>OY992770.1:21574568-22174568 GCA_963921325.1 Logfia minima
TTGGTTCTCAACTACCATAAAACAAATTGTATACAAAAAAAAAAAAGTAACAATTCTTATACACAAGAGACATGATGAATGTATTTTATTATAAATAAATATTAAGTTGTAATTTTGAGTAACATTCAATTACAACTTAACAATCATTTATCATGAAATACATTCATTTATGATGAAAATCAAGGGTTAAGATTTGCTTCCATCATTTCTCAAGATTTAAAGTTTTCTTCTGAATCCTTACCATATATAATATATATATATATATATATATATTGGTACACTCTATATCGGTGTAACATGGTTATAAATAGTTTCATTAATGATCTTTTATATTCTTATATACGGAGTTTAGAAATATCTTCCAATAAATTAACATATTCAACTTGTATTGTTATATGCAAGTTAATTTTAAAAATTAGGTACTTAGTTTAATTGGGTCAATTTGCACCCAATTAAAATTTTATATTTTAACCCGTAACTCAACCCTAATAAACCCTAAACCATATTAAACTAGATTCTAATGGTGTTAATAGAGTTCGAATTGGATTAGGTGCGAGTTGGTTCGAGTTTTTTGACCCCCTTAACTACGTGTCTTTTGAAGTTAAAATATTTATGGGTATAACATTACATTAACCAATGTTTTCTTCTCAGTTTATAATTTTTCCTACCCATATAGAAATCCGTTGAGAGGTTTCCAATAATGAATAACTCTAGCCATTGAAAGGGAACCATTTCAAAACCTTTCTGATGCCACACGAAATAATACACATACATATGTTACAGTAAAATACTTGCTTTGTTAATTTAAGATAACAAAACTTTTTGCATATATTACTGATTTCCTAAAAGATCATCTGAATAATACTTTTCTAATTAACATAGAAGTCATTTCCGAGCTTTCGAAGTTCCCTGTTCTAACATTAGACCTCATCAAACCTCAAGGAATTCATAGTGAAAAATTAACTATGAGTTTCTTGTGTAACCTCTGCTTGACGTAGGGATTAACTAGATGGAACAAATCGTGTTAACTTTTACAACGGTAAACATGAAAATTGAATAAGAATGGTAACAGTCGGTTACCGATTTGCCGAGAGCACTAGTAATGCAAGTTGTATATGAAGATAACTTTTCTCCATTTCATTTAATTAATACATATGAATATGATGGGATTTCCATTACAAAATGATGAGATTACATTTGTTACATAGTCCTTTAAATTTTATATAGTTGTATAGATTAGATAAGTTAAAAGATTAAATTGTATAAGATAAATATTGTTAATGTCGTAGTCCATTGAATTTGGAAAGATCGTACGGAGTACTCTTCCGTAGTGATGCTAAAAAAGATTGTAGTGTTAGAATTGAATAGTTTCAACAATAGATTGATAAGTCAACATATATAAAGTTCATAGTGGAAAACTAGAAAATCACTCTCTTTATTATTTATTCTATCAAAGTTTACATTTACTCCGTTCTAAAGTAAGTGTTTATTTTTATATTTTAGTCCTTTTCAAAATAAATATTCACCTTATAAAGTTATATATTACTTTTTATTTATCTATTTATTTTATTTTCACTATATTTTTTTTAAAAGCGATATATAGTAGTTTGTATAAAAAGTAAAGTAAACATGTTATTTTTCTACAAGATAATAATGGTCATTCAATTTTTAAAACTTTATAATCTAATTATGAACATTTATATGGAACAAAGGGTATCAAAGAACTTTTGATTTTTCTCATTGAAATGAGAACTTTATGTGAAAAAGCTTGGTAGCTTTACCGTTGTAGATGATTTCATTAGATTGACCATAAAGGTTTTTACGAAGCAGCGATCATGTATTTAACTCATATTAGTTTTATTGATGGGAAATTTATAAAAATGCCCCAAAAAAAACAATGTATTCCAATTTGCTCCGGAAAAAAAAACTATCACGATTTGCTCCCTCCGTTTGCAAGTCGCAGTTTGCGACCACGACTCGTAATTTGCGACCGCGACTTGTAATTTGCGACTCGATTTTGGCCAAAATTTGCGACCCCAACCGGAACCTTGCGACCCAAACTCGAACCTTGCGACCCCATCTTGAAATTTGCGATCCCGACTCGAAATTGTGTTATGTTTCTCGTAAACTTTGAAATGTCATATCTTTTGACTAGTAACTCGGATTAAGTCACCGTTGTTTTTGAATTTGTGTATTTTTTCGAGATCTATTCATTGGCAAATAGCCAAAGGCTGTTAGTCCCAAAATAATTTCAAAATTTGACCTTCTTGACCTTCAATTTGACATTTTACGTTAATTTTAACTTTTAAACGCACTTTGACCGCTCATAACTTGTTATAAACAACTCCCATTTGAAATTTGTAAAATTTACGGTCAATCTGAAGTGTAAACAAACATTAACCCTCATTCAATTTTGAAAAAAGTCAAACAAAAAAAAGAGTCAACAAAAGTCAACAAATGGGCACCTTTTTTGTAAACTTTAAAAATTCTAATTTTAATTTTTTTATATTTATAGTCATATATTTTATGTTTCTTGTTGTAAACTTAAATATAATAGTAAAAAGAATGAAAAAAAATTATAAGTGAATTAATGAAACATTATATGTATAATAAATATTACAAATGTTAAAAATAAAAATATTTATGAAGGATACTAAAACTGAAATGATAAAATTCTTTATCATAGTACAAATATATTGCTTTTGCTCATGGAAGAACTAGACTGTTGAAGTATTAATGCCCCCATGCGCCTATCATAATTGGACAGTGATTTTCACACTCTGTTTTTTGATATATACGTAAAATATCTTCATATATGTTAATGTATATGGTACATATCATTAATGCTTGTTTCCGGTGAATCTATCAGAAAACATAGTTCAAGTATGCTGCCCAGTATAATTTATTTTTAAGTAATTACAATCTTTAAAGTCTGATTGTATTGTCGATGAAAAATTAAATAAAAAGCATTAAGAAAGATAATAAGATTTTTTATTTAAAAACAGTGTATTTGAAATAGACTATTTATCACCTGCGACTTGTAAATTTGAAAATTGTGTGTGCCTGATTGCGAGTTGTGTAATCGAGAATGATGGCTTTGAAAATTGTGTGTGCCTGATTGCGAGTTGTGTAATCGAGAATGATGGCTTGTGGCTAAGCTCGTGACGGAGAAAGTAGGTTACAATTGGCACACGCAACTTATAAATTTACGGGTTGTAGGCTGCTGGTTGTGATTAATTTTATATAAATTGCCTTATTTTTTCCGTTTTCGATAATATCTTTTTGGACATTTTAGAATTTTTAAAATTTTTATAAATACTATGACCTTAAAATAAGATGATCATCAACTTATTTCACATATTCTCTTAAAAATGATCTCATTTTTGTTGGTTGACAATTCAAAAACACAATTAATAAAACTTAAAGACGATTGTTAAATAGTACAGAACATAAGTGTTGTCATTACAATAATTTCAAGGGTGACTCAAATGTACACATGAAAAACACTGAGTCGATTGAGACGTTTTTTATTCATCCTTCATCTTTGATTTTTTGGAGGTTTTCCGCAAGTGACATTCAAAGATGATATCAGACATACAAATATTTTAGTTTATAGATGTCTAAAGGTTAGCAACTTACTGATTTAGATCTTGAGGTGAATCTTGATTTAGATCTTGATCGGCTCGGCTCGTCTGTTTATCCTCGGTAGCCATGCAAGTAGTTCGACTATGATCGTATTTCTTACAACGAGCACACCTAAATGGGCGACCAGCTTTCCTCTTCACAATCTGTAGATCATCTGGATCGATCGATTCTAAAAGTTGTACTTTCGCGCCACTGTTACAACGTGTCCACAAGGTAAATCGGGCAACTGCCATTATCTGCAACTGCATGTTCGTGTATCAAAGTTGACTGTCCCATCCTTGTTCCCATCTAGCACCTCAAAATCCTATTTGTGACTAGATTTACATTCCAGAGTAACGATTTGTTCACTCTTTTCTCGATCTTTTGTTCGGCTTATGGTGTGAGAGATATTGTAAGTCCCGCTCAGCTGACACAGTGTTTGAAATACCATTGTTGCACCAAAGCTTGAAAAAACTCCAAAAACATTGTGATATGGATTTTTTATGTATGATTTATTAGCGCGTTAATGGACTCGATATTGTTTGATGTCTTGTAAGCATATTCTTCCTTGTAGAATGACATCTTGACAATCTTTCTCTCCTAACATCTGTAAGAGTCTTAGAAGAGGATTGTATGTTCCATGAAATCACACCCCAATGGTAACAAAATCTTAACCCTAGTATGCTTTACACATCTTCCAGTAATACGATTCGTAGAAATGGACGCTATCAAATTGATTTTTCAAGTTCATTAACAAATGACGACAACTTAGTGCAGATTCTCAATCCCACCATTTGATTCAATGGGGTCACGTAAGTTTCCCAAGAACCATGTTCAGTGATTGATTATCTCTCATGTCCTGACTCCCTAGGCTAGTGGCAAGATGCCATTGTTTCTATCTATAGCTACGACGATTAAGTTGGTCCCCTAAGTAAGCCCCTTTCAAATAGGTCCCATCTTTCATAATCACTAGGTGCGTATGGTTAACAAAGGTACGTATCTGCAAGGACAATAAATTTAAAAATATATCAATCGTAGTAGAATGTGTATATTTGTGAACATGGAAACAAAATATAGTTACTTATAACTGCACCAATAGACATGTAACACAGTACAAATATATTTTTCTCATCTGTACACACATTTGCAATGCTCACAGGGTTTTTCAGCTTCAGCTTGTGAAAATAAAGGTGAAGCAGTTGAAATGATTTTTGAGGAGTACCTCTTGACAACTCTGTAGCATAACACTTTGCCTCCAAGCTTGGTTGTATGTAAGGTTGATTCTGAAACGCGCAGTCATGTAAAGTTTGATGTTGCTGCGTCTATATACATGTCTGTCCTTGGTCATCACCTCGTGACCAAGCACTCTCTTGCTTGCGTGACAGCTATTCGCTTGGAGCTGAGGGAACGTCAACAAACTTCCTAACTTGGAAGTTCTTAGTATGTTGGATTTTTTGTTCACTTAACTTTCAATCACTATTATCCAAGACATGTATTTGAACATATCTAACCTTGTTTGAATGATTTAACCTTGTTGTAAAATCCTCTTCGAGACACTTGGATTCCATCTAAAGCCTTAACTTCTTTTTATATTCATCCCACTCCTCATCTGTCTCATCCTCGTCATTAGAAACAATAGAATTTTAAAATGGATGGTCAAATGACTTTTGATTTTGATTTTTTTCTTCAGCATAATGTTTAACATGTGAATCCTCATGATAAATTGCATAATCATGATCATCATGTGTATCCTCTGGAAATGATAAGTTGCAAGCAACATCATGTGTTACTTCATCTACCCTAAATTGTGTGTTTTGGTTGTTTTGATGTGGGGTAAATGGTGGGTATTCTTAAGAGGCATAGGTAATGATACTGTGGAAGTGATAAATAATACGGTGGTGGATAAGGAAATGGAAATTGATATTGAGGTTTCATTTGATATTTTTGATTTTGAGGTCGTTGGTTGTATTTATGTGTTTGTAGTTATTAAAATTGTTGCTGAAAACCAGTATCACTATTGCTAGATTGATTGCTACCGATACCTGAAACATTTCTTACACTATCAACAACGTATAATTCTATCAGAGGATTACTAGTCGCATGAGTAAAAAATTCCTCAACATCATCAACGTCATCGGTTATATCTATAACAAACTAATCCACCTTATATTTAATATGAATATCACTATCAAGAGCTAATTCCGATTTTATTTTAAAAACTATTCTAACAAAAATTTGTATGAAATTGGCTTTATAGGTGCAACAGGAAGTTTCAGAATGAACCTTGTACAATATATTGGCATATACATTGACCTGCTATTAATATATTCGAAACGACATCCAGAACAAACATAAACCTTAAATTTATCATTCATTAGACTCATTGTGCTTATGAAAACATAATAAATATTACATATAAACTTTTAAACTTTCGTACGTTTATGGATCTTCAGCAAAATCTCGATTCAATGTAATACGAATTTGAACGATAATATGAATTTCGGTAAAGAGTAAGTGAGAATTTTTTTGGACTAAATGAGATTTTTTTTTGTTGAGAAAAACAACTGATCGAATGAAATCATTTTAAAAATTTATTATTCTATAAGATAAATTTCAGAAAATCTATTTTATCCAAATTGTACTTTTGAAATAAGACATTTTGTTCCAAAAAAATCTAAAAAATTGATAAAATTACAAGAATCTTATCAATTTACAAAACTTTTAAAGATCTTACCAAAACTGTAAGTATTTATAAGAATTTTGAAAATCCCAAAATTCTTAAAAAATTTCTTACCAAAAACGGATATAAAAATAAGACAATTTATACAAAATAAATCAACTACAGGCAATTGGCATCCTGCAAATTTACATGTTGCGTGTGCCGGTTGCAACTTGCTTTCTAAGTCACGAGCCCACATCCTGACAAGCAGCCTACAAATTTGCAAATTGCGAGTAAAGGATAATTTTTTAATTACACTTTCTTTTTAATAAAAGGTGATATTTCTTTTTATTTTAGTACTTTTTATTTAATTCCCTATCATTAACTGACTCACTTATTCTCGTTCATACTCGGTTACACGGAGTGGAATGGTAGCACACGCAGAACTATTAACTCCCTAACTCGTAATTGTTATTTAACTAAAAGACAAGTAATTACGTGATCATAAAAGAAAAGCAAAACCGATATCATTGAATGGGCCCAATTCGTTAGACAAGCCCAACGTGGCCCATAGTTCACATGTACTTCACTTGGTGCCATACAGTGATACAGTTGAGGCTTATAGATAAGATGCCATGAATACAAGATTACATACTATACTCTTCATATTTTAATTATATTGTCCTATCTTGGACCCCACTAAAAGTGATTTTGACTCGGTCTATTTAAAAGATCTTTGCATTTTAAAAGACGTAAATGAAAATTGGGTTCAGTAAACTAAGAAAAGTATACACTAACGCAAAAAGAAAATTAATAACACATAGTTTTTGGTTTATTGACGAGATGTTTAATTGTGATATATCAGACAAACTTCTTAAAGTATAATGAATGTTCTCAGAGCTGTTTATTATAAGAAAAGAGAAGACTGATTTGATAACGATTCCCACTAGAGATATAGTCAAGTTCTTTTCTATACCATAGAAGATTTATATAATATGGGGAAGGATCCATAGAAAAGCTTTAAAATTTGGGGAAGGAGAGATGCAAATCTTAGCCCTTGACTTTTTTATAAAAAAACGTTTTTAACATTCATTGGTGATGAATGTTAAATTTTGAAATTATTTACGATTTTTAAAATTCATTTATGATAAAATTAAGGGTTGAGATTTGCTTCACTTCTTTCTTAATTTTTATTTCCCTATAAATACCCTATATAATATAATCACCAAACTTATTGTAATATATCTATTTTCTAAGTAATATATCGACCTTATTTAAATGAACGGTGTGTCCAGGGGTTGGCTCGTGAATTTGATGGCCTCGTGCGAAGACAATAAAGTAGGCCCTTTAAACACCAAATGCCAAATACATAAAAAATGTCACATTGTTATAATATAAAATATCAAACACCTGTAATAAATGCTTCAAAATTTACTCTCTCATAGAACGTGAAATTGAGGAAATATGAACTAATCCAGCGGTAAACCCCATGCCAAAACCTGAAGGAAGAAGCATTTTTCACTTCTGCTTGAGTTGTGATTACTAATTCATAAAACTTGTTCATTCGTTACGTTGACTGGAAAAAAGATAGGTACAAAAAGAAAAAATTTAATTCAAAAAATAAAAAAGTAATAAAATGAAAACTACGTATCCCAGCTACCAGCCTTGACAGATGTAGTAATTAAATTGGCCTTTTCAAAAAGTGAACTTGTATAATTAAAATCAAACTCAGAGAGTTGGGTACGTCTATATACGTTAAATACATTTTAATTTTGTAGGACCTTTCAAAGTGGGGGCGTTGCGCAACGTATTGCACACCTTGATCACCAGGCCTAGGTGTGTGTTAAAACTATGTTTAATGGAATTTACAAAACTGTAGATTGTCGAGTGCTGTATACAGTAGCATGAAAACAAACTGCCTACATAGTCTATGCATGCGTGTTACAAAACTTACACAGTGAATGTTTATGATACTAAACCAAATCGTATATTTGTATAATTCCGGGAGAGGATTTGTGTGCTACACAATTGGAAACTTAATATACATCTAATTAGTGTGTTCGTCTAACAGTATTTACTAAAACGATTTGCAATGGAAAATTACAAGCTGGGAGTATTTAGTTCTGTATATACGCGAATTAGAAACATACACTGTGTGTACTACAGTTCATTTTGTGTGAATATTTCAATTAGGGCCGTCTTCGAGAGTGGGAGAGATGATCGACTAGCTAGGCTTGGAAACACACTGGCCGAGTTGGATACACTGGCTTGGGAAAACACTCTCACGTTACGGATAAAATTAAATTATGAACAGACCTATCTAAAAGTAGTCCCATAAAAAATCTTACAGAAAAAGTACCTTTAAGTGCTCCTTTGTGTAGATAATTCCAGATGAGTAAAGTTAAGTTGTTGGAGATGACTAATAGGGCAATTTTCAAAATTTATTAGGATTAAAATACTCGTCTCGCTTTTTTGTACGTTTGCGATTTACTAAAGATTAATTAAGTATAATCACAATATACAGATACTTTCGAGTTATCAAGATTAGATCTAGTTATAGCTTCTCATAACAAAGTCAAGTTTAGCTATAGTTTGCCCGCACCCCTATTTCCATTTGATTTAATCAAGTTAATTAGCATAACTTATCGATTAAAAACATTCAAAATAGTTGTTATCATCATAGTATGTTGTTTTCGCATTCTTTTGTGACAACTGTATCTGTTTATGTCGATTAAACTTTAGACATATAGAGATTATGATCAAATATAGTATATATGTATATAGAGTTGCTTTCTATAAATGCAGTTTGCCTTTTTAAAAGACTTGAAAAGTAAATCACGCACGAGTGAAAGCTAAGATGTGAAGAAGCAAACACTATTTAACAAAGGTAATGAAAAGATGGCAAGAAAGTCACGATCAAATTTTTTAAGATGCCCAAAAGAGATAAAGGAAAAGTAGGAATAGGGCACATTAACCATAACAAGCATCCATCTTTTACACATCATGGATCATATACTATATACTATACTATATTATCTCATTATGTCACTCGATCTCATTATTCGTCTATAAGGGGAATCAAACCCGAATCGTCATCATGCAATGTATGTCCGACGAGTAACATCCACGTGACCTTATTTTCAAACATCCTCACAAGCTCTACTGGAAGTAGAAAACAGTATTGTACGTGCGTAACCCGTGATTATATATCCACCTATCATCAAGATATAATATAATATATTATGTGTTCATTATGCATGCATGTCCAACATTCTATATATCCATGAGGATGAATGTGTTAGGAATTACGACATAATTAAACAACTAATAACAATCATTTCATAACACGAAGATCAATTGTTAGCGAAAAACAATCCAAACGACACTCGTATAATCGAGGTTACAAGTACAAATAATAAATAGATAAAGAAAAAGTAGAACTAGAGTTCTTTGAAATTGAAAGCGGTATTCCCCCTCATATCCAAAATAAGTAGAATCATGAAATTCTCTCCGATAGCTGATGAACTAACTACTCTATTAGAGAGTAGAATTAGCAACTTTTACACAAAATTTTAGGTAGATGAGATTGGTCGAGTGATCGATTTTTTTACATGCCCCGCTTTCAAAATGCAGAGATACTTACAAGGATAGATCCGGGTTGGTTGGTCCGGAAAGTCATGGGAGAAACAAGCAAACAAGACAAACAAACAATACGAACACAAGAATTTAACGTGGTTATATCTAATCTCTGACTTGAAGATTGGTTTAGTCCAACGGGCAAACCAGAAAGTTTTTATTTTTATTTTTATAGTCCTAGCTCAGGATTACAATTACCGTAGGATTAACATATGTAGGATAAAGATAACTTAACCTACAAGTTAAATATTCAAATTTGGGCCAACCTTAAATTGTGTCGCGATTTAAGGCCATCGCCTCATGACTTGCAATATGCCACAACCTCTTCCTCACGTGTGCAAGCTCTAACCTGCCTAGTCATTCTGAAACCATGGAATATCCGATCGTAAAAATGATCTCCCGTTCAACCCCGTGAGCAATAACCAAACTCTCTCGATAACTCCCACTGTCGATTATCAAATAGATATAGTACAGTTTATGACCCAACTACCCAACTGAGAAAATCATTCTCTTGAGCTCTATAACAAACCTCATATCTTTGAGAATTCAGTTTGTATCAAGTAAATCTCCGAGAATCACATCCCACACTTGCAACATCAAACGCCCTCTCGTTAGCATCTCGCAAGAGAAGAATATGATAACATTCATCTCTTCCTTGTAAGGGATCACAAGGAATGATAAACCCGAATCCAAAATCTAGGATTCCAAAACTCTTAACCGCAATTAAATCACTATCGACTCTAATCAATGAATCCGTCCTACCGCGATTAAAAACAACCTCAACGCGACCAACCTCCTGGCGTTTCATTGAGTCT
This sequence comes from Logfia minima, assembly GCA_963921325.1. NCBI lineage: Eukaryota > Viridiplantae > Streptophyta > Magnoliopsida > Asterales > Asteraceae > Logfia > Logfia minima. The sequence continues at coordinate 21,585,303 of OY992770.1, forward strand.
CGACCAACCACCATCACGCCACGATCCAAACATCATAATCGTGTTGTGAAACACGCAAATTGCGTTGTGATTTACATCACCAAGTCGAACCTGATTTACTTGTTGCAAACAATTCCTATTACCTTGTCGTCATAATTGTTCTCAATGGTTTACTTCTTCTAGATCAAGATCTATCACAATTTTCCATCTTCCGGAAACTGAAACCCTAACCGTCAAAACCTAATCTTGATCATGCTTACTTCCGCTATCATTCCCGATCTTCAAACTCCGAAGATCCGTTACAAGTAGTTACAATTATAGCGGAACCAAACAATTAATAAAAATCAATTCATGACACTGATATCAATTGTTAGCAAAAAAATAACACAAACAACACTCGTTTAATCGAGGTTACACCCACAAACAATAAATGAATAAAGAATAACAAACAAACAAGATAAACAAACAATACGAACACAAATATTTAATGTGGTTATATACAATTTTCGACTTAAAAATTGGTTTAAATCATGAAACCGAATCAAATAACTTTTACTTTTACTTTCGTAGTCCTAACTTAAGGTTATAGTTACATTAGAATTAACGTATATAGAGTAAAGATCACTTAGCCTACAAGTTAAATATTAAAATTTGGGCTGAACTCGCGATCTTAAGCCATCGGGTCGCGACTTGCAATCAGCCACAATCTCTTCCTCACTCACCTATTTGATTAATTCTTCACATCCTAACAGAATGAAGGTAAAATGGTACTCAATAAATCAAATATTTGACCCAAACGGGGTGACCCAGTGGTAAACGTTTGAATTTGCAAAAGAAAAAAGAAAAAACAAATGAAAGGAAAACATTATAATAAATTTGAATATTTTAAAGTACTGTAACTTCAAAGATAGTACGTGGAGGGCTTGTGGTTCGCCTGGTTCCACTTGTTCGTGGGGTATTCGTGATGTTAATTACCCTACATATTATATGGAAGTTTGGTAGAACTTTACCAAATTATTTGTACTTGTGAACGGTACAATTAACATAATTACACTTTACCAAATTATTTATAAGTGCGTATATTAACTGATTTTAATATTTAACTCGAATGGTAAAGAATTTAGATTTAGATTAGATTCACGAATAAAATAGATGACCTTTTCGGTTTTTTAGTTTATCAAAGGTTCAAGGTCAATCAACCATTAATTGAGTGATCTCATCAAAATTACCAATTAATCAACTGTAGTATAAGTACCTAGCGTAGTTAAAAGGATCACCATATTGAGGTTTTTATTGATAGTTTATTAACGACCATTAGTACTAATTAATCTCTCCTCTGAAATCACATAAGTAATTAGTGGTGTATGTACCATTGCCCTTAATTAATAATATTAAAGGAGTATAATGCTAGATTGGACTTTGACATGAAGATCGAACTCACAGTATGTATTTATCGGTATAGGGCTTGGTTCATATACAATAGTTTTTATTGTAAAATAAATAAAAACAACACTTTAGTCAAAGGGTGAATTAATGATTTTATTTGCATAATTATGACCATTTAATTAAAATTAAAACTTCTTCACTTTTTTAGCTAATAATCCCTCCCCCTCCCCTTCCATCTCCTCTCCTCTCCCCCATCACCCTAATCTTCATAACCATGAACACAATCAGCAAACCAACATTCTAATTGTGCACCACCGAAAAATTTACTGTGAACCACCTTAATTCTAACTTTGCACCACCGGAATTCTGATGTGCATCATGTATTTATTTTGTCCATCATCATTATATTTATATTTTTCGTGCATCAAATATGTGAAGCTTGCAATTTTCAAATGGTATGAAATCTGTATCATCGGAAAATTCAGTGTGCATCACCGGAACATTAAATGTGCACCACCGGAATTCTGACCATGCACCACTCGAACTTTAAAGTCTGTCTGTACACCATCGGAACTTTAATTTTTGACTGTGCACCATCGAAACTTTGAATGACCCTTTTGCCCTTCGAAAATATTTAATGACCCTTTGACTATTTTGAAAAATTAATTTCATCGAATCTCATCCGAAGGTTGATATGTTGTCTTATTTGTTTTACATTAAAGTTTGTTTTACGATAACCAACCCCGGTATATATATATATATATATATATTTATATTTATATATATGTGTATATATATATATAGGGAAATGATCTATAAGGAAGCTCCAAATCTTAGGGAAGGATGAAAACAAATGTTAGCCCTTGATTTTTTCATAAATAAATGTTTTTAAGATTTATTTATAATAAATGTTAAATTTTAAAAAAATTTTGTAATTTAAAGATTGAAATTTGCTTCGCTTCTTTTATATATATATATATATATATATGTGTGTGTGTAGGGTAGATTCGTATAGTAGTAATCGAATTATAACATGGCCTCTTCATAATATTTATTGTCATTCAATACTCTTAAAAGTCTATTAACGATTGTTTTTACCAGTCAACTTATAGCATATGGTACTTTAACACGTACTAGACATTTAACATAGTATGGTAACCATGTATGGTATTTTGTATCCAAAGCATTTCATACCATTAATGGATATGTTACAACTTTTTAATGAATAATTTAATTATAATGTATGCATCAAATTAAATAACGTAAATATAACCTCAGTTTTTCTAAGATGTGATGGATTTAATTTGAAAAATATTTGGAAGACCACGAAAATAAAGATTGCAACAACTTATACATTCATTCTTAAAAAACAATTAATAATTTTGAGGGGAATCATATTTCTTGACATGGCCAACAACTTGGGAATATTTGACAATGTTGTGAACCACATCAATGCTCGTCGTCAAACTCAACGACTCAAACAGGATTTCAAATAACACAACGGTACGTGTTTAGAGATGTTTAACAAGTCTTTCAATAGTACGTTTCTCATGATTAATTGATCACTCGTTAATAATTTGCTATACCGAAACGTACGTGTAGTTGTTGCACGAATGATTTTTCCTCGTGTACGGTATGAAAGCGTATTTATCGTTTCTTAATATATTGTATTTGGTTGTACAGATACAGTTAAATGTGTATATACTGCATTTAGTATTTAGTTTCTTGGTATTCTTTTTTTTTTCTTTCTAGTTTCTCCTTTTCTATTCACATTTACTTTTGCATGATTTTATTTAACTTTAAAATTAACTTAAGTTGACTTTGATGGTTCATTACTAGACCTTGAATATAGCAAAGTATATATGTATGTTTGTACGTATGCAATTCATTTTAATGAAACGCCTGGATTCTTGTTTGAAAATACGTAAGTAAAAAACTTATAAAATGATGGTTGGAGCAATAAGGCATACCCATTTTATATTTCGCAAACGTTGTCTACACGTTCTCTCCTATTATAAATAAATTATTATAATTATATTATAAATATATATATATATATAAATTTTATATTTTTTGAGACATTAAGATAGGTATCTTGTTTCCTTGAATTAAACAAGATAATTAATAATTGATAATCTACATCTTCAAATGGGCCCCATCAATTATTATTATTATTATTATTTTATTATAATTAGAAAGATTAATGAATGTACCATATTTGCAAAATAATATGAAAACTTAGGCCTCAAATATAGAGAAAAATACAACATAATTATGATTATTACATGTTAAAAACAGATTGATTTTTGAGAGATATTGCTATTATTAGAATTGAAAGACTAATAACCATATTAAAGGGGAAACATTAAAAGTCAGTTTGCTTGCAAAAGTTATCTTAATTTGGGTGATAGTGAGTGATAAAACTACAAGTAATTTGAAGGTTATTCGATTAAAAGTCAATGTGAGCAGGGGAAAACAACTTGTGGCTCTAAAAGGTTGCAGATTATTGGAGGTAGCCGGTGATAAAGTAAATTCAAGATTTTTGACTTTCTTTTATCGTATTTTAATTATTAATTTATAAATTATAATTATAAGTATATAATAATTAATAATAAATGGACGTAGAAGATAGTTTGTGTTGTACGATTTCTCGTGCCACTGTGGTTTTCAATTAATGAGAAATTGATTTTGTTGGGAAAAAGAAAAAAGTAAATGGACGTATTGATTTTGTAGATATATGTTAATTCAATTTTAATCGGGAGTAAAATTAGTTTGTCTCTATTTTTTCATTTATAATAGGGAGTTAGTACACGACTATAGTTATTTACTTGGTAAAATGTTACATTTTACGAATAATCTGAACATAAAAAATCCTTTTCGGTTACCCGTTGATTGATTTCTCATTTTCTTTCGTTATCGCATGAATGATTTCTCTTATTTTTGAATTTATGATTAATATATATGATAGTTATTATGATATCAAATGCCACTTCACATTTGCTCGTAAAGAGATTTAATTACACCAAATTACTAAACTTAGCTGGTTGTTCTATAGGTTATGAAATCAAATCACACATTTCCTACTGTTTGACAAAATAAACTTTCGATTAAAAATTGACCATGGTTAGAGAGCCTTTCTACACATTTTAGGGAACTTATAAACTATTAAATGAGTTATGTAAGCTTCTTTTTCTTTTTCTCGAATAGTAACGCAAAAGGGTTGTATTAAAAGACTAACCCAATGGACAAGCCGAAAAAACCATATATAGTAAATGTGTTACAAATAACCTAATATTAGTTTGATGTTATACAAGATTTTAAAGAACTATTTAACTCGATGTTTATCGAGTACAACAAATTAAATTATAAATTAACTGTAGCTAGAAGCAACAAATTATAGTAAAGATTTTCATATATGATATTGGGTTATAAATACATGTTGTATATTAACAATTTAAAGAAATATTAATTAAACTTACTATTTTGGTATATCTTTAACGCATAATGGAATCAACATATAAAGTAAGTTAATACAAATGATTAAAGATTATTTTAATACTACAATCAAACAAACTGATAATATGTCCCTAACCATTGTTATTGAAACTATTACAAGTCAATATACCACTTGAAAGTTTTATTAATTCAAACAATAACGTCTTTAGTTGTATATATGATCTTTTTCCCTTTCTGAATCGAGTATTTGTTGCATAAATTAATGCTAGTCTTATAAAGCAAGTGGATTTGGAATAGAATTTTTTTTAAATGAAAAGGTGTTTAATCTTTATCTCTTTATAATCTTTTTTTATTATGCTCTTCTTTCAAATACATTTGTACGCAACCTACCTATGTGTTTTGTCAAGACAACCCCACCAATGAGACCCCTTCACCAACAAGTTTATATATTGAGCTAAAAAGCTCCACTTTTTAACTTTCCATCATTTCTTGGCTGCTCTAAATTAGTCTTTTCTCCATTTTTGCTAAAAAGCACCTACTAATATTTGTTTAAAGTGTACAAAAAGCTACCCAAGTGCTTTTTATTTACTTTCATATCCTTTTTGCTTTCAAATTTCCATCTTTCTCTTGTTATATATATGCAACAAATAGCCTTGTTGCAAACAAATAGAACTTTCTTTCTTCTTGTATAACAACAAACATGAGAGGTTTGTGAACATTCTATATCCATAAAGTCCCTTCTCTTACTTGCTACTTAATTGTTTGTCCGTATTCGTTCTCAATCTTAAATAATTCATTATGGCGGACGTGCACAAAGGTCATGATTCAAATGGCATCAAGTTATTTGGCAAGATGATTAGCGTACAAGCGATGAGAGAATTAAAAGAAGAACCAATAAACAAATCAGAAGTACTAAATGATAACAACGATGATCAAAGTCTAGTTAACAAGAGGCCAGACAAGATCATACCATGCCCTAGGTGCAAAAGCATGGACACTAAATTTTGTTACTTCAACAACTACAATGTTAATCAACCAAGACACTTTTGTAAAGGGTGTCAAAGGTATTGGACAGCTGGTGGGGCCCTTCGCAACGTGCCAGTGGGTGCAGGTCGTCGGAAGGCTAAGTCACCATGCAGCCATGGTGGATTGGGTGACACTTTTTCGGATGTTTCATTTTTGGATGATGGAATTGTAGAGTGGCACATGGCCGCACAAGGCGGTTTTCAACATCTTTTTCCCGTGAAGAGGCGGAGGAACTCCACCGGTGATGTTTAATTATGTGTTAGAATGGCAATTAATCTGTTTGGATAATTAGGACCACTGTTAATTAATTAATGAACGGATATTAATGAAGTAATTATTGCTTTATAAATAATTAGTGTGAATGAGTATACTTTCTATGGATGGATATAAAACAAAGTCTTTTTTGTACTTTACTTATATGGAAAGTCTATATCCAATCCAGCTGGTTGGCCTAATTTATCGCTAATTACAAGAATATGATAATTACGTATCTTTTATATTTATATATATAATAATAAAAATAATATATATAATATAAGCTAGCTTATACCGACAACCACCACCAGAAAGCAAATACACACATGTATTATATCATACAATTCATAAAATTATAAAACTGTATATTAAATAAAGATTAATCATGCAAATTGCAGGGTACGACAAACACTTCTCCGAACTAACTTTGTTAAATACTAAAAAGTCGATAAATACTCAGATTCTATGTTAATTATCATTAAAATTAATGGTTAGTTTATAATTTTTTGGAGGGCAAGAGCTTTTACTTCATCAGATTCTAAAATGGCCATAAGGCTAGATAAAAGTTTCTTCCTTATGATCAAGTAGTGTGGTTCATATGATTTCACTAAACGAATACTCTGTCTTAAGGCTTAATGATAAAAGAATACTCAAACCCATATCATAATATTTTATAAGATTTAGAAATGGGAAGGAGAGCTACATGAAGTTTCATGGTCTAAACATACAAAACCAATAGGTAAGTCAATAGCCATGTATATTACATGTTTCATACATACATATTACATATAATTAATTAATCATTAGTTTGAAAAAAGACTGATAAAATTGCAGGTTTACCAAATAATAAGAATTCGAAGTCATGCCTAATATACTAAAGGTTCACATAACTAGAAGAAGGTGGGCCTAATCCAAACTTGTACCTCATTGAGACCTTTCCCCTTGACTAATTAGGAGTTCCACTTCGATAAAAAGTAGTAGTACTCCGTAGTAGTTTGAAATTAGAAGCCATTTGTATAGGCCTTGTAAATCATTTACTCTTTCTCATTTTTTAACGTTTAATATGTAGATATGTGAAATATCTGTTTTCTCTTTTTATCCGTTCAAATAATATAACATGTTATTATAGAAAGTCAATTATTTATTGAAAGTTTAATTAAACCACATATACCTACTTGTTATTTAAAAAAAGAATTACATGTATGTCTTTAATTGTAAAAGCCAGACACATGATTTTCCACTTTTTTGAATTAATTTTTTTATTTTAAATCATATTTTATACAAGTGTTTTGTTATACTTCTTAATGTTACATCATGTTTATTATGATTATCAATCTTTTTCGGGTCTTTCATGTAAAAAATATCATTCACATCAATCTTGCGACGGTTACTCATTTCATTTTTTATCAATTTTAAAAATTCTTCCGCCGCATTGCGCGACTCATTTATAATTAAACATTAGTTTAAAAAAAGACTGATAAAATTGCAGTTTTACCAAATAATAAGAATTTGAAGTCATGCCTAATATACTAAAAGTTCACATAACTAGAAGAAGGTGGGCCTTTTGGGTACATCATTGAGAACTTTTCCCTTGACTATTTTAGGAATTAGGAGTTCTACTTTGAAAAAAAGTAATACTCCGTAGGTTTGAAATTAGAGCCCATTTCTACTTTTACATAATATGGTTAAAAGTTGATTGCTTTTAAAAAAAAAATCACCAACAATGAAGGAAGAAATAGCAGGGCAGATAAGAAGGAAGAAGAAAATGATGGTTGTACATTGAAGCATAAACATTTTAAATAACACTACATAAATGCACTCATAAAACGATTTAGAAACCATATTTATGATTAGCAATTTCACATTATTGAACAAGCGTTGACATTTTCATCACTGAACGCAACAAATGGTGTTTCACCATTGATAGCTGATGAGTGAGGTAATTCTGGATGGGAATTATGTTCATGGCCATTATAGGCGTTCACGTTGTACGTGTATGTGGTATGATCAGGTTGTTCAGCATGGAAGTAAGTTGTTGGGTCGCTATGGGAAGGGTATAAGTCGGCGTATTGTTGTGTAAAGTTGAAGTATTTAGAGATGTATGGAAACGGCCACAACTCAGCGTTCTTTCCTGTTTTTCTTATTACCTCGAGAACGTCATCTTGCTCAGCCCATCCGGTGACTGTTACTTTCTGTGAATCCATGTCTATTTCAATATTATCCACCCCTGAAAATGAATCATTCAAACATCTAGATATAATCAATGAAGTTTGAAAAAATATCCTCAGAACAACATTAGTAGGTCTTCTTTTTGTTTTTCAAATGTAATTTGTATACTTCTAGAATTAAATGAAAACAACTAAACTTGAGAAACGTTACAAAACATTTTAACCAGACGGTCCAGAACATAGGCCAGTAATGGGCCTATGTGGGCTGCAAACATAACAAGCCCCCCTCTTTCATGTAGGGACACGAAATTATATAGAAATTTCAATATAATATACGTATGACAGGTAGCCCACTTCTTTTAGGCCCAACTTCAACAAATTCCACCTCTAGGCCCAGTTTCAATTCCAGTTTTGATCGATCAGGTTGTTTTCTCTACTTAATGTGCACTTTTTTTTTTAATGTAAAAAACCATTCATTTTAAGCCTAATTCAGTAGTTCATAAAGTAGAGGCTGTTTTTCTTTTCTATTTTTTTCTTTAGTTGATGCATAATGCATATCCAAGCCGAATAAATTGAACCTACGATATATTTTAGTGGATGATACTCTGCTACCGCTATTTTGATTTATCAGTACTCATAACACTTACTTAGTAGTAATGAATTTTTTTCGTGTTTAAAAGGTCTATTTTTTTGTCATAGCATTGGGCCACCAAATAGAGCCATCTTGACGACTTATTTTTGCCTAAAGCTATAAATGGTGGAAACATAAGCCTATAATATTAATAAGTTAACTTAATGTTTATAGGTTAACTCATGTTAGAGTTCTGAATTTTTCTTTTTTATGATACTGTTATGTAATGTCATATATGGACCTTTGCATGAATGTTTTAGGGAGAAAGGATTACATACCATCTAAATTTTCAAGGGCTTTTCTAACCTTCTTCTCACAGCCATGACAGTCAATGTTCACAATCAACTCCACTGTCTGAGATTAAAAACACTTCCAAATTAGTCATAACTCATAAAAAGCTAGCAGTACTTTTGCCTGATCTGAAAATCATATCATTTTCATTTCAATAATCTCAAAACAAGAAAACATTTGAACCCCACTTATGAATGATTTTCAAGCTAGATAATATTTTCAATATATAATTATTTAGCGTGTTGTATTATTCATTCATTCATTCATGTTAGAAAGGGGTTGTATAACTGATTAATTGGTCATCAAGATAAGAAGAAATAATTTGTCACTTGTATATAAATAAATATTACATATGGCCCAGTGAAATTGCATCATAAACTTTTCCTTTTTGGTACAACGCAAAGTTGATCTCTAGGTAGCTCTTGATCACATGTATGTACACTTTAACTTCTTGCTCATCCAAAATATTTAATTGCTTGTCCACTTCTAAGTTTCGATCTCTCAAGTTTAGTAATAAAAAGTATACAAATTTAAAGTATTAGAGCAAGTTGGTTAAAGATATATATATCCAATTTAAAAACGATCGAGCACATTGTTGAAAGAGTAGTACAGAAACTCAAATTGTTGGACGAGTAGTTTAGCCGTCTCGGATCATGAGTATGAGCTAGGGTGCCCCCGATACAGGAATTAATTAAACCTCGCTTGATATGATTTGGTATTTGTTAGTATATCTTCTATGCAATGGTAAATTAACTTCAAAACCATCAATAAGAAAAACTCTTTAGTGTGGTCCTGAGCTAAACTGATTACAATTTTATCCATTCATCAAATCTTGTTTAGTGATCGGTAGTTTTGTTCTCAAAGGTTTAGAGGTGAGCTGGTGCAACTTCAAATTTGTATGTTTCTCGATAGTTTGTTGAAGTCAATAATATATTATTTCAATTTTTGCCAAAAAATAAATAAATAAATAAATAATGTAAAATAGGTGTATATATTTGTTTTCTTGCACTTCTAAGTTGGCATTGCCGTTGTTATTGTGAACTTAATTAGTGTGTAATACTGTAATCACATATTTATACACGACAGTTGTTTGTGTCGAATTTTCTAACACCAAAGATGTTAGATTGGTTAAAACCGTATAGGTTGGAGCTTAGAAATTAAATAGGTGTCATTACGAACTTAAAAAGTTATCTGTCCTCCCTGGGCATATAATATATGGATACCTCCCTTCAGAACATTACCTTCACGTACATATGTAAACAGAACCTTTTCTGGCCCGAAATACACAGAAACACACGAGGCTCATTGGTGTTTCCTTATGAACTTACAAGACAAGATTCTGACGTGGGATTGGAACTCGGGATCTTTAGAATACTTCAGGAAAATCAAGCCATTTAAGTTCACTCAACTAGATGAACTTAGAAAGAGAATTTTGTTGAGAATTAAAATCTTGTGTACACTACTAAATAAAGCTATTCTACGTCAGTTTAAGATGCTTGAATACTTTGTGTTTAGTCTGAAAAATTCTAAGGAATTCGATGAAATTGAAATCTCAATTTCATTTCATGAGTGTGTTTGGTTAAAAAATGAATAAAATTGTACTTTACCAAATTCCTTTATTCAAAAGAATTCACATTCCTTCGAATTTCAATTCCTTTGATGAATTTAATTTCATCAAAAACATTTCACGAACCAAACGCACTCTAAGACTTGTTATCATATGTGCTACATTCCTGACACTATTTATATCTATCTTACAGCAATATGAACATATTTTGAGAGAGAGAGAGAGAGAGAGAGACTCACAGTCATGCTTGAAACTTGGAAAAGAGATGCTAATTAAATCCTTCTTTTCATGGAAATATAATCTAATAAGTGATACCTGTAGTATTTGTTGACGAGTGAAGAGATGGAGAGATAACACACTTAGTATTTATAATGAAAAACTCACTCACATGTTTCAAAGTTTGATTTAGATAAGTTTATTAAACAATTAAATATTAGGGTATATATTTATCTTAATAAGTTTGATTTAGAAACCGGTAACCACCAACACCGCAATTTTGACGACTTGCGTTTCGATCCTTCTTTAACCACCACCACCACGACCACTAGTACACCACCACTTCTAACCACCAGTAAACACATCCACAAACCGTCGTTGTTGTCGCAAAAACCAAAACCGCAACGTCGCGTGTCTAGGTCATGACCGAGCATTTCAAGTCACGACCGAGTCCGGCTAACATCTTTTTTATTTTGTTTGACTCGTGTTTGACTTACTTTGACCAATTTGACTTGAATTGACATTGTTTGACTTGTGCTCATTATCTTTGACTATTTTTGACTTTTGTGAACTTCTGTTGACTTAAATGTAGCCTGTGTTTACTTCGTGGAATTATGTTTGATATAGTTTGACCTTATTTTACCGTGTTTGAATTGTTTTGACTGTTTATTACTTATGTTTGACCTACTTTGAACCATTTGACTTTAATTGACTTTGTTTGAATTGTGCTCATTATTTATGACTTTTGTTGACTTATGTTGACTAAATGTAACTGGTGTTTAGTTCGTGAAATTATGTTTGACATAGTTTGATCTTATTCGACTGTGTTTAACGTGTTTTGACTATTATGACTTTTGTTGACTAGGTGTAACTATTTACAACTTTTGTTGACTATGTTTGACTATTGTGGAATATTGTTGACTACTGTTAACTTGTTTTGAGTATGTTTGGCTATTGTGGACTAATATGGACATTTTTTTTACTATTATTCCATATGTTTGACTATTTTGTAGAAATTGTGTAATTGATAAGCAGATGTTCCAAGAACAATATGAAGGATTATATTCCCATGGAGGTTCGAGAGACTAGAACTGCAATTAGAGATCTAGTATTCAACGTCCATGCACAATTGAAGGACATCCATATTGTGCATGTGGAGATGTTGTTTTTATAGCCGTATCTGTTTAGCAGGGTGACGAAAATGAGCGACGAAAATAAGCAGGGCTCACAAATTGTGTCTCCGGATTTGATGCATTTGGTTGACGATTTTACCAATTTGATTAAATTAATTACTAATGGTGCTAATTTTTTATTTGACACTTTACTTTTTTTTAGATTTGAATCTGGGAGGCATTTCACCTTCAGGTGTTTGTGAATGCAGAAAAGACAAACAAAAATGGTGTTCCTCGGGCAGTCTACCAGAGGCGAAAAAAGAGGGTTGATGGTTGGAAGGAGTATGTTGAAATATTGCATATTTCGGTAAGTGATTTGCATTTGACAATTATAATCATAAAGTAAATTCTTCAAATGTTTATATGTTAATAGTTGATACACTTATATTATGGCAAACGATGATTTGATAAGTTGAAATAATGTTGGTTACTATTTAAATTTTTTTTAATCAAACTTATAAATATTTTTCTTTTTACCCTCAGGATGATATCGATAGAGATTACAATTATCGTCGGACCACCCACTGTGTGCTAGGTATATTCGAGTGGTGGCGATGTGCGTTGTATGTTTATCTGCCAAGGCACGACTTATCTATATTTGACGAAGGAGTTCTGGGCGCGATTGTATGGAGATTTTGATTCCGGCTACTTAGAGAACACAGTGAGTCTAAAATTATGTATATTTAGAAATTCAATAACCTCCTTGCCTCCCCATGCTTCCATCACCTCCTTGCCTCCCCACACTCTCCATCACTTAGCCCATTTCCCCTCACTTTTACACACACAAACTCACAATTCTCTCCCTCTAGCTCACGGCAGCAGCAACAGCCCCCTCTCCCCTTTCTCTGTCCAAACAACCACCACACAACCACCATTACACCACCATTCAACCACCACTCCACCACCTTGAACCACCATGAACCACCACCTCAAAAACCCTTATTTTTCGCTCTTTCAACTCACAAACACTTGCATATCTTAATCCCATTTCATTTCAAGAGTAAAAAAAACTAAACACAAGGAATCAAAGCTAGGAAGTCATCCACAAGGAGATCAAACCATCATCTTGCTCAAAATCCATCTTTTAGTGCATTGTAAGGAAACTATCACTATAAACTCTTTGATTCTTTCATTTAATTACTTATATGTTAGTTAATATGTGTTAGATGTTCACTCATACTAGAAATCAACTTGTAAACATGTATTTATGTTGATTATAACAAGACTTTGTAAAAAGAACCAAAACAAACTCCAAAACAGAAAGTATAAAATCGGACAGAAACTTTGGTCAACTTTGGAGGTAAATAGCTCGGTCAAAACTTAACCAAATTTAGTGTTTCTGGAGTCTAAAATCAAGTTTAATGAATTTTGGACAAGTATTGTTACTCTAAAACGAATTTATAAGAACAAGTGTACAAAGTGTCCCCTGGAGACAGAATCTGACCTAACTTTGGAAGACCATAACTTCCAAACCACAGGTCCAAAGGATGTGATTCTTTTTCCTAAAGGTCACATATTATCTTAGCTTTAATAGTAGTATAATTATATTTCATGAAAATAAGTAAAACTTAGTGAAAAAACGTTTCTTTCACCAACTGTCCAGAAAAGTAACTGTTGAACCTTTGTGTAATATTAATTATGTTTGAACCCCTTAAACGTGGCCAAAAATTATAAATCTTAAAATCTGAAAACCTAAGACATAGGAGAACATATGGTAAAAATTTCATAATAAACTAAGTTCGTTTGACTAGTCAAACTAGTAGCAAAAGAAGGACTAAAAAGTGGACAGATTTGGTTAAAAAGTGACAAATGAAAACTAAAAACGATCAAAGATGTAAAAACCCTATCTTATGGACTAAGACTATAAATGTAACACCCACTCTTATGGCCTAGGGGTAATTAGGTAATTTCCTAAATTCCATATGTAATTATAAGTTTTATGTTACATAATATGTTTATTAGATGGTAATGTTAGATAAAGGTCAATTGTTATTTGTGACAAGCAAAATATTGATAGTTTTAAACTAATATAGTTGTCGGTAAAATAAAATAACTAGTCTCGCGAAACGGTTTTCAGGTTCTAGACAATAAGCCAAACGTGGAATTAAAATTTACCAACATTTGAGTTGGTTGGTGATATAAATCACCTAACTCACCATTTTCATCTCATTTCACCAACTCATTTCCTACATTTCTCTTTCAAGCTCCTTTCCAAAAATCATCAAATTTAACATTTAATTGAGAGGGATTTCGAGCTACTGTGATTCCTTGCTATTCTTGTCATCATCATCTTCATCTTGTTCTCATTTTGTTGTAAGCATTTTCCATTTTTGGGTAATGAACTTGAAATTGATAAATTCTTGAATTGAGTGTGTAATTGAAGTTGAAAGCTTGTTATATGATGCTATTTGATGTTTAGGAGATGCTAGAAAGCTTGTTAGAGTGTTAGGAAACTGATTTTCGTGTTTGAGAGTCGGAATAGTTCATTTTTTGGGTAACAGCGGTTCAGTTCGCAGTTCGTCCAGCGAACTGAGTCTGCGAACTGAGTTTTCTGTCCTGCGAACTGAGTCTGCGAACTGAGTTTTCTGTCCTGCGAACTGAGTTTTCTGTCCTGCGAACTGAGTCTGCGAACTGAGTTTTCTGTCCTGCCAACTGAGTCTGCGAACTGAGTTCCTGCCCTGCGAACTGAGTTCCTGCGAACTGAGTTCCTAAGCTGCGAACCCAGTTCCTGCGAACTGAGTTTCTGAGCTGCGAACCCAGTTCCTGCGAACTGAGATTTGCAAAAATTGAAAGATTCCTTTTTAACTGCGGATCGGACTTTTATTATTCCTTGAATACCGGGGTCACTTGTTTGATTAAATATGTTATTATAATGATTCGAAATTTGGTTAATTGAGTAAATAATTAAATAAGCAAATTTTTATAACTTGTAACTTGATAGTTGTAGAGCGGTTATAACAGATAAATTGTAACTTGATAATTGTTTATTATCTGGATAATATGCATTGAGATATGTTATACGATTACAAGATGAGTTACTAACTCATTATCTGTTGTATTATCAGATCAGTCAAAGACTCAGTAATATAAGAATTCTGAGAGGTAGACGGTAGCAGACAGGTGAGTGGATCTGCAACTCATAATTTGAGTTAGTTGTAATGATGTGGTTACAACAAGTAACGTAGACTTGATAGACTGTTTAGTCTGAATTATGATTGTAAATATCTGCTTGCTATATTTGTGGCCTTCGGGCATCTGTGTTATTCAGAGGTCAATTGCGATTGGACTTGGTTACTACTGTGTTCAACACAGGTTCCAGATACATGTGTTGTCGCTGGAAATTGTGTTGTTGTGTTGTAGTGCCAAGTTATCGGTCTATTCTGTATGGGCCTATACAGATTGTGGTAAGTGTTACTGTGGGCCACCGCGGCTGTAGGGTTCCTCAGTAACCACCGATCCTCTTGAGTTTATGTGTTTACTGTGTTAAATGTAAACAGATTGTTATGCTAAATTGAATTATTGGTTGTACATTCATTCACTTAGCTTTGTGCTAATCCCACCATTTCCCTTCCTGCAGGTTATGTTTATCTTTTGTGCGTTGGGCAGGAAGATGGGTTGTGGAAGGAATGTTTGACATGCGCTCATTCTCTGATAAATATGTTTACGTTTTGATAGTTAATATGTATGTAGATTTTGAAGAACAACAGAATATGTTATGTTTCAGAAATATTTTAAATATTGTAAACTCGCGAAAAATTTATAGTCATTTTGTAATATAATATATAATATTATCTTTTATCCATCGCTTCCGAGTCAAGTGACTAATTTAACCCTGAGATAATTAAAGGGGTGTTATAATAAAATCAGTGAAATAAGTGATAATAAAGTACAAATGTTAGTTGAAAACATTAAAAATCAAGACTTGTATGGTAAATATCGAAAAACCGAAACGTTGTGCTAGAAACGGTAAAATCTAAACTATAAAGACTAAGAGGGTGGAATTTGCAAGATGTGGACTGAGATAGTGAAATCAGTAAATAAAAGTATACTAAAGTGAAATCTATAGCTTAAAGTGTTAAAGAACGAGAACTATATGGTTGAGGGCTGATAAACCGAAACATTGAGTTAAAAACGAGAAAATCGAAAACTAAGGAGATTAACGTTGTAAAAACAGAAAGTTCATGGACTAAGTACCTAAAATCAGTTACTTTAAAGTCCTCACGATAAAACCCTGAGAAAGGATGCCAAAAACCTAATTTATACGGTCAAAATCGGAGAAACTATGCGGTTTAAACCAAACCGACAAACTATAAAATACGAGGATTTAACTTTAGGGACTATTATGAACGCTCTGGAAAGCAAGGAACTTAATTATAGAGATATAAATCGAATAATGATTAGCGTATGAACCGCGGAATCACAAAAACGGAATTATAACGAGTTAAATCGTAATATAACGACAAAGACTATAGAATTGAGTCATATAACTTATGAAGATGTTGATGTATATAAGTAAATATATATATGTCATGATTAAGTACCATAACGGTATTGTCTTGATACGCGATTCTCGATTTAAAAGCCGATTTAACGAAATCCTAAACCTTGAATCAAATACTACATAAACAATATATATATCTTATGAGAGTTATAACGTTATTAAAGACTATACATATATATTGAAATATGTATATATATATATATATATATATTTTGTCTAAGTATCATTATTATGTTATAGTAACGTACAACTAACGACTTAAAAATCAATATAACGAAGTCGAGAACTTGAGACAATATATGATTGAGACAATGTATAAATATCGAATAGAAATCAATAATCTATATATTATGACTTATAGTATGTTAAAAGATTGACCTAAATGATTTTACTATTTGAAAACTATAAAGATCACAATGTGTCGTTTTTGCCTATAATGGCCTTACATGATATTTAAGCCCGTCGATGGCATATTTAAACCTAGTTGAGTGAACAATTGGCATAGACGGACTAGTTAAAGTCGTCTACATTTATTAATTCAAACTCTTGCGTTTAGGGCGCTAAGAGACTTTATTGGGCGTTTTATATAAAACTGTTTTGCTAGCACGCTCGGACTCAGGTGAGTTCACAACCCACTTTTACTGTTTTACTGCTTTTAACTTGGGGTGAAAAACATATAACTGAATGTATGAGATTATTAAAACCTGAGATTGTATCCTTATAGGTGACTAAGTTGGATAAATTGTAGTGCCTAAGTCCTAGCTTACAATACTATAACCATTAGTTGGATGACGCTAATCACTGAGTATACAGATAGTACTATCGGGGCTGACATCCCCATCCCACGTGTGTTTTAGTTAGTCACGCTAATTAGCGACGTTGTTCGCTTTTTTGGGGATGAGTATACTTAACTGGTCAAGGCAAACGATTTATGTGTGTTGTGGTTTGGTTATAGGCTTAGTTCGACATATTAACTCGACGGTTTAGCTAACCTTCGGGGGATCGTAGTCAGATGTTTTATTGATTTAAATTGAGAATAATCGCACAATAGGCATTTGATGCCATTTTTGAATTATTGGTAAAAGTTTTTTAAATGATGGTTTATGATTGAGTCATTAAACCTGTGAATTCACTCAACAATTATGTTGACGTATTATAAATATGTTTTTCAGGGAATTAGCCATGCCGTAAGACACATGCATATTGGGACCGTACCTGCCATGATGATTAGGATGCCATTTTTAAATTAATGGGATTTATTTATTAACTTAATGTAGTTTAAATTATGAAATCTTGGAACTGGTCTTTATTAAAAACAATGTATTTGTAAACATTGCTATTTTGACGGCTTGACAAGCCGTAATATTTGTAAAACAATTATTGGCATCTTAATATAATAGATGTTATACGATAATCATACGCTCATGATTTGTTGTTATTCGATCACCGTCACGCCTCGAAGCTTCCGCATAATTATTATACTTGTAAACTTTGGGGGTGTGACAAATTATCCTGTCGATTGAAAGATAAATAAAAATTACAATAGTTGATTATTAACAAATTGAACAACCGCATTACCCTTGAAGAGCTAGTCATAATCTTAGAAATGGGTAACGACATCATAGTTTAGATGTGTCAAATTACTGCATGTAATCTGTTTCAATTGGTCATCATCATTCGTTATCAACTATAAACCAGTATCTGACACTTTATCTGCTCTTTAAAGTAACAGTACATCCCTAGTTAGAGACCAATGACTCAACTTTTCCAAAGCGTAATTTAATTTTTTTTGGGTGAAAACTCATCAACATTTACGCAATCAATAAACGTCAATAAGCCTTGAAAGTACATTCTACTTGCGCCCTGAAAGTCTCCACCATGACGAAGTGCGATGGTAAACAACTCATGAACTGTTGCGTACAATTAATCGGTTTTTGGTTCTTCATTTAGAGATCGAAAATTCCAAAAATGATCAGTGTGAACCTTATCGAAAAGTGTTTTTCTTGATTTGAAATGATAAAACGTGGATGATTTTTTTTGAGGATTAGAAAAACAATCTGCTGATTATCTTATCTTAGGGTCACAATGTTTATAGATATTTTAAGAATCAAAGAAAGCTTAGAAAATCTTATCCAAAACTAATAAAAGATAAGACATGTTAGCGAAATATTGATCTTATCATTTTCGGATTAGAAATCTTATCCGAAAAATCTACAAAAATCTTATGTAGGAGTCAACAAATGTCAACATAGTCAAAGGAAGTCAACGTGAGTCAATACGGGTCCAGAATAGCCAAAAAGTGATCTAAATCATGTGGTGATCCTGGGAATCAGACCACGATCCCAGAATTCTTGGAAATCATACAACGATCCTGGACACGCGAGCCGCAAAACGCAACATGTGACTCGTAACTTGCGTATCCGGCATCATGCTTGATTTCTCGGCGACGTCCCGATGTATGCAAAGCGCAAAGGCCGGTCGCAAAATGCAACTTGTGATTTAAGGCCGGTGACATATTTTATATTTTTTTTTGCAAATTTTTTTATGTTTAGAAAAAGGGTTTTTTCAATTTCTTTAATTTCTCTTAATTAAATTATTCTTATCAAGTCAAGATACAGTATAGTCGCATGCAACATAGGTGTAATGTTATATAAAATTGGGCTAAGTGAGTTGAAATGTATCTAATTTAGGATATATTGTGTATATCGTACGTAAAAAGGCGTTTATTATGGTGATCTAAGTTGAAGAGAAATAAAAGGTGTATCGTACCTATTGGGAACTGAAAAAGAACGCATGAGACTTGACAAGAAATCAAATATAAGCTATACATAGATTAGGTATTTTAATTACAAATTTAGTACATAATTACATTATCGAACAAGCGTTTACATTTTCATCATTGAACGCAATGCTAGCCTTTTCACCAAAACCAGTCGTAGAATAAGGCAATTCTTGACGACTAACATTCCCATAATTCCCATTGTAGCTATGCTCGTAGTAGTTGTACTTAGATATGTCTGGTTGCTCAGTATGAAAGTAAGTTGTCGGGTCGCTATGGTAACTGTACAAATGGCCGTACTCCTGAGTAAACCCAATCATTTCGGGGTTTTCTGGATATGGCCATAACTCGGCTTTCTTTCCGGTCCTTCTAACTTTGTTCAGAATCTTTTCTTGATCCAACCATGATGATCCAGTCACTGTTACCTTTTGTAAGTCCATGTCTATTTCAATACTCTCAACTCCTGATACAAAATTAAAGAAGAAAAATTAGCACATAATATTATCAGGATTAATTATTTGTTTCTAATTAGAGAGATCGAGATCGAGATAATTATAATTAATACCGTCTAAGTTTTGAAGGGCCTTTCTAACTTTGCGTTCACAGCCATGACAATCCATGTTCACTATCATCTCCACCATCTGAAAAGAAAAAAGATCAAATTATTAATCTCATGGTTTTGGTCATTAAATCGACTATGTACGTAAGCTTGTACAAAGTTAACGTTTGGGCTTTTCTATACGTCAATTGTTATATAAAAAGATCGCGGGGGATGCAACTAATTAAGATCTGTATAAATTTGGTTAACTTGTTCAAGTTTGTGATATATTTTTTTTTAGAATTTACTTCACGTAGTTGGGCAAATATTAATTAGTTGTATGGGTGACTTTTTTCTTAAGAAATCTACTCTTTGTTTGTTAACAGCCACTTGGTTGTTAGTTTGTTACATGCATATATAAATTATCCAAAACTTGCAAGCTACCATGTAAACACCTAAAATTACGCATAGTATATATGTCGTGCTTTATTTCGTAATTGTTGGATCTAACTTAAAAATCATATCATGTGTTATATATACATTATTCAATTCAATTTATTTCAAAATGTTGACTTTTTCCGGACAAGATGGTTTAAGTTTAAGGTATACATGAAGAAAACTAAATGCTATACGGTTAATATCTCGATGACTAATTTAATAAGCTTTTATATGTATGTTAATTTGAATTTCAATGTATCACATGTGCATGAAAAAATATATTGCTTGAAATTTTATATTGAGCTAAAACCACATATCCAAAATGTGAAACGTATAGTTGCTATTAACGAACATAACTTTAACATACGGATTCTAACTTATCACGAGATGCAAGTAATATAGTATCGATAACAGAATTCGTCTAAGTTGCAAACGTTGTATGATTAAGAAGCTTATATGACTAGAGATCACCATTATGTACGTACGTATTATATATATATTATAGTCTAGTTTATATTTGATTTGCGCATTTCTTGAGATTGTAAGACTGCAATTTACACGTATTATGTTTTTGTGCATGTTCAAGATATGCATACATTTTGTTACATATAGGTATACAGATATATTTCACACACATAGACAGAGAGGTCGAGAGATGCTCACTGTCATGTTTGAGACTTTAGGAGAGATCAAGAGCAAGAGAGAGGGAGAGAGATGCTTACTGTCATGTTTGAGACTTTGGGAGAGATCAAGAGAGAGAAAGGGACGGAGGGAGAGCGAGAGGGATGTAGAGAGTTAATTAAGTTGTTGAATGGAGAGTGAAGTTAGAGATGAATTTTGTATTTATACACTAAAACTCCGCACACGTTTTTGTTACTTGTGGCCCAAATTTATGCGTTGTCAATTTAATTTCACATAAAATTTTATAGTATTTTCTTTCGTAAGGGGTTTAATGTACTTATGTTTATATGGAAGAACAAAATAAGGCACAAAACAATGGTCCACGTTTCACAAAGAAAAATGTGCTGGCATCTTCTTTTGACTAGCAACAATATTGCTGTCAAATAGTTGTGAAATTGTTACAAGCATTACACATATATAGTAGGGTTCAAGTCATGGCATAGGTAGTCGATCTGGTGGACATGCATATATGTACCGTATAATTAATACAATTATAATGTTTTTGTAGTCCTCGATCGATCTATTTAAAAGTTAACTTTTTTGTTTTGGCATTATTAGTGGGATAATGAAATTTGGAAGTTCATTTTTATTGACTCTGTCGAGTACGATTATGATACAATTTTATGTCACATTGTTCGATATCTATACTGATTTGATTATTGAAAACACAAGTCGAAACAAATTTTTAAGTCTTTTAAAGCAAATTATTGTTACTTGCAGTCTAAGAATTAATAAACTAAATCTATAAATTAACTAGCAGGTATATTCGTGCCAATAAAAAAGAAAAAAAAAAGAACGCGTTTATTGTGAAATTCAAGAATAAAATGGAATGTGAAAGTTCGTTGTAATGCGGGAACAATTGTTTGGATGGTTCAGTTGACTTCAAAGTAGATTAATTTAGAGGACTTGCTTTTCAGAATTTGTAATTTGGATATGAAACTTACAAACTTTTGACCACCTATTATAAATACTCTGAATATTTTTAGACAAATTATTTTATTTAATACTACCTTATCATCATTTATTTTCTCATTTTATGGTCTAGTCCCGAGTTATTCCTCAACAATTCTTTTATTCCTCAACCTATTATCAACTTATTAGGGTGGAGATTTATCATTAGGATAATGAGCAGGGTTTTAGTGCGTGGTTCTAGTGTATTATTATTATTATTATTATTATTATTATTATTATTATTATTATTATTATTATTATTATTATTATTATTATTATTATCGTCGTCATTATTATTGTTATTATTATTATCATTATCATTATCATTATTTCCGTATTTCAAGGTGGTAAAGAACATTTTTAGTAGATCTTTCAAATATTCTTTTGGATAAAGAGGTTTAGGCAATTTCCTAAGTATACATCTATAGCGGTGTTCATATATTTTTTTTTACTTATTTATACTAGGTAAGTTTTTGATTGTGAATGAAGTTTAACATTAATAGTTTTGAATGGTTATTAGACCTTAAAACTTTAATACTTCATAGTAGAATACGTACATATTCTTTTGTAATTTGATATTTGAATGGTAAAAGAACAAATAAAATTAAAAAAAAAATGAAAATCATTGAAAATTCCTTACACTATTATTCCTACAATAGTTAATAAGTATAGGATCTAAATAGTTTATATAAATATAACACTAAAAAGATCAAACTAAAAGCACTATCAAAATGAAATTAAAATTACATAGTGATATCTTAAATGAACAATGACATATAGGCCGACATAAAGATATATATAATTTACTGGTTGATTCATACATTTACCTCTCATAATCTTATCCGTCGAAATTATCATGTGTCATGTTCACATCATTTAGAGTGATTTTCAAGCATATGTGATTAGGTTTATGAATATCGGTTGCCTAAAAAAACAAGATATTTAAACATTTTAAAATAATATATTTTTTGAAGTAGATAATTAAAAGTGATAAAATTAATATACAATAGCTAAAAGATAATAACAACAACAATAATAAGATGACCTCACCACTTTTATTGATAAAAAATAAATAAAGAAAAAATTAAAGTTGTTATCAAGAATCAAAATTCAATCTTTTTGTCATGTATAAGTAGTCTACTCCTTCATCTATTTATATAGTTTTATAAACATTGTTCTTGTTTTTAAACAAGTATAAATTCTCATTTCTTATTGCCTCTTGTAGAAGACAAAGGCAAACCTCATATATATTTATAGTTTCATATAATAAGTACATATATTCTTTTGTATTTACTTACATACTCCATACTTATTAATTTTATGTTAGACTTATACTTATAGTATATACGATTTTTATTTCACAAACTCCGTACTTACACATTTTTATGTTATAGTCATACTCCTTTTATATATATATATAGTTATTATAAATACATGTATTTACCTTACTTATTTATTTTTTTATATCCCTATTTATTCTATAATTTCATATGTATTATATTAATATTTATATCTATCTAATATATTATATTTTACATTTGTATTATAACCATACACAATATATTATAATTTACGTTATATCTATTTATACATCCCGCATATGCATAGTATCATATAATCGATCCTTATAGTTATTTATTCTATTTATATTTCATTCTCATATATATATATATATATTATATTCATTTATATTGACGGATGTCCTTCTGGAAGCAGTTTCTCTACACTAGGGCAGAAGAATGACTATCTACATCTTACCTCCCCATACCCCGCTAATAGCGGGAGTGGTTAATGTTATTGTTGTTGTGTAATGCTTTTATGATTGTGGAAGACTCTAGCTCTTATACTTGGTAACGTTTATCAACTTATCTCGTCTTTACAAAAATATAATAATCTCACGAAAATATTAGGATAAAATGCATGGAAAATCCTTGGGTAAACATCGTTACCCACAAATTCCCGACGGATTTTGTCTCAAGCTAAAATGGGACTAGGTAATCTTTATCCCGTAGGAAATACTTTTCCCCACGGATTTCGTCTAAAGAAGTCTTGAACTTATCCTTTAGCCGACCTTGAATATATCTTCAATCGAAACATTCTCGAGTCTAAACTTCTACTTAGCTTCGAGTCCAGATGTGACGTCTGGTATTAGTCTGAGCTCAATGGGTCTAAGTTCGTATCTCTTTCCAATCAGCTTAAATACCTGAGCTTGACAATCTGCAACAACTTCAACATATTATTTCTTCCTGTTGATATGTCCGATCACAGTGAAATTTTAACACAAGGTAGATCTATGTGTCGTAAACCTTATATCCAATAATAAAGATAATCCAAAGGTTAGTGAACACACATTGTTAATTTTATAGAAGTTGCGCAAAAAAAAACCACAAACTTTCTGCAACCAAAAATTCGAAAATATATATCTCTCGATCAGAATCTTAGATTGAAAATCCCTCCGATCCGAAATTCAAAATTTATGTTAGAAACCTACGGTCCATATTATCATGACGATCTAATGCCTAACAAATGAGATATGATCATTCTTCTTTGATAGTGCAGAATATAATGAACAAAAAAAAGAATTTTCTGGAATCTTCTTTGATTTCTTTAGCACAATATCTTTTGTTTGGAATAGACTTGGGTCTTTAAAGAACTTAGTTGATTATGCTCTGATACCAATTGTAGACCCTTTTATCACCAAGATAATAGATTAAAGACAAAGTAATTGTAATAATGAAGAACACAAAGAAGATATTTTCGAGGAAGATGTACATAATCGATTATCACACATATGCAAAATCTAAAAGAGAGGATCTCAACTTATAAGGTCGTGGTTTACATGAATTAAAGACTAATAATATCTCATAAGAACTCTTTATTTATATAGTCTTAAGAATATGTATAATTAGGAAACACAATCCTATAAGAAAACTAAAACCAGTATTATTCAAGTTTATCTTGAATATCTTTAGTCAATTTTGAACTTATCAAAAAGTCTTGGACTTACTCTTGAGCCGACCTTGAATATATCTTCAAGCGCAATGTTCTCAAGTTTGACCTTCTTAAATATGATTTTCGTGAGTCTAACCAACTATTCCCTCAAACTAAGACTCACTCAAATTCATGACTTAGACTATTTAAACATACTAAAGTAGTCTAATGTCAGTTTCACACTTTGTCTCATCAAATTTATAATCTAAGGGAAATTATGACCTATATAATTATCGCAACATTCTCTCAATTCCAAGTGAATTATATATCACCACCACCACCACCATTGAACTCGTAATTTATTTCTGAACATTCTTGCACCTCCACATGTCTGTCCAGTCCAATCTATCGGACAACCATTATCGTGGTATTGTTTGACTTTTCCGGCCATTTCCCAGCGACTAAGTCGACACCGCCTGCACCCGAGTCTCGGTCGAGGATTTTTGGCTCTAATCCACCTTGTTCCGCCGCTAGCAAACACTTGGTATATTTTCCACCCGTCGTCACTACTTGTGTTAGTAAAATTTTCAACAGAGTATCGCCTTTATATCCTATTGATATCTTCTTAAGTTTCCATAATTATACTCCTTCTGAAACTTAACAATTTTCACAAAAAAAAAAATTATGCACTTATTTAGCTATGAGAAATCTAAATTACCTCCTAAATTGTGGCTTATTATCTTTTCATTTTGTTTGTTTGTGTCTTTAACATCAGGACTCCACGGGTTAGGTTAGGATCGATGCTAAAAAAAAAATGGTTACTTGAGGTTATGCTCTTCTACCTTTGGAGATGGTGGGTGTCGAGGGTTTAGGAAAAATAATAGATCAGTGAATACCCTCAACATTAGAGTCAGTAGCTCGAATGTAAGAACTTGGATAGTCTATAGTTCTAGATTATTTGATTAGCCGGAAGGTGACATCACGTTCTTCTAAGATACCAGATGGAAAAGGCTCTGAAACCACATACATAAATGGGTACAAACAATGGTAACAATAGTTAATGAATATAATGAAGATGGTTTATTCAATAATCCAAAATGATTACAAGTACGAATAATATAATCAAAATTAGCTAAATAGAACTAATCAATCAAAGTTTCTACTGAATGCAAGAGTTTCTACTGATGACAGATTTTGTACTGCTGTGAAGACTTAGTACTGATGAGTTACAAAGTTAATACTGATGGAAGTTTGTACTGTCTTCTAGTAGTTAGTACTGTTATTGTTAGTTAATACTGTTACATTGTTTATACTGATTACGAATATTGTAATTATGGTAACAGATAAGTTTGTTTGATAGATAGTTTCCAAGTTTAGTGGAAATCTTGTTAAGGACTCTATACACATATAAATAGAGATCCTATAGTATAGAGATGGACGTAACTTCAAGGTGTAAACCCTAATACAGTTTGTGTATTCGTATTATTATTAATAATAATATTGAAGTGTTTAATTGTTCATCTTTGATTATTATTTACTGAATTGTTCTTATAATTATCAAGTATTATTCCGCAAGTTTCTGATATTCAATCAAAACTAAAGTTAAGTTTAGATTAGATTGATCCTATCACTATCCCTTTTAGATTCAGGTTTTAATTTCAACGTTGCTTAATTCTTCATATGAGGCTTATTTTGAAGAGGTGGCCTCTTGCAAACTTTGGTCAAATGATTTCGCATAGAACTTGTACCATTATGTTTGCTCTAACTACCCATATAACAATTATAATAAGGGCACTTTACTCTAGTCTCCCCCTTGAGATAAGTAAAATGCTTCCAAACCCATGATCTAGTTCCACTATCAATATCTTTTGCTTTGTTATCTTCATATGGCTCATTGTTCCCTGTTTCATCCACATTCTCATCATCAACATCTGTCATTTGCACTTCTTCAACATCTATGTTAACATCCCCATCAGCTGCTTCCATCCTTAAAAGTAAAAAAAGAAATACAAACAATACATTAAAAAAGGAAGTACAACCGTTTGTTTGTATATAAGTTAATACTAATCAGAATATCAACAACTTTGAAACAAGGTCATTGACAAAATAATTTTAAACTTCCAACATCTTTTTGAGACAATAATTAGAAATCATACTAACAAAAAGATATTATATATGTTGAATATAAATCCTAGTAACAACTTTCACTTGATAATGTATAAATCTATTAACAACATTAAGAAAATCTCAAATTAAATTTGAACTTGAGCATGGCTTGCTTGAGTTGATGTGAACTTGAGCATGTAAGTTAACAACATTCATTAAAAGAACACATGTAATAGGAGTAAGATGAATTATTCAAAAATTAACTAATTACAAGCCACAATATCTATTTATATTTTTAGAATTTAAACTTACATCTGGTATCACTAATAGGGGTAAGACACATTATTTAAAAATTGACTAATTACACACCCTATTCCAAAGTCATGATAGTAAGTTTTGTATTGAGAAAATTAACACATGCCTTTGATGTCTAACCAACACCTAATCTGAGATTCAAACTTTAAAAATAAAATAATTGAAAATAAATCTCACAAAATCAGTAAAATTGGAGTACAGTTTTAAAAGCTGCTAAAATTGATTAATAAGATTAATTTGATAAGAATACCTGAAAATTATTGGTAGGGTTGATGATTATGGATGTAGTGAAACAGACAATGAAATTAGGGTTTGATGGTGTGTACTCAGTGTAGAGAGGAAGGAGGCGGGTTTTAAATGGAAACTATTGACTTAGTAAGCCCTTCATGTAGTAATAACTTGTACCGTACAACATAATAAGCCTTAATATTTGTATCTTGATCTGTTTGGTTTGGTTTAGATTAGATCGGTTCGGTTCGGTTCAGTTCGGTTCATTTATTTGCTTTAAATCGATCCGGTTCAGTTATTATTTTTAATTTTTGCATATAAAACTGAAACCGAACTGAAAAAATAGATTTTTTAAAATAGTATGTTATTACAAGTTTAGAGCATAAAATTAAATTAATTGAATTAATCATTTCTTCTCTTGTTCTTCTTCTCCATCTGCTCCATCTTCTTCTTTCCAAATTTTCTGTGCTTCTTTCTGATTCTATAACACTTGCTTTTAAGTTCTTGTACTATGTCCTAGTCATTTAAATGATAAAACAAGCACCTCACTACCTATTTTCCGAATGGTAGACTCTGCTCCTCCTTGCACAAGTCCAATAATATTAGCAAGTGATAGTATTTGGTCTCATTAAGTATACACACAAACTAAAAGCACTCAATCCCTTGACCATTTGTATACATAAATCCTTTGATGTTTGCTGGTTTTGATGTATGTATTGTCTTGAAACTTAATGACATAAGTTCTATGCTTTATGTCTTCCATAATCAACCTAACAGGTCTGTTGGCCTTTTTGATATTGTCTGACACACAAAAAGTGACATTACCATACTCATCCAATCTTCTTAAATCGCGTGCAGCCTTAACTAATAAGATGATCTTAGACATCACCATTTCTTTTAGCTCCTTATCCCTCATGTTCTTAATAAACCTAGGAATGTACTTCCATTCTTCAAATCCCAGAGTATCTATTCGGTCAACCTATACATGTTGAGTTATATGACTTGTCAATCTATATTATATTCTTGGTTATTTACACTTTGCAACTCATAATTAGGTTGTCATTA
Organism: Logfia minima; assembly: GCA_963921325.1. Lineage (NCBI taxonomy): Eukaryota > Viridiplantae > Streptophyta > Magnoliopsida > Asterales > Asteraceae > Logfia > Logfia minima. Next base: position 21,613,983 of record OY992770.1, read on the forward strand.
TGTACACATAACACTGTGAAATTCTAAAATGTCATCTTTGAGCCATTATCTATCTTTGGTGATCTTAAAGCAAAGAAATTTATAAAACCAAATTCTGGTGTCACTAAAGATAAAACACTTGTCATCACTGATAATGAATCAATGATTTTAATCACTAGAGTCACTGATTCATCATCATTAGTAGGTTCTACCCTTACTACTGATATTATGCAAGTAACTGTTCACCATGAACAAACCATTTTCTCTGACACTATCTCAGTTAGTGATATGAGTGAATCACCTATCAGTGACCTTAGACAAGACAACTTGACTTGATATCTTCCAATGACTACCTATTATTCTTTAGTAGCAACTGATGTGTTTATTGTTTGTATAAATAAATAAATCTCTTCTGCGTACCAGGGAGCATGATACACATAGTTGAAATTATTTGCTTAGCAGTGATCTTCTTCTTCTGTAATGAGAGTTAGTCATTATCTTGAATAGTAGTTACTAGCTTAATCATCGATTAGTGACTTAACTAAAAGTTTAGGAGTTTTGACTTCGTCATTTTCAATGATGTACTATAATGACTAAGATGGTTAACGACTAGTGACTCAATACTTATTATCAGTATGAAGGTATTTTCAAAGAAGGGCTTTCTTCATGTCTTGTACAACAACATTGTATATGGATCATCAGGTAGTGCATTTCAGTTGTCCTTGGATTATTTATGTTTGAAGGCCATATAACCTGTTTTTGTAGTGATCTATTTGTTGGAGTAATCCTTTTTAGTTAAGTTCTGGAGGGGAATTGGCATTACTTAAACCAATCGCGTTGACCAATATATACTCTCCCTAATTTGAGTCTTATTCTAGGAACGTTGGAGATAGTTGGTGCCACGCAAAAATTATAGATCTCCAGTATGGTGGCCTATGATAAGAAGACTCAAAAGGTGAACTAAACACTGGGAATGCTGTCGAATAAAGTGTTATTATGCATCGTATATTATATTTCTATAATCCATTTTATAGAATGTGTCGCTTTAATTTTTATGTGCATGTTTCCAGAAAACAAGACCGAGATGATTGAAGTAGAACCAAACATATGTATGCATATAGGTTCTATTTTGAAAAATAGATTGAACTTCTAATTTATAGAAAGATTGGTTCAGTTGTTCAATCGGTTCCTAAAACTAGAAAAAAATATATATAGTCAACCGTTTCGCTAGATGTTGATTTGTAATCCTTTGCAGTGCATTTTAGTTTTTCCTGGGTTGTTTATGTTTGCATGACATGTAACCACCATTTTTGGTAATCTATTTGTTAGTGGATATTACTAGCCATTGTCGGTGAAAAGTATGGTATCCCTAATATGAGTCTTATTCTACGAATGTTTGAGATAGTTGTAGCTGGGGAAAAATTAGGGATTTTCAGTGAGGTAGCCTATGATTATAAGACTAGAAAGGTGAACCAAACAATGATAATTGCATTCCTGTAATCCCTTTTATAGCATGTGTGGCTTCAATCATGTGTGGCTTCAATTTTCTATCCATCAAAATAAGAGCTATTTTCAAAATAAGACCAAGATGATTGCAGCAGAACCAAACATATGTATGTAAATAGCTCTTATTTTGAAAACTGAACCGGACTTCCAATTGATAGAATGATCGGTTAACTTGTTCAACCGGTTCCAAATACCATAATATATATATATATATATATATATTATATATATATAATCAACTGGTTCAGCGAATGTTGCTTTGTAATCGCTTACGGTGCATTTTATTTGTCTCTGGGTTGTTAATGTTGGCCGACCATATAACCTGCATTTGTTGTGATCTATTTGTTGGAGGAATCATTGTCGGTTTAGGTTCCGGAGGTCACTCGGCAGTGCTACCAGTGATTGTCGTTGAGCAATATGATATCCCAAATATGAGTCTTATTCTAGGATAAAAAGGTGCAAATTAGTGATCTCCGATGTGGTGGCCTATGATAAAAAGGCTAGAAAGATGAACCAAACTACGGGTGTCTAAAATAGCCGATCCCGAATAACCGACCCGACTTTAATTGGTTCGGATTAAACGGATTGGATTATTCGGATAAATATTTTTGAATCAGGTTAAACTGAAAAACCCGAAAAAGGTACTAAAAACAATAAGAATAATAAAGATTTTATCTTATTCGGGTTAAAACACATTACACATTACCCAAATCCGAACCGAATCCGAATAACCCGAACCCACATAATCTGAATCTTAGAAGGTTTGATTAAACCTTCAACTAATAACAATAACAATAATGATAAAGATTAAACCTTCAATAATCAAGCACTTCCGGATCTTCCGGAATGTCCACCTGCTGTTGGGCTTGGATGTTCGCAAGCTGGTGCTCAAGGTCTTGAAGAAAAACGAAATCGGGATTTGACCCAAAAAGAGCAACATTCAGACGGTCGACCTTCTCCCTATGTTGGTTGACGTCGTGTGAATACCAACAAATGACACTCGACCGACCACCAACATGATTCTCATTCCTCATATGGATTTCACCTAACCGTGTGTGGCAAAAAAAGTTTCACCTCTGGATCACAGTAGGTTAGGAAAATATTTTTTGATAAAGCAAGTAGGCAACCCTAGGTGTTTAACAAGATTTCATATCACCTCGGGAGCATGCAGGTGGAGGGGAGGCTGATAAACGGTCCTTAGGATGCAAGTTTCATGACAAACAATATTCTGAATACTGCAAAAAAGGCAAGTCATCTTTTTCTTTTCCGCTAGAACTATTGTAATCGGTTGTTGTAAAACTGATCTAAACATACTGCGATTTTTTGAAAGTTCAAAACCCTACAAAAATAGGATGGTAGGCCAGGATATATTTAATCTGACCAATGTGTATTTTATTTCGAGTGATCCGGTGTATATTCTTAATCATAGTAGGACATGCCACCAAACAGAGATAATTGCAGCAGAATCAAGTGTTCCTGTGCATTATATTAATTTGTTTATCTCTTTAGAAGTGTATTAGGGGGTAATTTCTTCATGATTCTTGATCACTAGACGTACTGGTGATGATAAAATTTAAGCACGACACTTTTTTAAATCAATGTTGGTGATTTGTATAATTTTTTACTTCGTATATCAATAGATAAAAATATTATTGTATCATTTTATGAGAAATTTAATTTTTCTATGAGATTATAATAAATTTATTATAATCCCCTAGAAAAATTATTATTATTATTATTAATAATTGAATGAGGGAAATCGGGAAAAGTGACAAAAATAAAGATAAATAATTACTGTTGATGGGACCGTATCGATTCATCATTTCTACGGAGTACTTAATTACTATTACAAACACAAATAGAAATAATAATAAAAACTTAATATTCTAAATTTGTTATTGGTTGTTAATTTTTTTTTCATAATGTGTCGAACAACAGCACGTATTTCATACATATTATATAAAGTTTCTGTCAAAATCGATTGATTTCTACCAATAAATTTTATTATTTTGTATTAGATAGGATAAAAAGATGAGTGATTAAAATAATAGTGACGTGGAAACGTAATAAACTTCATGAAAATCAATGCACCGTGGAGATTTTAAGTAAAAGGATGATATGTTGATGTGTGTACATTATACCTTGAAAGTTTTATGCAGTGGGGATTCTTAATATAGTAACTGTTGGATTGGAAGTGTGTAACTATGTATATAGATTTAGTGAATGCACGCTAACATGTTTTGTAATCTTAAGAAGAATTAATTAAAGAAAGGGTTCTCAACTTCTGATGGGAAAATCGTGCATAGTTGTGTTTCTGGACGATTTTTAAGTGGAAAGAAAAAGTGGAGAAAGTCATACTTATTATATTTATAAATTTAGAAAGTAGCAAGTCACTTGAATTTGTGTTTTCAAAATAGGTTGAAAGATGTGTACGTAAATATACTTTTCTGATCCTATCTTTGAAAAGTTGTACTCTTCTCAAGAAATTTGCAGGAAAATCAAAGTGACAGTGGACTCTTAAATGTTGGTGGGACTGGGATAGGCGGAAAACTCAAATGATCTTTAGGTTTATGAAATGGCAAATCTACCCTTTTGAAATTTTAATTATATGTAGGGTTTAGTATTTATAAATGTATCTAACTTTGTCAAAAAATTTATTGTGTGTATTGTACTTTACGAGGTTCTATTAAATATACTGAACTCATAAAAACCTCAAATTAGTGTATCAAGTGACCTATCAAACCCTTAGCCGGTCATTTTATCTCCTGTCATCTTCTCCGACGAATTTTCGGCCACCTGACATCTTTTCCGGCCACCCTTAGCCGTTTTCCAAGCTTACATGAACCCTAATTTTCTTTTTTCTCAACAGAAGATATGCAAAAGAAAATTAGGGTTCATGTAAGCTTGGAGCTCGCCGGAAACCAGTCTTACCGGAGAAGATGACCGGAAAAGTGTAGTAACCGGCTAAAAATTTGAAATTACCTGCTATACCCGGTTCAGTAGACTAATTTAGTGTTTTTACGAGTTCAGTACATTTAATAGAGCCCCGTAAAGTACGATACATACAATAGCTTTTTTGATAATGTTGGATGCATTTACAAACACTAAGTCCTTATAAGTACGTATTCCCTATTAAAATAATAAAAAATTCCCCTTGAATGAACGAGCAAAAATGGGGAACGCTAATTTATTATTAGTTTGTTAAAGGAACGGTTGTAGGAGAAGGAAGAGATGATGTTTTACTAAATTTATTAGTTTGTGGGGCTAATTAGTAGTAAAATAATTACTAGTAAAGAACATTAAAATTCAGTGTTGTTATGTTTATGCTTTAATATATAACTAACAAATACAATGTAAGAAATCGTCTGCGTACTATAGGAAAACGGCTTTAGTGGATGAAAACAGCGTAAGTCACTGATAATAGAACAAATATAAAAAAAAAACCTCAAAAGCGTCGGTAACTATTTGGTATTATAGTTTTGCTCGGGTAGAAAACTAGTACTAATATATAGGAATTACAAAAAAATTTAACCTGATAATGGGTTGAGCCCAATCTATACATAGTGGGCTAGGATATTCTTAATGCTAGGGTTGCGAGGTTTTTAAACGCTTAAATTAAATTGACACCGGGTGAACAAGGATGAATGAAACCCTTTAGTAAAAATATCTTCATACTTATAACAAGACTGGACATGAAGAACTGGAACATGTCCCATTGCCACTTTGTCATGAATGGTTTTGGCTTGGTTTCGCAATGGATTGGTTTAGGTTTTGCATTTAATTTCTTTTAGTTTGAATTGTATTAGTTTTGGTTCTGCATTCGATTGGTTTGTGTTTTACCCAAATAGTCATTGCTATTGGGTTTTGCATTAGTATTGGAAATCAACTCTCGACATAAAGATCCAAGGCTCTAATTTATCATTTTGCTTCGGTGAATCATGTGAATGTAGTTTTTTTTTCTTTCTGGAAGCCATGTTTAATGAATATCAAATTACTTAACTTTTAAAATGTAAACTTGGACATGGTTGTGTGGTAAACTGAGTCAAAGTAAGGTGACTTTGTCTTTAACATCATGTAAATTTGTAAAACTTTGTAACACAATGACACATGTTGATTCTAATAATCAATTATAAATTAAGTAAATTTAAAGGTCACAATTTATAACAGCTCCAAATAAATTAAATACGTTGAATTGTACAGGGGTGCATACAATTTAACTTTTAACAAATTATTAGTTGTTTAAAACACTTGTTCAAATAACAGAGTATGACTTGTAAGTACGAAAACTGATAACAAGAAGTACACAGATGAGTTTATTGAACAAAAATTACATCAAGGTATTGAATGCGGAATAATCTAAGCAAAGGTAACATATTAGTTCAATACAATGACAAGTTACTGTAGCAATTACTGTGAGAATAGTATAATCTAGCCTAAGTTGGAAACGATTACTCACCGACTCGGAATTGCACTTAGACAAACTTTATCACTGCCTTACAAGTAATAGATACAATTCGGTAACGTCTAAGTATTTATAGACAAGATATTTCCGGTAAATATCTCCTGAAATCTAGGAAAATAGAATGATGTGTGTTATTGTGTGATTGGCTTCCTTCTAATTGAAAAACGGATAAAAAGGAATATTATGTCGTCCCCTTCTGATCATGTTTCTTTGTGTGTTGGTTTTCCTCCAATCACAATCAAGTATGACCTCATACATTCCATCGCTGTGAACCTAAAGGTTGTTGATGTAATGTTGATCAAGGACCTCACACAAGCGAGTAGTAACTTAATGAGGCTTTATTCTTTATTATTGAAGTCACTAAAAGAGTAAGAAGCTTCCCCACTCACTGCGAGCTAACATGCTCTTGTAGAGTGACTTGACATGATATCTTCCAGTGACTACCTTTTATTCTTCAGTAGAGACTGGTGTGTTTATAGGTTGTATAAGTAAATAAATCTCTTATGCACACCAGTGAGTAGAATATACATAGTTGAGATTATTTACTTAGTAAGGATCTTCTTCTTCTGTAATGAGAGGTAAACTTCATCGTTCTATAGTAGTGAATAGGTTGACCAGCGACCCGTGACCCAACTTATTTTTCACGAGTTCTAACTTCATCATTTTCAATGATGTACTCCAGTAACAAAGTTGATCAGCGATTAGTGACCCAACAATCTCACCGTAAATGATGATGATAAAAACTTCTTAAACCCCACTAGCTCCCCTAAGTGTTTAGACTTAAACACCAATTAACTTCTATATTACATGATCTGTGTAATATTTTCTTTAGATTCTTTTTCAACTTTTGCTATTGATCTTTTCAAAAGTGAGTTTCATATATAACAAAAAATTTAAGTTACAAATTTCTATTCTATTACAATTTAATCAATCTAAGCCCATATCCACTTTCTTTAGTTTCTCAAGGTCTCTCATGATCTCATATTTCTCATTTGATGGCAGGTATATCATTTGTCTTGCCAATGCATCATCTTTCATTGCCTTCTTCATTTTGGAGTCATTTAGGATACACGCTACCTTTATGAGAATACACATCAATTGATCATGGTCCTTTTTTCCAGCTTTTCTTCCCTTTGGAATCTAAAGGGATCAATAGTATCAGTTTACACTACCCCACACTCAGGATCAATCACCTCTATTCCATCTTCTTTTTGACCACTAGCAGGGAGTGTCAAATTGAGGTTTTTGTTGTTGGGAATCATATACAAATTTTGCATTGGACCAGTTGAGTACTTGGGGCTAGTTGACCTCTCTAGATCTCCTTCAGGGACAGCTATGTCATCAAACCTTAGCAATCATATTCTAACAATTTTCTTGAATAGGCGATCAATCTCCTTCATCATACTCTCCTTTGCATCACTAGTGGAGTGAGTGAAAGCTAGTCTTAATTGATTCCATTCTTCTCTATGTAGCTTGCAGACTTTAACTAGATTAATAACTTGTTTATGATCTCCTCTGTGTATTTGGAGTTGAATTTGAGACACATACTTAGAATTTTTTAGAAGAACATTGGTGATAGGTGTACAATTTAATCTCCCCCTTCTTTTATTGTAAATTTTTAATGCTTTGGAAATAGTAGAGTAACCCACAAATATACCTTCATCAGTTTCGGGGTCAAATTTTCCTAAGTGATATCTTTTATTTAGTAGATAACAGGTACTACCAAACACATGTAGAAAATTTATATTTGGTTTTCTACCCCCTTATGACCTCATAAGTTGTCATGTTATGTCTTTTAACACAAATTGACCTATTTTGAGTAAGACATGCAGTACTCATTGCTTCTGCCCAAAAGTAGGTCTTTAGACCAGGTTCTATTAACATTGACCTTACACTCTCAACTAAGGTCCCATTTCTTCTTTCAGCAACCCCATTTTGTTGGGGTGTCCTAACTGTTGAGAAGTTTTCAGATATGCCTTTTGCTTCACAAAAAGTTCTAACTCATTGTTCCTGACTTCAGTGCCATGATCACTACTGATTTGTTTTATTAGTTGACCATTAAAAATTTTCATCTTTTTGATGAAATTTATTATTTCACCTGATACGTCATTTTCGGTTTTAAGAAAGAACACCCAGGTATATTTGGAATATTCATCAACAATTACCAACAATACTTCTTTCCACCTAAGCTAGGTTAACTCACTAGTCCCAATAGGTCCATGTGAAGTAGATGAATATTCGTCAACAATTACCAAACAATACTTCTTTCCACCTAAGTTAGGTGTACTCACTGGTCTAAATAGGTCCATGTGAAGTAGATGAAAGCTAGTAGGGATGGATGAGATCTATTTACTTTTAAAAGATGAGGAGTGTTGTTTGCCTTTCTCACAAAGTGAACAAAGCTTATCTTTGACATAGGTCAGGTTACGAAGACCGGTGACCATGTTATTTTTGCTTAATTTATTTATGGCTTTTAAGTTCAGATGTGAGAGTCGCTTATGTCATAACCACTTTTCTTCTAAAGCAGCTCTTGAATAGAAGCAGTTTCTAGACTTGGCAGTGTCCATATCCACCACATAAATATTTCTTCTTCTATTGGCAGCGGGCACAACATTTCCATTTTTATTGTAAACAACACGAACTTCATGATCAAATAACACTTTATTTTTGGAATCACAAAATTGACTAATGCTTAACAGATTGTGTTTCCATCCTTCAACCTAAGCCACCTTCTTAAACATCACTTTTCCATTACTCAATACGCATACCCTTTTGTTTTTCTAACATCGTTATCTCCAAATATAACATCAAGTCCTCTTTCTTCTTGATAGTCACTGAGCATGGACTTACATTCGGTCATATGTCTAAAACATCCACTATTTAAATACCAAATAGTCTCTTTTAGAATACCTTACATAGTCAATAGAGTTTAGCTTAACAATGGATGGGTTAATATTGTTATACTTAATTAATTGACATCCTATAACCAAAAGATAAACTTTTTTTATTTTTTATACTTAATTAATTGATTTAAATTTTCAGCAATTCACTTTGTGTAAATCCATATTTGTTTCGTTGTAACTTTAGTTTCTTATTTTAACCAACTGAATATTCCGTGTGAAGTGTGATTCAATTCTTCGTGTATCGCTTTGAATATGTGGTCGGGTAACTTTTACCTGTTAATTACTACAAACAGACCAGTTGGTCGATTGGTCCTTTAAAGCCTCTTTCAACCGTACTCTTAGAACATCTTTAATCTGTAAAACATATTTTGGATAAGAGCTTTTCGTTAAAAAGATTTTACTTTAAAAAAAGAAAAGAAAATTCAAAAACTCAAATTCAATTACAATTACAATTATGATTATAATCTTAAATAATATATAAGAATCATACTTATAACATCATAATCTTAATTTAAAATCTAATTAATCAATAAGAAGCCATAATTTAATTAAAATATATTTTTTATTAATTCTTCTACTCACAATTTAAAAATAAATATTATTATCTTACCAATTAAGAAATAACATAAACATTATCCTCGAAAGTTTATTATTATCTTTTTAATTTTGTTAACAACCATAAACATATGTCGGGATCTATGTTAACATAGGGTAATGGATAAATAATACGTATAGTTTTTACTTAATGGATCATACGGCTTAGGATGTCGATAAAAACATTTTGAAAAATATTAAATGGAAAATGGTCCATGCTTTATACATATGACTGAAATAATTAATCATATTTTACATTTTAATATAACGTGTATCACTTAGTCTTATTTAATTTGAAATTTAATCTATGAAATATTCACTTAATTATAATTATTTATTAACTACTTTTAAAAATGATACTAACATATATATTTTTGTTAATTAAAAAGCTCTTTACTAACAAGTTTACAATTAGATAATCTTAATTGTAAATAATTTGTTTTTCATTATACAAATGACATTAGTTATTTATGCATGTTTCGTTCAATTTATAAAAAATTTAACTACACATTGTCTTTCATTATATTTTATCTATATTAAATATGAAATCTAATAATAAGGCATCATCCTTTTAGTTTAAACTAATTAAAACTATAAATCTTAATTAATAAAAGACGACTCATAATTAGTTTTATTATAATTATATTCATACATTTATTTTATTTATTCTTATTTGGCCATCAATGTAGATCGACTCTCATTTATAATAATCTTTCAAATTGATATTATAATTATATTTTCTAAATAAGTTTTTGGTAGTCAATTAATAAGATCAGTTTTTTTTTTTTTTTTTTTCTTTTTTATCTCTTTTCGTTAAACAACATGTAGTAATGTCATTATATCTTACTGGTTTAAACGACCCGTATGTATACACGGGTTTAAAAGCTAGTATAATATATTTAAATGCGAGAGTGTTGAATAATACAATCTCAGGTGTACATTGTTTTAGTTTGGAACGTTACAAATGTTTCATTTATGACTATCGTGTTCTTATTGTATGTGTTTATAAATTATAGAACTTTAATTGATAAGTGATAGTCGATTATGGACTTCAAGTTAGGAATGTTTGTGATTCGGTTTAATCAGTTTGAGCATAAAATTTTGACCAAATCGTTAACTAGCATTTATCGTCTAATTTAATATGTCAAACCAAATCAACCACAGCAATTCAAACTCGTTTGATTCCGTGATGACGATTTGAACTAATTCTTCTTTTATGTTTATATTTTTTACGAAACCTCATGTTAACTAAAATTCAAGTTACATAATACGAGTAATAATGAAATTGTTATTATCTTACAAGGTTTTTTAAAGATATAGATACATGATTTAATTTGGTAATAAAAGTGTTGGCAAACTTGAAAATGAACACTTTGGATAGTATAGAAAAAACAAAATGGAATTTGTTTATTAAAGACATACTAAATCTTTTGAATTAAATATATATACCTAACAATTTATAATAAAATCTAATGCAATCCAGTTTGGTTTAGATGGGCAGTTTGAGTTTTGAACCGCATATCAAACCATATACGACGGTTTGAAAATACTCAAATCACTAAACCAATTATCAAAAATGTAACCGACCAAACCTACCATATCACTTCATTTTTGCCGGTTTAAACGGTTTCAACCAAACCATTAACTACCTTACCTAAAGTGGAATAAAGGAAACTTGAGTTTTACTTAACGTCAATATTTGGAGGGCTGTTATGCACGAGCATAGAACTGTAAGGACTTAAAAAGGTGCAGAGCATGTGGAAGGGACTACTATTGAATATATCTCTATATATAAACATAGCGGTTAGGGGTTGCGGGTTTTTCCAACCGGATCATTTATTTTTCTTTCACAATTTTCTAGCCTATCGTCTACACCTTTCTGGTCGTGTCTTAGTCTTTATATACTCTTTGTATTGTTGTTCGTCTAATCTTTGAACAATAAATATTAAAGTCGTGGTGTAGAATTTGTTGTTATTGTAACAGTTTAGAACTTGGGTTGGGGTTTGTAGAAGTATTGTATAACTTTGTTCGTAGATCGAGTTGTAATAGGTTTTAAGTTTCTGACTTAATCATATTTTCACATGGTAAAATAAAAAAACTTAGATTCTTCCACCCCTATAGCTCTAATCTCACACCTATGTATAGTATTAATTTGAAATAAGATCTCATGTCGGGTTCAACATAAAGATCACATCACCTCACAAAATAAAACAAAATAAGTTAAAATTTATTTCAAATTAAATTTGTTCTTTACATTTATCATCATTTGTATTTGTCAGATAAAATATATTTGTTAGACAAAATAACTAGAGGATATTTCTCTTAAAAGTTATCTTTATTATCAGGGTTAATGACGGAGGCTCAAACATGAAGGAATGGACCATTTTATTTTTAGAGGTCCAAGATCGTACGAGTAAATGGGTTTTTGCAAAATGAGCATAACTTGAGCTACGTAGCTACTATTCAGACCCGAGACCAGTCAAATCGAAGCTCGCAACGAGAAGAACATCGTATTATATAAGTTATTTGCATTTTTATGTTTTTTTTTTCTAGTTTGTTGAACTTTGTTTGTGGGCTAGCTTTCACCCCGTTTGTTTTATATTACTTTTATCCTTTTTTAGATTCTTTTTCTCTTAAGAAACTATATCTTATGTATCGAAATGATTAGTTAACTTTTTCTTAAGTTATACTATATTGAATCAAACTTCATTGATGAAGATGAGACTAATTTTCAAAGTGCAATTTGATATCTGAGTAATAGTTTTTGAGTGGAATAAAAGTCCATCAAACTCAAAGTTGGAAGTCGTGGACTCGTGTTTGGTAGTGATGCACTGGTGCTCTTTCAAGCCTTGATCAGGTCATACACGAAGGGAACGGCTTTACTACTTTGCTAACGACTGGTCTTTTTGACGTAAAATGAATCATTGCTTCTTATTTATTAACAAACAAAGTATTAAAATTAGAAGTAAGAAATTATTTAATTTAAATATGTACCATAATAAGACTATTTAATTTAAGATATTTAGACCGTGTTTGATTTGTAGAGGTTTTGAAGTTCATAAAAAACTATTTAGGAAAGACTAATATTATATCGACCTTTTTACATAGATTTAAAAGTAGACTTAATTGTTTTATTGGTTGAATTTTTTTTTTTTATCTCATCTAATCAATTTTTTACATTTACCGATCACATTTTTATGTCTAGATTTAAACCTACATATCATTTATGTTAAGGAAAATAAAATCCGGAAGAAATGAAATTTAAAAAAATTGAATTAAACAAATCTTATGATGGTGCTTAAAATATAATGTAGTACAGATATTAAATCATCATTATACATTCTAAATGAATAATCATGCGTATACCTAATTACATGGATCAAATGATAAATTGTTAGTGTTGGACTCAGATCAACTAAATATAATGTGTATTGTACAGTGTATATAATTGAACCAAGTATGAATTTGCTGTTTGTTAACTTGAGTTATTTGGGCGAGTAAATGACGAAATAATATTTCATCCTTAGGTATTCATTCATTGGTTGTTAGTAAAAGGTCACAAACAACTAGAAACTAATATTTGTATACAATATCTTTTTCATTTCAGCCAAACTTGATAGATTTACATGGTTTTAACATTTATTCACTAAAAGTTATCAAGAAGGCTAAAGATATAGAAACACTCCAGAAATCAACAAAAAGGGATCGAATAACATGTGAAATATAACAAAAACGATCATAAGCGATTTACTCGTGTCCTTACTTACCACTACAATTTAAAACGAGATATTATCTTAATTAGTTTCATGTAATTCGTTAGGTAAATACAAGCACATGGGTTCAAGAAATGCTGGAAACAGACAAGCAACAAAGAAGATACAACAAAACGATGATCACAAAGATTTATGAACAAGTAGCCAAGAACTACGATTCGCACAAAATGGCGCAGGCCCAAAAAATACGGCAAGTTTAATTAGTCTCATATGTTGTTTTAGGTTTTTTTTTTTCCTAGTATCAATTTGTGTGATTGTTGCTACTAGATTTATGTTTAGGTTTTCAAACATTAATTAGTTTCATATATTAGTTTAACATGCTAGAATACTTATGATGAATTATATGAATAGATGAGCAATTTAACCGGTCATTAGATAGGATCATCCCAACTTATTCCGTGTGGGTTACCCATGTTTGTGTTTTTGTCTATTCGAAAATTCATGCCATGATACGGACATCTCTGATTACTGAGATTGGGGAATAAGATTCGAGGATGATTGTCGGTTAAATGGGTTACTACATTTGGGACAACTTCTAGTGTAGTTGGAAACTCATAGTTGTTATCCATGTCACATGTTATTTATCTAGATTCCGGACAACTCTACGTTAGATAAATAATAGGATAGGAATTATGGCTCATTTAAAAATATCAAGTCAACATAACTAAAGCCTTAACTAAATAACCACCCCCCTATAGCATACACAAATATCCTAGTAAACTCTCACTCCATCCATAGTTCTCTTAGTAACGTCGCCCGTTTTCTACTTTAATTTCATGTAGTTAATTATGAAACAAAACAATATTCCCTCTTCAACTTTTATAAATTCCTGCTAAATTACCAAAGATAATCAAAGTCTCGTTAATCCTATGCCATTGTGGTTTGAAGAATGACCCTAGGTCATACCTACTGATGTACTCCTTTATAGTTGTAAGTATACTTAGGCCCCAACAAATATAAATATTAAAACTCTCACACGATACACCGCCTAGCCGTTGTGTTTCCTCACAACAGAATTGGTACCAACTGTTGGGCGCGCATTAAGAGTTTAAACACTTCAAGAAACATCGAGATGAACTTAAAGATGCATTTTGTCTTCACTAGGTGGAACAACTACCAAGATACAAATCCAAGTGGATAGCGACCAGTGACTAGTGGCATTTGACTAATGTGTCATTGGTCCACGTCATTTACTTCAAAGTCACTTAGATATTTGGAAAGTATCCAAAGTTGAATTGAGGCAGGACTTTGTTAAAGCAAAAGTGCGACAATTCATTTTCTGCAACAAAGTATAAAACGACCTGCAAAAGTGAACATATGCTTTCATCATTCATATTTTTTTTCCTTTGGCGCCGTAAAATTATGTTGGTAACATTTAAGGAAATATTGTACTTCACAATCAGAATGCGACACGTCAAAAGTATGAAGACAAGTTTACAAACATTCTCCGACTATAAAAATAGAATGTTGGATGGAAGTTAATGTCAATTCCTTATACGCACGTATTTATTGTATAACTTTGTACTTACTAAATGCATTTACTTTCATTGAACAAAACAATGAGCTTTCTTAACGAGTCTTGTGTTCATTCTCAAACATTTAACTTTAGTTAGTATCTGTGTAGTTGAGTAAACTGTAACGATTTCATTTGTCATCTCAATAGGTATAAATTAAGTTAACAGTGTTTAACCTTCTTCTGCATTTACACCATTTCATTGAAAGTACAAGTCGTTATATTACTTGATTTGTATAATATGTGTTCATATAAAAATTGTATACTTGTGTTAGCCAAATATTTGTGAAGTTATCATAGCTAAATCATATTTAGTTATCCATTTTTAGATCTACCTAATTGGGTACATACATCATTTTGTATGAAAAAATTACAATTTGAACCGTCACATTTATAATTTTAACTTTCATACGCATCAAACTATAAATTACAAAAGTAACACTTTCCAAAGAATATTGTCGATAAACTAAATATACCGATTTGGATTACCTGGCTACACTCGTGAAGTGTTGTTATCAATGCAGCAAAGATATTACCCATTAAATGAAGTACAACTACGTATGTATTGATTTCCAAAATAATGACCTGGCTGCAAACGTGAAGTGTTGCCATAAATGTAACAACGATCCTGAAATTTAATGAAACATATGATATTTATGGAATCAGATGAAAACTTGTTACGTAAAAGATTATCTGTGCTCGTAGCACGTGTAATAGAAAGTATAATCCAGTTAACTAATATTTTATTTCTTATGTTAACACCACAAATCCAACTTTTGCCATTAATGCTGTCTCATTAACCAATAGATCTATTAATTAATTAGACTCCCACAAATTGTTGTATATATCTATTGGTAATTGTGGGATGCCCTTGAAGTTAGGCACATTGAAAGTAAGGGTGTGGTGGCAATGAAGCTTTAAGAAATAAAATAGTGGATTTATCGTACGGGATCCATGATTTTGCTGTATAATTGATAAATTTAATAAAATTATACTTAATTGTTTCACGAAATGATATTATGTGAATTTTGATTTGCACAAAATAGCGAGTTGGGTAGAAGTGCACTGTGCACGGGTGTCCTCTTGTGCGAGGGGAGAGGCAAAGGTCACAACGATTTTGCTGTAACGGAAAGTAAATAAATTAGCTGACTAAATATGATACTTGAATGAAAAGGATAAAAAAACTAATAATAAAAGGTATGACTCTATTTTTTTTTTTTTTCAAAGATAAAAGACTTAGAGATCGCGTTTTATTACAACTATTATATACATATATCACCTATCTCTTGACTGCGATTCACTTGAAGCTACACAACTATTTCAATATTGCTACATCAAAAATTCATTAATTTTAGCATAACTTTACTAAATATCTATTCTATATAGTCTACTAAATGAGGGATCATACAGTTGATACGGACCAATCTAATACGGTTTATATGATGAGTTTAATGAGAAGCAATAAATTTTCCCCTTTTTTATATTTTTATAAATAATAAATTATGAAAATGTGCGGGTTAATTTGTGATTTTATAGACATGCAAAATGGAATGAAGCCATCCCATTTCTTTGAAAATATAAGACTGACTTTACACGCTTTAGCCTTTACACGTCTTTTATTTTACCGGTTATTAATCTCCGCCATTCTTCTTCTTCATGTTGCTTCATATTTTTCAATCTTAATTCATCTTTTTCAAAAAATTTATCCATTTAAACATCTTTCCTTCATCATCATCATCATCAATTTCTTTCTCACCTTTATTTCGACTTGATTCATCGTTTTTCATAAAGTATTTTAATTTTAACCTTTACATTGAACGAGTTAAATACTCTTCAATTCTCTCTATCACGATGTTACTAACCATTTTGATTTATGGAAACTCAAGGTGAGTATACAACTGTTCCACTACATGTGATTTTTAGGTTTTTTTGTTCGTCCATTTTTAATAGAAACATGTTTTATCTTTTGATTAAGGTTGGTACTTCTTATTGATTGATAATATTTAGTTGTAGATAGATTAGTTCTATCTATTGTTTGCTTTCTAACATTAGCTTTTAAGATTGAAGAAATACAAGCACTAATTTAATGCAACGACACTAATGTTGAATGCAACCGTCACTAAAATGGACTAGTGATTGACGTCCTGATATTTTTAAAATAGGTCTTAAATTCAAACCTCACTACCTGTACATCTTGGAGTGGCCAGAGAAAGAGTCAGAAACGGTCATGGGAATATCCCGGTTAGGTCATGTATTGAGTAAAAATAATTGCCCTCGCTGATGTTACCCTAAACGGTCGGTCTAATCCTGACGAGGTGTCGTCGGTTTTGTATTGATGCAGGACAGTGACCGAAGGGAGCACAGTTAGTGTATGTTTTAAATTTATAAGAGCTGGGGCTAAAACTATATGTACTACCTACTACGCTAGGTGAGTAAGCAGCAAGTATAACTCGAGATCGTTTGACGATCGACACGAATTGAAATGAAGGTTATGCCTAAGATAGGTCCTATATTAAGATGGTTTTGTGTACGATAGGTAGATTTGGTTTTTTATTTTTATTTTAATTAAACTACTTGCATAAAAATAAATTCTAAACTACGAATAGGTAAATCAGATAGATAGAGTGTGATTGTTGAAACTTCGACAATTAGGTTTTCTGGATGATATTCATTATAAAGATAATTAGGGACATTCCTAAATATATATCAGATAAACTTATGGTGTAAACACTAGCACCCTACAAATCTAGTCTAGAACCTAAAATAAATCTGTTTGTCACTGAGTACTAGGTTATCATGAGGCTGATCAGATCAGGCCGTTCGGCCCCCAACACTGTCCGATGAGGACTAGTGACCCGTCTTGGATAGAAATCCTGGGTGCACGAATAAGGTAACGGACTAGTTTTTAATATCTGACCTTTCTTAACACCTAAGTACACTTGATTTATTAGTGTATGTGCTAATTGTTCACTATGTACGTTAAACTTTCAGTTATGTAGATTTTAGGGGTTTAAGCATCTTAGACTACCGATGAATCTTCGCTTTCATTTATAAACTCTATTTAAAACGTTTAAAAGCTCAACTGCCTGTGTCCTGGGCTAGACTCTCCTTTACAATCAGTTGTTCATCCCTAAACCTACTTACGATGAATCTAACGTTTACCGGTATATTCATAGCTTTCGTGTTTAGACCATGTCTAGGGCCGACTCCTAGGTATTTCACAAAGTAAGATACCAACGGCTTTTCCCGAGCTTCCATAATTGTACTACACACGATGGTGGTTCCATTGCTATACCAGGTACTTAGTCAAATTACGGTAGTTACGTTGCTTTATACTAATACACAGATAACTACCTACTGTAATTAGGCTTGATCATTTCCTAACAACTAAGTGATAGCCACGTGAAGAACTGGAAAGGGTAATCCATAAATTAGGTCTAGTGCATGATGAGTCTAACTTGATACATAACAAAACAATTCCTAATTATATAATTAAAAGATTAATTAAACATCATCCGCACTTCTAACTATCTACATTTCAACAATCACAATACTAAACTACTCACTAATCATGGCAACAAATAAACGGCATACAAGATAATCATGCAAAATAAACATATTATAAGTATGGGAGAAATAGATGTCACTAGAGATAAGTAGCGTAATATCGAGAACTTTGCACTCTTGAATTAATACTTCAATAGTCCTTGATTACTATAGGAACTCCTCTAATCTAGCTTAATTACCACTAATTAACTAACTAACTAACTAACTAATATTTACAAACTAGTTTCTAGAGTGAGAAACTAGAGAGAGAAGTGTGTGTGTGTGTGTGTGTGGAAGTGTTGAAGTGTGTTTGAGGAGGGGGGTATTTATAGGCTCAAGCACCCTCAAAATACACCCAAATGACTTACAACCCATATTTAGGTGTGGTTTAAAAATCAAATCTTTAAGGTAAAATTCTACACCCACATTGACACCCCTTGGAACTTGGGCGTATTCACAATACCAAATTGTGAGTGAAGAAAATCACCCAAAATGAGAATACACCCAATGCAGAGGGTGTAATACAACCTTGGTGGTGGTATATGGCCTCTTTGGAGGGCCTATACGGGCATCATGGCCGTATACCACCTCCTCTTGGTCGTATGGTGCTAGGTCGTGAGTCTTGAGTGCGGGATCGTAACTTGGTTTCTTCGTTTTGCTCTAACTTCTTCGTTCTTGATCCGTTTTGAGCGATTCTCGCGTCTACGTTCTCGTAATCTCCTGAGGAACATTTTAAGATAGATTTCAGCTTCTAATTTGTATTTTACGATAAAATGAACGTGTACTTGATTTATGCATGTTTTAAAGCGTTTTTCGTCCCTTTTTACTATCTTTTGAAATAATGGTTAAGTTTTGACCGAGCTAACAAAATATGATTGATTATGAAAATATTAGTGTGTTTTTGTTAGTTCTAAGTCCGATATAGGTTAAATAATGTACGTAAAAACATGACTTTTTACGCTACATCAAGTATACCACACTTAGACATTTGCTTGTCCTTAAGCAAACTTTTGTATTCTCACTTGCTCCCCGATAAAGATATTTGAGTTTTTAAAGCATTTTTAGGGTTGATGTGAAATACTTTTTAGAATAACCATTTTTTCAAAGTAACTAAAGTACTTTTGGCAAGTAAGCATTGACATAATAGTCATCTCTTACATTAGAAATGATAATCTTTGGCATACTTTGCAACTCTTGGGATGTAGATGTGTTGGATCGAATTTAGTGATTTGGACGTGAATTGAGTGTAAACTGAATGTATGTATACGTGTATATGAACGAATAATAGTCAAATGCTTATATTGAATGATAACTGAATGAATACAAGCTCTCTATACTCTTTGTTAATCTCACATACAAATCGCTCAGGTTCTGGACGTTTTCAAGCACTTACAAATGAGATAGAAATAGCGTATTTCACTTTAACAACCTCTGCGACACTACCTGCGACTTTATTATTAAAGTCTCAGATAAAGTCTCATGGACAGTACCTGCGACTTTATTATTAAAGTCTCAGATAAAGTCTCATGAACAGTACCTGCGACTATATTATTAAAGTCTCAGATAGTGTCTCAGATGTACAAGTGCAAATCCTATTTTATATCTAACAAGATGTACATGACTAGGCAATCTCACTAGGTGGTCACTCGATTCACTATCGGGTTACCTATCATTCTATTTGAAAGAAATCGCTCAAAAGCCAGTCATGCAGCTCTTATCGTTATAAGCTTGGCCGAGAATCGGATCTCCACCATTTTGATAAGGACGGTGCTAATTATCCCAAGGCATTGTTCGGGTTTAGGAGTTGTGTGAGTTTAAAATTTGTATGGGTAGTAGGGATAGATTTTTGTAGGGTTGCTTATCTTAGAAATTTTTAAACTTATGAAAAACTTTCACTAGACTTCCATCTAACAAGACATGGATAGAGCAAATTCGGGAAGATAGCTTGATAGCTTTTATTTTTTTTTCTTCTTCCATCTTTTTGAGGACTAGGATATCTAGTTTGATAGCTACCTTTTTTTTTTTTTTTTTTTTTTTGCTTTTTTTTTTTTTTTTCTTGCATCAAATCAATACCATTTCTAATTTTTGTTCAACAGTGCCAATTTTACGCACCTATATGGATGAACATGAAATGGTATGAAACGGTCCTCTTGGTAGATCAAATTATTTCAATTTTTGGTTCAATAGTGCCAATTTTACGCACCTTAATGGATGAACATCAAATAGTATAATAATGTCCTCCTTTCAATCAGATCAAACTATCTCGATATTTTGTTCAACAATGTCAATTTTACGTACCTAAATGGATGAACAAGAAATAGTATGATATGACTAAAAGTAACAAAGAGATCTAGATAAAGTTTATCAAAAAGTTTTTAAAAATTCTAAGATAAGTTTGTTTGGGTGTTTTCAGAGTGAATGGGTTTAAGGATGTGGTGTTTGAATGGGTTTAAGGTGTAATAGGGTTTGAGAGGATTCATCAACATTAAAAATAAATGTTAGTCGGGTTAAGCTTGAGAAAGTATGATAAGAATTGATGTGAAGGTATGATAGGAATTGGTTTAGTCCTAATAAATGCCGAGGTCCTCTAATTGCACTTATACCGCATACGGTACTTATCGGTGTGGTTTTGAAACGTATACCTGGAACAAGTTCTAATTCAAAGACACATGCATCGGCACACACAAGGAACGATAGTGAAGCATTTAAAATGAATGCTTATTTTTAGGCTCAAATACCTCACAACAATTAATATGGGTTGTATGTGCCTAGTCATGCGATGTTCCTTTGATTATTATTTCATTTCTAGGAGAGTTTTATTCTGACTTATCCGACTTTCCAAAGTAATTTATTTATTTTAAAGAAATTTTTATTTAAAAAGTATTTTTAATCAAAAAAGTTTTGAAATTTTTTAAGTAAAAGTGAGTTTTTATGAAAGTAGATGTTTTTACTTTTGGACAAGCAGTCAGAACTTAACTTAACGGTATATCATACCGTCTATCCCACACTTTAAAATAACATTGTCCTTAATGTTTTCGACTAAGGTGGAGATTCTTCGTTGGGGGAGAATCCCACACTTAGGTTTTGATTTTGGGAGGCAGGTTGTTAAAGTGTTAATGTGGTGGAATTGGATCCCACACTTAGAATTTAAGTATACGGAATAGAAAGTAATGATGTTTGAAGATAGGTAATTACATTGTGACGAATTAATAAAAGAAAAGGATAAATATTACCGGTAAATATTGCGAGCATAATAACACTTGTATTTCTTCTGAATATCCAAAGCGTTACATTGCTAAGCTAGCTATTAACTACTAACTAATACATAATTAAATCCCTAATCCTTTACTTATCTCTCCCTAAATTAATTAGATTAATCTAGAGAGAGAAAGTAAAGAGAGAGGGGAAGAAACAAAGAGAGATGGAAGTAAATTGAAGTGTGAGGTGTGTTGAATGTTGAATGAGGAGGTTGATATATATAGAGGTGATCCCGAACCGTATTTTGACCAAATGAACCGGATTTGACCAAGCCAAAAGCGATCCGTATCGCGCGAACCGTATATGGGTCATCTGGGCCGTATACGGTTCATGTTGGGCCGTATACGGGCTATTTGAGCGGTATACGGTTTGTGCAGATCACCCCCGAGACGTATTTTGGTGTCCCGAACCGTATTCGCGAGGTCGTGATTCTTGTGTGCGGGATCGTAATTCTTTGTTGCTTGTTTTGGCTCTAACTTCTTCGTTTCTTGCATTGACTTGAACGCGAGCGAATTGCCTTGCGTCGACTTGGCTCCATTTTACTTGTTTTTCACCCGTTTTGGTGAGTTTTACAGCATCGTCTTCGTAATCACCTAACTAACACAATAAATCAAATACATGTAATATTTGGATTAAAATGTTAATCATTTAATTAATATGGGTAAGTTAACTTGAGTAAAAATGTGACTTTTTACGCGTTATCAGAAAGTGAATGTCCAACATTTAGGGCTCTAGGTTGGGGTAAGGTGTAACGAGGAATAAACGACTTATGAAGCATGTTAATGATCGTGTTGACTAGGTCCCTGCGGGATTTATTGTGTAAGGTTCAAATTCTTTAATGAATTGACGTTCTTCTAGACCTAGGCTCAAAAGATTTTCTATAAGTCGATTAAACTCTTTTCTTTCTTTCTTGGGATTTGATATGCCAGTTCTTAACCCTTCATTCAAGTGGTAAACAAGCTTTCCGAATGCGTCATTTAAATTCTTTTCCTCAGGTGTGTCAGGATTTCCAGAAGTTGTATAAACAAGATCCAAAATATCCTCAATATCTTGCTTTTGCTGTTGAGTGAAAGGGATTTAGATGTGGCGAATATGAGGGTGAGTTTGATAGTCGTTTCTTTTTTGTTTTGAAAAGAAAGCATGCTCAATATTTTCTTCGGTCGTAGAGGGAAAGGCTTCTACTAACTTTTAAATTATGTAAGAGGCGGGATCGACAAAGACAGGGATTGTATTGGGTAAAAGTTGAGGAATTATTGGATCATGTTGGATCCAATACTCGAGTTCATTAATCAGTGCATCGACGTAGCGATTAATCAATGTCGGCGAGACAGGTTGATAATCTATGCTGGCAAATAGATTTATAAGGAGATCTATGTATGATTTTAGCCCGAGTTCTTTCTTACGATCGGGTGGGAAATGAGATCTATTTATCTTTTTTTTTTCTATCTTACCTAGGATTTCTCGTTGCTCAACCAAATAAGGGGAAATCAGATGTATTAAGTTTACGTATGAGTTGTTTATAGATATCTAATCTCCTACCAGGTTTGAAAGAGTTTCCTATGCACTTGACCTCCTCAGTTGCAACTTCCAGTCTATCTATGATGTCAACAGGTGGACCTTGTTGTACCATTTGGATAATGGTATACTTTGGTTTGACCTGACGAATACGGAAAGTTTCATCTGGTTCATTAGATTCATTTCTCCAGTTGTAGGGGGGTTCTGGGTTTTGGTTGGGTTGAGTGGTTAAAGGGTGGTTGAATTCATAGTCCTCGTTCAGATAATGAAGACCCTCATTTTTATCCAAACCTTGTATGGCTGTTAAAAAATAGGTTTCACCATTATCCGGTGAGCTATCGGGTAGGTTATAGGACGAATCAGGTGGTCGAGGAAATTGTGGGAATTCTCCTAGTGATGTCGGAATCTCGGTGTCAGAATTATAATGACTGCTCGAGATGCAAGTCATATTATGTGAACTATTATGAGGTTCGTAAATCTTTATGTTAGAATTGAGTAGTGATCCTATAGTTCTTGGTTCGTCCTTCTGGATAACGGGAATTTCTTCGGTTTCAGATGAGGATGAGGAATATAAGTTGGATTTCATCCTTTGTGAGATTCGCGAGGGGTGAAATGGGGCTTGAAGGTCGAGAATCGTAGAAGAAAGGATTTTTTTTTGTCATTTTTTTTTTATTTTTGGATAGGTGAACTATTTACGCTAAGTTATTTACGAAATGTAGTAAACTTTCGAAAAGGATCCGGAAAATTCTAAACGAAAAGGTCTCCTACATATTACTATCTCAGGTAGCTTCAAATCGTACGTTAGATGATTCCCCGGCAGTGGCGCCAAAACCTTGATGTTACCCCAAACGGTCAGTCTAATCGTAACGAGGTGTCGTCAGTTTTGTATTGATGCAGGACAGTGACCGAAGGGAGCACAATCAGTGTGTGTTTTAAATTTATAAGAGTTGGGCTCAAACTATATGTAGTACATACTGTACACTGGGTGAGTAAGCAGCAAGTATAACTCGAGATCGTTCGACGTTCATCACGAATTGAAATGAAGGTTCTGCCTAAGATAGGTCCAATATTAGGATGGTTTGTGTAGGATAGGTAGATTTGGTTCTTTTTTGATTTTAATTAAAGTACTTGCATAAAAAATATTCTAAACTACGGATAGGTAAATCAGATAGATAGAGTGTGATTGTTGAAACTTCGACAATTAGGTTTTATGGATGATATTCATTATAAAGATAATTAGGGACATTCCTAAATATATATTCGATAAACTTATAGTGTAAACACTAGCAACCTACAAATCTAGTCTAAAACCTAAATCTGTATATCACTGAGTACTAGGTTATCAATAGGCTGATCAGATCAGGTCGTTCGACCCCCAACACTGTCCGATGAGGACTAGTGACCCGTCTTGGATAGATATCCTGGGTACATGAATAAGGTAACAAACTGGTTTTTAATATATGGCCTTTCTTAACACCTAAGTATACTTGATTTTATTAAGGTATGTGCTAATTGTTCACTATGTACGTTAAACTGTCAGTTAGGTAGAGTTTAGGGGTTTAAGCATCTTAGCCTACCAATGAATCTTCCTTTCATTTCTAAACTCTATTTAAAACTTTTAAAAGCTCAACTGCCTCTATCCTGGGCTACACCCTCCTTTACAATTAGTTGTTCATCCCCAAACCTACTTACGATGAATCTAACGTTTACCGGTATATTCATGGCTTTCGTGTTTAGACCATGTCTAGGGCCGACTCCTAGGTATTTCACAAAGTAAGATACCAACGGCTTTTCCCGAGCTTCCATAATTGTACTACACACGATGGTGGTTCCATTGCTATACAATGTATTTAGTCGAATTACGGTAGTTACGTCGCTTGATACTAGTACACAGATATCTACCTATTGTAATTAGGCTTGATCATTTCCTAACAACTAAGTGATAGCCACGTAAAGAACTGGAAAGGGTAATCCATAAATTAGGTCTAGTGCATGATGAGTCTAACCAGATACATAAAACAATTCCTAAATCAAGCACAAAAACCCACCTTTTCCTTCATATTTATTTCCTTTCTTGTCACTTTCTCATTCAAACTTCTCTCTCTAATTAATTATTTAATAATTAAAATACGAATATATGAATTGAATCTCAATCGTTTATATGTCCAACTCATGTTATGGTCGAAACCTTGCCTTTGAAATGAACATAGCTAAGTCATAAGTATATGTCACTCAATTATTCTGTGTTAGAAGATCATTGAACTCGGCATGGTCGCTGTTCTCCTGACTTAAATATGTCAATGGGAGACACGGAGCATGTGAACAGAGAGATATTAGACACAACGCCATATAGTGAATATTTTTTAAAGAACTTCTGGAATATTCACAACTTAGTTAACTCATTCATACGCTTTATTAAACTAAAATAATGCCCCTCATGTGCCTATTGCATGTTCTTATTTGATTGTTGCCTAGGTTCAGTCAATATCAGTTTATCTGCTATTCAAGTAAATGTATGATTAGGTCTTCGCATGTAACTTAATTATCGTATATTCGAGTAATGTAGTAGAATAGTAATGATAAATTTTTATGAATAAACGATGACAATTTAACTGACTGTTAGACAAAGTTGTCCCAACCTGTTCCAGTGGGTTAATACCCGTTCATGCTATTGTTTATTTAACAATTCATGTCATGATACAGATGTCCTTGGTGACTGAGAAATGAGGAACATGGTTAGAGGACAATTGTCGGTTAAATTGGTTTTTGCATTTGGGAGAACTTCCGGTGCATAATAACACTTCGTATCTACTATCCAAGTGACATACTCTTATCTAATTATGGACAACTTCGTGTCAGATACTCGATAGGATCGTAGGAACTACTAATTCAAAAGTATAAGTTTGTCATTGCTAGAGTCATATTAACAAAACTACCTAAACCCAACTTAAACTGATATCATAGTGGACACCCTTATATTTGTGGTATCAGAGTAACCTCCCCCATTTACGTTTACAACTCTGAATTTAAATTAGGATAAAAGATAATCAAAACCCTCAACCCTTTTAAGATCATAGCTAATTACCAAAGATAACCTATCTCCCTAAGATCCTATGTCCGTTGTAGTTTAAAGAACGACACCTGAGTTACACTTATAATTTACTCGCCCTAGTAATACAAATGTGTAAAGATCACAAACCATGCACCAACAGACTCCCCCTTGAAAATAGCTCTAGTCTCAATGCACCAACAGAATCCCCCTTAACAATAGCTCTGGTTTCACCCGAGATGTTGTCACCTGAGTTGTCTTCGATCTTGATTCTATTAAGCTCTTTTTTCTTCTTGCATAGAACACCTTTTCCACAAAGTCTTCACTACCCTCTGACATCGTCAATCTTTTCATGTCTCTAACTATCTCTGTAGCATCATGAAGCTTCAACATATCATGTCATACACCCTCAACAACTCTTGTATCATCCGACTTTACCATTAGGAATTTCATCTTTTTCAGATCTTAACTCCTCTAGGTCTATCCCTACGATTCAGCTTCATACATTTCTTCATTTTCTGAACTAAACTTCTCTAGGTATCTTCTAACTCGGATTTATCACTATTAAACTCGTCAGTTCAATGGTATATGTCTATGTTAGATTGACTAAACTCCCCCTTAACCTGTTCAAGCTTTCCAAGTCTTCCAGTTGAAGAGTTAGGCAGCTCAAATTGGTCTATTGCGAGGCAACCTTCCAACATTCGGTCACTGGGATCATCGTCTCTGTCTCTGTTTTGTTCTCAATGCATCCTCTTTACAATCTGTCTTCACCCCCTGCCAGGCTTTCTTTGATCTGTTCACTACCATCGAATCTACGAAGTAATATGATATAATCGAGTGCGGAATCCTTGATTATACTAAACGATAACAAACGAGTAATACAAATGTGTAAAGATCACTTTATTAAATGTAAACAAGGTTACATTCGAACTAACACAGAGTATTCGAACTTAGGACTGAGTTCGAACTTACAACTCCGAAAAACCTCTAAAAACCTCTATTCTAAAACTTTCGGACTTGTGTATATATAGGCACCTAAGTTCGTACGAACTTAGGCACTTTCCAAGTTCGTACGAACTTAGTAAGTTCGTACCTACTCTAAGTTCGTACGAACCTATAAGTTCGTACGAACCTACAAAATACACATACAAAACTTAAGTTAACGATTACAATGATTAAAAAAATGACTTCTAAACCTAATACAAACTAGAAGCTATTGTCACAAAACATGCACCAACAGACTCCCCCTTGACAATACTCTAGTTTCGATGCACCAACATAGTCGTTTTGGTTGTAATGGTGGAGGGACGTTTTGGTTGAAATCAAGATGTAAAGTGGTTTTGGTATGCTGTAGGGTCCCTTTAGTTAGGCTTCAACTTTTGAGTCGTAATTATGATCGTTTTAGTGATAATTCCTAGCATTTTGCTAAATTATTATTAATGCATTATTGTCGTTTTAAGGAAAAAAAAGAAAGTAAGAATCTCAGTTTGAATTGGATTGATTGACTAAGTAGTCCAAACTCAATCAATCTTTCTTCTTGTAATTTTGTTCTTGCTATAACTCCTTGCTAGTTGCGTGAGTTGCTTATTTATATATTTATTTTTTGATAGAAGATCAAAAGGACAGTCCTCTTATGGAGAGAAAAGAGAGATGCGCATGTCAACCACCCAAATTAGCAATCTACGATCCAGAAAATTCTAGGGGCACGGGAGGTCTTTATTGTAACTAGATCAAACTTTTGGGGTTTAAATGATATTTATATTAATGAGAGAAAGGAAAGCTATCAAGGACACAGGAATCTTTCATTTCCCTTAGACACACATGCATTTTTCATTTTCATCTCTAACACAAAAAAATCAAATAATACACTCTTCTTCTCTCAGAGCACAGGGAGTGGTGACCTCCTCGTCACAGTGTTCAGCAACAATATTCTTCGGGGAGTGGCAGTAGTGTTCAGTAATTTATTTTTTGATTTTTTTATTTGTTAGAAAATTCAAATAATGTACTAAATAGATATAAATGATAAATTAATTTAAATAAAATAAATAACTTCATTAAAAAAAAAAAATTACAAGTCCTAAAATTTAAAATTTCATTAAAAACAAAAATAAAGATTACAAGTCCTAAAAATAAAATTAAAGATTACAAGTCCTAAAAATAAAAATAAAGGTTAAAAGTCCTAAAAAATAAAAAATTACAAATCCTAAAAAATTAATAATTGAAATACAATAAATGTTGCCCATGACGGGTATATCCCGTCAGCAAGATTGTATCCTCGTTCGTAATCCACATCACACACTTGATACGGGATTTGGGGAGCGATTGTTGAACAATGGAGACGAATTAAAGACGTTGAAGTCGTTGTTCGAACCCGCAACCTCGAAGTATGCATGCCAAATCCACATGTCGTATTAGGCAACAATTTCAAGCATTATCGTCGGATAACCGTGGTCGCCTCGTGTGTATTGCTCTTTCAATGCATTTGGGCATTGTGTCCAACCCCAATGCATACAATCTATGCATCTAAGCATCCCCGGAAAAACCATGAATCTCTTCATGTATTGCATACAACCGACGGATGTCTTCCTCGGTCGGTTCTCTCATGTAAACATTTGTATATAAATCTATCATCCACCTTATAAAATTTTGTAACGTTTCACGGGACGTTCTTTCCGACATTTGCAAATATTCGTCAAATGCATCTGGTGAGGTGCCGTATGCCAATTGGCGTAGGGCGGATGTCACTTTTTGAATAGTGGTAAAACCCGGAACACCACGTGCATCGGGTCGTTATCGAAAATATATAAAATAATCGGGTATAGGTTCGATAGAATAAGAAGTGATACCTTCGACAATTCAGAGGAAGAGTCGTTCTCTCACCGGAAACGACGATTGAAATACTCCTTAGGGTATTTCGAGTTTTCACCAAAGTAATCGTTCATTAACTTTTGGTGTGCACCAACCCGATCTCGATATATATACTGACATGTATGTCTTTGGTTGGAACTTTTGGCTTCTTCTTAAGGAATTAAAACTTCATTACAATAAGTACGAGCTTCGATGAAGAGTCGTAACGTTGTTTCGTCATCGGAAGAAGAATCAGAGACATAATTGTGAATTATTGAGTTTTTGTATGTGTATTTGTAGATAAGAAAGAATGTTTGATGTGTTTAAAATTTTGTTTGAAGTTTGTATTTATAGATAGAAAATAGGATAGTAACAAATTTTTTTTTTAAAAAAACGGCTATATTACCTTTTTATTCAACTTTTAATTTTTTTTACAAATAGCCGTTTGGAAGTCAAATTAAAAACAAATAAAATGGAAAAATTCTGGAACATAACGTCCGTGGGGGGAGGGGGAGGGGACGTTGCGTCCGAAACACCGAATAAAACGCTGACTGGGAGTTGGGGAACGTGCGTGTTCCTCCCTACTCCGTGTGCTCTCATACTAAAATAGTAAGATGAAATTACATATAGTTGACATCCGTTTCTAGGCTTAGTTCATCAATAATAAAACATACACCTATATAATCATTTTTAATTGCTCCTTATTGGTTGTTTTCGTTAGATTTTGAGTAAAATATGAAGAAATTATCAAAGGAAGCTTCCAATTTTGTTACAAACCTTCAAATGTTGATTGAAAAAAGGAAAATGAAAGGAAACCGTAACTATTGTGTTTTATTTCTGTTAAATTGTTCATGTTTTTGGTTGACAAAAATCAAAAAATGTATTTAGTGTTACTGCATTTTGATTTATGTTTAGTCACACTAGTGGATCTTCTTTTTTACCGCATTTTATAGATTTATTTTACTATATATTATGTTTGATATGTTGCTATTGTTACTACATTTTTTGTTTTATTTGCTACAGCATGTAGTATTTTTTTGTTTTAAGCATTGGTTTATCTTTTTATTGCATTTTTACTTTGTTTATTTATGTCATTTTATGTTTGTTATGTTGTAATTTTTCATTTCAAACTATGCTTTAGTTTGTTACTACATGTTGTATTTTGTATGCCTTTTTTTAGTGAGGTTTGGGAGAGCAAGGTACAAAAAACAATTAGTGAGATTCAGGATCTTACAGCGTCGAGCGGCGAGCGGCGAGCGACGGTCGCCGGCGACTGGTGGCAAGATGTGGGAGTTGGTGGTGGATGGTGATGAGAGTGGGGGAGTGTGAATGAAAAAGAAATGAGAGCAAATAATATATTGTACAAGTAAATTAGAAGGGGTCAAAATAAAATTATGTTGTGATACGTGGCACACTCTAGTTGGCCTCAAACCTACTCTCCTTTCCCTCCAATTGGGGAATGCTCCCCCGAACCTAACTCTTACCTTTTTGTCATTCAATAAATTTCTTTACAAACCGTAACATATAGTTGTGAAACTCATTAACATGAATATAAAATGTTAGGAATTACAGTGGAACCAAAGAACTAACAACAATTAGGGGTGTTTACAAACCGTCAAAACTGCAAAAACCGGCCAAACCATATAAGTTTAGCAGGTCGCGGTCCATTTTGGTTGATGGTAGTCCGGTCCGCGGTTTGAAAAATAGAAAACCTGATTACCCAGACCGAAATTTGACTTTTCTATGTGCATGTACTTCGCGTCGCGATTTACGGGAATCGTTTCACGAACTCCAACATTCGCGTCCCAATCTCTAACTTTTGTGGCTCGATCTTTTGTCTCTCCTAACAATCTCCCACTTGAAGATTAATCAAAGTCCAAACTAGTAATACTTCACAATCCAGTCCCTTCAACAATGTCACCCATTCTAAGCTACCAATATCACCGAAGTACCATTCGAGACATACTGCTCGACCTCGCAGAGTCGAACGACTTTCGATACAAATTTACCTGAATATACATCATAAAGCTGGGGCCATTTGGCAGACGTGCAACGACTCCAATACCATTGTTTCCACAACCACATGATTCTTACAAATGATACCCACCTCTTCAGCTCATCAATTACAGCGATGTCTGATCCTGCCAACAACATAACATCGACCAATCTATACATAATTTTGTATATCAAATTTTCCTTCCCAACAATCAGAAAGATCCCTGAAACACGTAGATCATTATCAAGGTTTACCCATGAGAACACGGTCACAACCTTGAAGACCTACATCAACAACATTTACTTTCTCGGTGGTACATTTACCCACAAAATAGCTATGATTTCTATGAACACATATTCTCCCACTCAGCCCGCTCCGACTGTACCGATTTAAATACTAACCGCGACTCTCTAAGAAGACTTTGGTTCATAATACATGTCCAGTCGCAAATACTTTTCCATTGGATAGTAAGAAATAGAATGTCTGAATGCTCTAATGAAACCCAGAATCTGCACACTAAACCCGTAGAAACTGAGACTCTAATAGTTGCGCACCAATCTGCAAAGCTTCCACCAATTGCCAAATTCCCACTAGCTTCGACACATCTTTTGGTTACCGATTTCCCAAAATTCCCGAAAACTCTCTACGGTACCCGAAAGCTTACTATGGCTTACATAATCAACTACCTCCAAAGACTACTTGAAGATTCCCAATCAGTTCTTTTAGAAGATCTGCTCGATCGTTGAACATAAACCCATCAACCGAGCCGATTCTGCCAATTGTGCTCTACCCGATTAAAAACATGGTCTCCTGTTTCACTCACAAGCGATAGTCAAACTCCCTCGATAACCACCACTATCGATTACCAAACGGATTTGGTACCATGTACTACCTAACTAAGAAAAGCTACCTCTTGAGCTCTGTAAAATACCTCACATTTATGAGAATTCAGTGTGCTTCAATTTTTTTTTTGAGAAATTACATATCAACACTTGTAACACCAAACACCCTCTCATAAGCAAGTTAAATCTCACAAAAGAAGAAATCTAATAATATTAATCTATTATTTGCATAGGATCACAAAGAATGATGATCCCGAATCTATAAACCCGGATTCCAAAAAACCTCTCACTGCAAATAAATCACCATTCACTCTAACTAATGAATTCATCCTGCCGTGACCAATCACCACCACAACGCGACCGACCTCATGTCGTGTCGTTGCGCCGCAAAAACAGCCACCATCGCATCGCGACCAAAACATCAAAATTGTGTTGCGAAACACGTATACTCATTGTAACCGGACCAAAAAATGTTTACCATAATCACGTCGTGATTATATCACTGAGCCCTACCTGATTAACCTATCCCAAACAAATCATAAAAAATGTGTCGTTCCAATTGTTACGGGCCCAGGTCTATCCCAAACTCCATCTTCCAAAAAGTAAACCCCTAACCATCAATACCTAATATTGATCTTGCTCAGATTTGCTATCGTTCTGGATCTTCAAAACCTTGAAGCTCTTATACCTATTGTTAGAAATACCTGCTGTTAGAAATACAACGGAACCACAAAACTAACAACAATCAATTCATGACTCTGATATCAATCGTTAGCAAAATATATACCCAAACAACATTAGTGTAATCGAGGTTACACCCACAAAGATAAACGGACAATACGAACACAGGGGTTTAACATGGTTATATCAGATTTCCGATCAAGAGATCAATTTAGTCCACGAGGTCAAACCAAAGAGTATTTACAATTAAATTTGAGTCCAAAGATTACAGTTACATATGGTTTAGTTATATAGGAAAGTTACATATGGTTTAGTTATATAGGAAATAAGTAACTTTAGAAACAAGATATTCGACCTTTTTGCAGACATGCACTTCGTGTCGCAATCTATGGGAGTCCCATCGCAAACTCCAACCTTCCCGCCACGTTCTCTAAAATTTGTGGCTCGATCTTCTATCCCAATTAATCTTCACATTTCAACGTAAAAGACAATATCAATATATGTTCCTCGACTTAATTAAAATGAATATTGACGTCTTTCTATAAAAAAAATAAAAAAAATCAGTCATCTATTCATCACATACTATTTATGTCCATCGTACATTATTGATATGCTACTTAATGAAGAAAATAATAATAAATGTAACTATTCCATCACTAAGGGTGATGATTATCAAAACACATAAATTATTACGTACACTTTAATTGTGCTATGATGTAGTTGTATTATATGCTATGATTTTTGTAATTTGCGGTAAAAACTAACTTTTTGCTGTAAATATCACTTCCCTAGCAACAATTGTATACGAAAGTCATTATTCTATGTTAATTGTTTTAAATTAGTTAAAGATCGATTTATAGGTAGCTCAATGTAGACTTAAAAGTTATCTTTAAATTTGTATATCACAAAAGACAACCGTGTATATACAATGACAAATAAGAGCATACGCAATGCTATTTCAAAATCGACTGGTTACTTTCTGTCAAATCAGTGTTACGTCAACTTTTTTTAAAACTGACTGAAACTGACTAACAAATAACTGACCCGTGCCAATGGTCGCGGTCAGTTTTTCTGTCACTTTTTAATTTATATATTTAAGACACAATAATTAAACTAAAACACATTTCATTAAAATAAAAACATTATAATAATTAAAAAAAACATTACATTTCCTAAAAAAAAAGAAACATTACATTTCCTAAAAAAGAAAAACATAACAATAATAAAAAACACACACTAAATAATTAACACGTAATCTAATCGGAACTCGATTCTTCGTCCGCGATATCGGCTTCGTGTTCGTCTTTGTTCGAATCGTCTGTTGGAAACATTGAACCATACGTGTTTACCACTTCTTTTCGAGCGGCTTTAATCATTTTTAGTTCCTTTTTGTTAGCACACTTTCGTTTTTTTTTATAAAGAAAATTCAACGCTTTGAAAGCTAACTTTTTCGTCGAATTTTCTGTAATCGTTTTTATTGCTTCTTGTTGGAGGAGGGCGGTTTTTTTGACTTCCTCAAGGCCTTCAATCTTTTCGTCTTTTAAACTTCTTGATGAAGTAGCCACGTCCGATGAACTCGAACTTTTTTGAGACTTGCGACCGGGGTGGACGACATAGTGTGTCGTCTTGAAACGACATTTTCATGTTACCCGCAAGATTTGTATTGACCGGTGGTTGGGAGTCACCCGCTTCTAGATCGACGGGTTCCAAGTCAGCTTAAAATGTATGTTTATTGTTCATTACTCCCGGCTCCAGAAAAAATTTCGGGTAATGTTTTAGTACTTTCCAGTCTTGCTCGTAAATGAATTTACGTTTATTGTTGTATTGCTTGAAGTGCTTTTGAGTGGCTTCTAACAGGTCTTCATCTCGCGCACCGCTTTGAGGGTGAAGCTCGGAATAGTTTTTGTAAACTACGTTGAACTTTTTCACGTTAGGTGCAATTATGTTCTATTTGCCCGTAAGTTGATTAATACTACGTTTTTCGGCGACTAAGGAATTAAAATCCTTTTGTATTTTTTTCCAAAAACTCGTGTCGGTTTGCGAGTTTCCTTTTATGCCATTTTCGGAACAATGTACCCAACGTTTGGCTAAAATTCGTGCATCCTCGTCGGTCCACCAAACTTGTTTTCTTCTTTCTCTGTTGCCTTGTCGGGTTTCGACTTCGAATTCATCTTCACTTTCTTCGACTTGGGTATTGGTGTCGGGAATGACAAAATTTGTTTCTTGGTGTTGGAATTGTTGCGGGAATTGTTGTGTTTGTTGGCATTGTTGTGATTGGTACCAACTTTGAGAGTAAGGGTTTGTAACGGGTACGTATTGTGCAAACCCGAATAGTGGAGATGTTTGAGACGATATTGGAAAGTTTGATTGAGCGGATGAAGAACCGGATGATGAATTTGCTGTTGGAATTTGAGTGTTTAACAAATTATTCCACATATCTTGGGCTATATTTGATGGAGATGTTGTTTTGTTTTGGTTGTTAGACATTTTGTAGATGAAATGAATGTGGTGGTGTGTAGGTTTTGTGTATAAAATGGGTGAAGTGTTGTGTAGTTTTTGTATATGAAATGGGTGAACTGTTGTGTAGTTTTTGTGTATGAAATGAGTGTGTAATTGTATGAGTGTAGTAGTTGTTTTTTGTGTGAATTATAGTTGTTTGATGTGTATATATATAAGAATAATTGTGTATGTTAATAGGTTAAATAAGTAAATAATTAAAAAAAAAATTTAATTTTTGTTTGTATTTGAGTTTGGCCGTTTGGCCCAAAATTTAAGAATTCAAATTTTCAAAATTCGAAAAAAGCCGTTCGTATTGAAAAAAAAAACGAAATTAAGCCAAAGCTCGGCGTTGATTTCGTCTGCCAAACCGACATTAGCGTTGGCATTGGTCTAACTAACTAATAACTAACATGGAGATGTAACCAATTGACTTGGGTCCAATCAAGAAGGTATAGTAGCCAAAGTCTTCGATTACAACCTTAGCTTGAATTTCTTCACAATAATATGGAACCTACCTATCCTTGTGATTAAACCTTATTCACAAGGGCATTTTAGGTACCACGTTCAATCTCACTCGATCTCCATCACCATTATCATAGGTTATATATACGTGGATGTTAATAGTATGTTATACACAAAGAATACCATTTGCATGTGCACTCTTTTCCCCAGCACCCTTTGACATTAAAGTCCTCTCCTTTTCTCTTTCTTATAAACTTTCTACCTATATATATATATATATATAAATTGGGACATGTAGCAAACTCACAAAAAGTTGAATTCAAAATCTCTCTTCTTCCATTCATATGCAATCTTTTCATGAAACCAGTTAACAAAAATGAATGATTCTTCATCATCATCCGCTTGGTATCAAGTAAAGCTAAAATTCTTTTCAAAAATCCGAAGGTTCGTCCACAAAACCACTGTTAGCAAGCGATGTGAGACATCATCCGGTGGTGAAGGGACTGAGGTTGAGTTATTTGTAGATCAAGAAAAGCAAATTTGTGAAGATGTTAATCATGGAAATGATGATATTAATGGGATTTTGCAAAAGTCTGTAAAGAGGCTTCATTTTGGGAGTGTGGAAGAGAAGGCTGAGGCAGTCAAAGAGATTAAAAGACTTGCCGGAGATGACTTGAGACGGCGGAAGATGATGGCGGATCTTGGTGTTATTCCTGCTTTGGTGGCCATGGTTGGTTTGGAATATACGGGTGACCATCGGAAGTTGGCTATACAAACTTTACTTGAGCTTGCTAACGGCACCATCACGTAAGTTTCAGTTCAAATTTATGTTTTCTTATATATGCAAGTTTGGTATTCAAAAGTACGTTTCATAGTTAGTTATATATTTATGTTTTACAAAGTTTGAATTCATCATATAGTTAGAATAAGTCATCTTAATTAATTACATGAACCAATATGTCAACTCTAAGAAGTTAAACATATGAATGATATAAGAGCTTGAATACACTTAAATTTGGAATACTTTAAATTCAGATAAAGGTTTGTGCATAAAAAGTCTTATTGTGACTTATCTTAAGAAAAGTAACATTTTAATATTCATTGCTAACATATTTATGAAAAATTTACTGAACACAGATTTATAATTATAATTTATAATAATATGTTTAAAAGATATTTAAAAACCTAAACAAACGAAAGTAAATAATTGTTTAATTCATTTAATCAAGTTTCCACAACTTTTATAGCATAATAGATATAATGTATCAGATTTTAAAAAGAATACAATTTTTGGGGGAGAAGGGGAGAAATATATATTTAAAATTATGATTCACCAAAAAGCAACTATGATTCAATAAAAAATAAATATGATTTCAAACTGAATCAAAGAGTTATTTTATTGAATCAAAGGGTTAAAGGTTCTTTTTCCCCTTCTCCGTCAACTTTTCCTTCTTCCTTGAATCCACTCTTCAATATAATGATCATGTGGCAACATGCTTACTTAAGTTAATAACATTATGATATGATATGCTCTTTTAGTTCCTTAACTATTTATGAGAACAATTTTAAAGAGATTTTTTCCTTTTTTTCGAAGATAACTAATACTTCCTTACAATTTGAAAAAAACACACAAACAAAACATAATTTGTGAAACAATATTATTATTATGGTTTGAAATATCATTGTTATCGATCATCATAGCTAGACATTGATAGTCGTAATATCATCTTTGATGTAATAACAATATCTTTAATGCTATATTATTATTATTATTATTATAAAGTTGAGAGTAACTCAGTTATTTTCTGAAAACGAGATGTGTATTTATAACAAGATTTTGAGTTTATAATTTCTTATAGATCTATTAACTAATTAGTTAGTTCAAGCATGTCTAACGTGGAGTTTTGGCTACTTTGAGACATAGTGGCAATACATTAATCAATTATAATGGGACTAGAACCAACTCCAGATATGGGAAGCTAGCGGCCAGCTTTGACCGTTTTATGTAAAATACAATTATCTATAGTACCATATAATATACATGAGACGTTTTTTTAAAGATAAAAAAATTATTTAATCTTTATAATTACCAATTAAGACTCTTTTTAAAGTTTATAAATGACTGAAATACTTATATACTTATTAAATATTTATTAATAAAAATATTATTAAATTATAAACTAATTAATATATATGACATTTAATTTTAACTTAAATTTTTCTATATCTATAACATTATATAATGCATGTGAGACATTTTTTAAAATAAAAATAACTACTTTACCCCTACATTTACTGAAAGCTTAATTAAAAATTCATAAAAATAACTAACATACATCTACATTTATTAAATTATCTTTAATTCAAACGTTATTAAACAATAACTTAACTAATATATGACATTTAATTTTAACTTAAATTTCTGATGTGTTAAAATCACGGTATAAAATATATAGAAAAATACTAAAGTTATTGACTAAAACGCAACTAGACAAGTGTACCTAATTGATGTATTAGTATAGTTATGATAAGATTCCGAGTAAATCGTCTCCACAAGGAACAAAATGAAATGTACTTTAAGTTATTATTCTAATGGAAATTGAACTAATTAAAATGAGTAAAAGTGGGGGTTATTGTATCTTTTAACGACAGATAGTCAAAAATCTTTGATTAACGAGTAAAGTAAATCAATGATAGATCAAATCAAATGGAGAAAAAACACTTGTTTAGGCCAATTACATCTAACTATCGGATATATAGATTAAGCACTAGATCAAATTTAATCAACCTAGAGGATACAATTCGGATTAACAAGTTCTCACTAAATTAATCACCTAGTTAAGATTATACAATCTAACTGTCCTTGTAATTTAAAATCTCTTAACTATGAATTATATACCCAATGAAAACACTATTCAGTTAATGGTTATACTTTCATAAAAACCATTAACCATACAAGATGTCTCTAAATTATGGTTCACCATTAGCAATCAACAAATCAATTCAAGTCTTTCAATTATGTCTAACTAAAATTTACAATCAAATAATCAATTGTCAAACCATCGATATTACACGAAAGCTTTCACTAATCGAAAAGCAATAGAGTTCACTACTTGAATTTATTAATCAATCAAAACTATCAATGGTTCACTCGCTAGTGTAAAATCAAATTAGATAAATCCAATCATGAAATAATATCCGACATCTAGATGCTAAATAAGCCTAAACAAACAATAAAAAGTTAACCCATGATTAGGGACTCAAACATGCAAGAAACAATACTCACGAAAGAATCATGTTGATTAAAACAAGAATTAATCAAATAGAGGATTGATGTTGAATGTACAATGATAAATCCTAACTTCTGTAGAGATTAGATTGAAGATTAGTGGCTTAGGATGTCTCCAAAAGTCACGCAAGATTGCCTATAGTTGCATCTTCTCTCTAGAAAATCGAAACCCTAATTACTTAAATTAATTTTATTTAAATACTGATCCTGGTCGACCTACCTATCCGCCGGATATGACAAGTCTATATGTCGGATAGTCCGTCATGTACGTCAGACTTTACCCAGCTATCCACCGGATAGATATACCTTATTCATTGAATAACTCTCTTATGTTAAAACCATTTTTTTATTCCTTTATCTATCCGTTGGATAGATGCTTTCTGTTAGTTTTTCTTGATTTTATAATTTTTCTTTGTTTTCATCAATCATTTCTTCATATTTTCTTAATCAATCTCGATATTTGTTTAAGAGATCAATTTTAAACTAAAGAAGTACCGAAATCTCATAAAATTAACTGTAATAATATACAATTAGGACCAATATTGCCACTAGAAATATGTACAAATTAGGCAACATCAACTTCTCTATATCTATACTATTATGTAATGCATTTGAGATGTGTTCTTAACGATAGAAATCACTACTTTACCCCTACATTTACGAAGGAGTTTCTCCATGAAAAGTAAAAAATCGATATAAGTTAAACTTATAGACTCCACAAACGACTCCACACTCGCAACATGTCTATTAAGAACTTGAAACTTTACACTTGTAATTCGTGATCCGACCATCGAGTTTGCAATGTTATATTATAATATATTTAATTTTAGGTTGTTTTGTTACAACTTTTATTGAAAATTTTTTAACAAATGATCTTCTTATTTACAAAATAGTATTCTTCGTGTATTGTCATATAATTTTTTATTTTGAAATGTTTCAGAAAACATAATATTATGTATCGAATGAATGTGAAACTAATAAATTTTTTATGTTCTATTGTACGGATATTCTACTAATTTATTAGTTATATATATTTATATATATATATATATATTATATTTATTAAGTTTGATTAAGATTTTTAATTGTAGGCCATAGGTTGCATTGACTCTCCACTAGAATCCACGATGGTAGGAATGAGTTGGAAGTGGAATAATAGCAATTGTTAGGCAGATAATTTCTAATAAATATAATTTATGAGATCATGTTGTCTTTAAAATAGTAATCACTTATTTTATCCACAAAAGAACTTTGATAACAAGATAAACTTCAGGAGCCAGTAACATTTAAAAGATAATAATACTACATATAAAACCTATTAATGTAACTCTAAGATATATATATATATATATATATAAAAAAGTTAGATCTTAGAGTTACATTAATAGATTATATTCAAAGAGTATATATATATATAATTTAAAATCTTTATAAAGGGGTTCATATTTTTTTCTTTAATCCTTAAATAAGTAGGTCAAAAATTTTCATTTTATCCTTTCACATAAAAATTTATGTAAATTATTTAATTAATATCATATCTCACATAATACATTTTAATATCTTCGTTATACTTTTATATCACATTTTTAATTTACAATTACAATAACTTAAACTATTATAACAATCATTTTCATTAAAGAATTAACTATCATAAATCTTACCGGGTATAACCCTTTACCAAAAAAAAAAACAATGATTTTTGCATTAAGTATCACTATATATCTGTCTCCCAATATCAATATGCAAAATCTTTAACTGCTGTTGTGCGTGACGTCTGATGCTAATATATATGTATATATATATATATATATATGTGTGTGTGTTTTTTGATCTTAGAGTTACATTAATAACTTATATTCGAAGTATGTATATTCTTTATTTTCTTGCCAGCGAAATATGATTATCCTCTATTAAAAAAAAATGTGACTTATTTCTTTCATAATGTCCTTTTTAACTTCTTGTGGGTTAGTATTCAAAGGGCCAAACACACACATGAAATAAATTCACACATATTTGTGTAATGGAGGTTATATATTTGTAAATAATCTTATTGTATATTTTTTATTCTGTTTTTGGTTTGCTATAGGAACAAAGCTCTCATGGTAGAGGCAGGAATCTTAGTGAAGTTGTCTGAGAACATTGGTGTTGAAGAATTAGCCAAATTAGAATGTGCACAACTCATAATGTCATTATCTTCATTAGTGAATTTTCAACTCCCTATTGATTCATCAAAGATACTTCCATTAGTATTACACATACTTAAATCAAATTCAAGTGTCGAAACCAACATCTTATGTTTGGCTACAATATATAATCTATCAACCATGATAGATAACCTTGGATCTTTGGCGACAAATGAGATAGTACATTCTCTTTTGAAGTTAGCATCTGTGAAAGAAGCATCAGAAAAAGCTCTTGCAACATTAGGGAATCTTGTTGTAAGTTCAATGGGGAAAAAGGCGTTAGAAAGTAGTCTATTAGTCCCCGAATCTTTGATAGATATTTTAACATGGGATGATAAATTAAAATCTCAAGAGTTATCGGCTTACATTTTGATGATATTGGCTCACCAAAGCTCCGTGCAAAGAACGAGAATGGAAGAGGGAGGAATTGTGCCGATTCTTCTTCAACTGGCGTTATTGGGTAGCCCATTAGCACAAAAGAGGGCTCTAAAGTTATTAGAGTGGTTCAAAGACGAGCGACAGATGAAGATAGGACCGCACTCTGGACCACAATCAAAAAGATTGTCGTCCTTTAGCTCGCCTATGCATCAAGAGGATTTGGGTAAAGGTAAAAAGTTGATGAAGAAGATGGTGCAACAAAGTTTGTATAGGAATATGGAAACCATTACTCGTCGTGCAAATGCGGATTCAAATTCAAGCTTTAGGGTTAAACTCTTGGTGGTTAGTTCGAGTTCAAAGAGCTTACCATATTAGATATATATATATATATAGGGACCGCGAACCATCTTACATGTACCAATCAAAATGTCAACAAAAAGTTATTTTTATCGTAAATATTAATCAAAATTGATGTTATAAAGAATATATTTACGGATGAATTTCCTTTTTAAATCATAACATTACTTAATGAATATTAATCTAATAAATCGTAAAATTCATCATCATGAATCGTTAACATTAATGTTAGTTAATATTCATGATGATGAATGTTAAATCATAACATTAGTTGATAAATATTATTAATTTTTTCATTCATAATCATGAATGTTCACTAACATTCATGGCGATGAATGTTACTAATTTTATAATTTAATATTCATCAATTAATGTTATAACCTACATAAAGAATTCATCAAGGAATGTTAACATTCATAGTATCGATTTTGACCAATAATTATATATTTGACTTTTTTTGACATTTATATAAGCGAAGTTAAGATGTTTCGTGATAAATATTAACGTTATATATATATAGGGAAAGAAGGTATGATTTTACGTGTATGCAAGTATCTTATCATTTCATTTCTTTGTACATCAAGGGGGAAAATATGTCATGTCGTTGTACTAATGAAAAAGATATATTTTTTTCTATCAATTTTCTGTAGTCTGTTTATGGATCAGTCTATTTGGACCAAAAAAAAGTTTTATTTGGACCATACCTCTTTGACAATGACATCCGAAATCCCATCCTTTCATTATAAATATTAAAATAATAATAGTTAAACAAGTAACTATTATATATTCTTTGAGCTTCTTACGTATAAATTTTTTAATTAATTAGAAAATAGTATATTAGTAGATAGTAAGTACGTAGCTAATTTTTAAAATAACATGCTTCTTACGTATTTAGTTTTTTGTGAGGTTTTTATAATATTAATTATTAGATTTTATATATTTATAAAATATGTAGAAAATAATGTTTGATATAACATTTTTCGTATTTGATCTTTTCATTACAATCCTGTGATCATTTTTCAAAATCTGATTGTATGAGGTGATCTCAAATAAGTTGTTATCAATAGTAATGAAAGACAAAAAAAGTAATGATAACAAATAACTTTCTTGTAACTCGCTAATCATCGAGATTTACATATGCGGAATTGTAATTAGATCTTAAAAGTTGATTGTACAAATTATGCTGATTCATATGCGGATGTTCCCATGTCGAGTCATATCTATAGCGAATCCATAACGGGTGTGCTGGAGGTATCGGGTAATATCCATTTAATACCACTTTTACATAGTGGTTACCATATACATGTGCAATTGCACATATATATTGTTGTTGCGATTCTGGTGGGCTGGACCAAAGTGGAAAGCACGTTGTACTTCCATTTTTGCTTAAATTAAGCATAACCATGTTATATCTTGAAGCAATTATTAAACCAGTTTCAGGCATAATCATCCAATGACCATCTTGATTTATCGAACTATGAAGTCGTTGCACATCTTGATCCCAAAATACATTGGTATATTCTACTTTGTGCATGACTAACTCGTGAATTAATTCCATGCGAATTTGGGGCCAAGATTCTTCATGAAGACCCAGACAGGCATCTACAGATCTAAATCCACAATTTCCATCACCGATTACGTTATGTATCTGTGTTGCATATGGATGAAAAAAATCCGGAATCTGGTTCATTAAGGGATGCGAGAAGTATGTTTGGTTCTCGTTTATGGATGAGTAGCTACGTCTACGAGTTTCTTCAGCTTCGGGAGGGGGTTCAACATTAGTTTTTCTGAATGAGCTATGCCTATGAGTAGTATTGTGAGCCTTAGGTTCATGAATTGGTTGACGAACTGGTTCACGAACTGGTTCACAAACTGAAGTTGTTGATGGTATAAATATCTCCTTCTACTTCCTTAAAAAACTACTCTTACCACTCCGAGATTGTTTTTTGAAATGCGCATTAAACATCTTGAGCTTGATTTCACAATTAATATCATTATCTTCTAGAGATGTACAGGGTGATAAATAGTGTTTTCTCCAAAATTTATCAACCGGATCAAGTGGTATCGGACAACCTTGATTTAAAAAAACTTCTTGCTCATGTGCACATGGTAGACCATAAATCAATCGTAGTTGACATTTACAATTTTGAGAACAGAAGCCAGATTCTTTTAAGTTTTCAAATTCTTTAAAAATCAAACGAAGTGCGTGAAGTGAAATAGAGCATGAAAGTTTTCGAAACAACGGTATATTATACTCATTTTGAGTCATAATTCTACTTTCCTCAATACTTGCTTTAATACCTGTAAATTGTAACTCAACGACTTCATGAATAAGTAACACCGATGTCACCAAACCTTACTGTGACGAGTCTAAATGTAGTTTTAACAAAGCATGTTGACTCTCCACTCTATTGGTTGTATGTTGGCTGAAGTTAAGAATGTTATTGATCCAAGCATGTACAAACATTTCCTTATATGGTATCAACCATACATTATGTAAATTATCAATAACACCTGTAACGTATAAGAAAATTTATTTAAATTCTACATATAGTAACATACTAACTAATAATATTTTGGAATATGTGTATCATAAAAATACTTGGGTAGTTGGACAAAATTTCTTCAACGTGTGCTAAATTAGTCATATACACTTCCTTCGTTTGTGATGCAATTAATATACCCCATGCTCTATAGAAAGTAGGCCAAGATTTCGAAAGCTTTCTTTTACATTTTCTCACAATAGCTCTATTAATATGCCATCTACAGAGTAATCTTTTAGCATCTGGAAATACATCATCACATGCGTTCATGAGTGCCAACTCCCTGTCTGTGATAATAACACGCGGAAAAACACATCCGTCCATTTTCGATTTTAGACAATCTAACGCCCACCGAT
This sequence comes from Logfia minima, assembly GCA_963921325.1. Taxonomy (NCBI): domain Eukaryota; kingdom Viridiplantae; phylum Streptophyta; class Magnoliopsida; order Asterales; family Asteraceae; genus Logfia; species Logfia minima. Next base: position 21,658,514 of record OY992770.1, read on the forward strand.
AGTTGGCCTTTTTTTCCTTATGCATAAGAATGAATGCTATACAAAATGTCTTATTAGTCGAAGTTAGACCAACAATCTCAAGTAGAGGCAGTGCATACCTATTTATGTTGTAAGTCGCATCCATCAATAACACGTGTGGAAATGCACTCCAGATCTCCAATGATTTGGGATGTGCAAAGAATAATTCTTCTAGTTCGTTAGTTAAAGGATTAGCATTAACATAAAATATATAGCCTTCTTTCTCTAAGATTGACATAACAACTTGCATTTGTGTTTTCCCACCTCTCTCCATAATTCGAAATTTTTGACGTACATTGTAAATAGTTTTTTTAGTAGAAACATTTTCAGGATTTTGGTTTTTCAATGTAGATAAGATATGTCTTGGTTTAACATTCTTGGTTGACAAATCTTTTACCACTTCGACTTCACTTTCAGACAATTGTCTTGCATATGCATGACCTTCCATAAACAACACTGGTTCATGATTATGTTTATCACATATCACATTTAAACCCCAAAAATCACCCTCAGAAACCTTTTTCCCTTGCAATTCAAACGGACAATCACATTTTTTGCTAATTCTTTTTCTTGTAGTGGCAATACTAATGGGGGTACCACAACGATTACACTTAAATAAAACATTTTTCGTATTTGATCTTTTAATTATAATCACGTGATTAATTTTACGGCCTTCAGTTTGCACCCAGTCGATTAATTCTTGCCGAGAATTGAACACCTAAAATAACATATATCTTTTTCAAAATCTAGTAAAATTACCTAATGATAATGTCACTAAAAAATGTAGAGTAATGAATTTACAGTTTATACCTTGTCGGTTTCAAACGGTGTAGTTTCGTGGACAAATTGATTTCCTTCATTCTCGTCTGGAATTTCATTAAATTCCAAAACTGATTCCGTATTGTTGGGACATGTTTTGTGACAACAGATCTAGCTTGTAATAGGACTAGTGTAATTATTATCAAGTTTGTACATTGGTTTAGATTTGTAAATATAAGATATTAGTTTGATATTATTTGTTAAATATAATAATATTAGACAAGTAACGAATACAGACTAAAGTCTGAATTGCAAATTTAGAACTCAAGTCACAAGTCATAAGACTTGCGAGATGAGATCTCAATTCGCAGCCCAACTCAAGTCGCAGGCTTAGACCTGCGAGATGAAATCTGGATTCGCAGGTGTTCTATATTGCGAGATGAGTTCTGGGCTCGCAACCCTTGTGAACTCGCAAGGCCCAGGGCCTGCGAGTTGAGTCAACTCGCAAGGCCCATGGCCTGCGAGTTGAAACGGATATAAATAGAAATGATTAGGTCATTTCTAGGGATCCGTGCATTTTTCCATCATTATTACACACACCTCGTTTTCAGTGCCCAGGGATATTAAATATATTAATAGGCTAGGTTTTGAAGGATTAACTTTTGTTAATAATCAAAACAAAGCCTCTTAGTATATAGATAAGTTATATAAACTTTAATCAAACGTATTGAGGGATTCCGCACCTCAATACTTTAAGATAAGTTGTTATCGAACCAAGATCTAGTGACTTACAATTGGTATCCGAGCTTTCGGGCTAAGATATTGTGGTTTTAAGATTTTAGTTTATATAACTAGTAATCTATGGACACTTTTAGGTTTGTTTACGATCGAAATCTGCTGATTTAATCGTGAAAATACCAAAAATTTCAGTTCTCAGATTTCACAGCCGTTTTGCGAGTTGAGATTAAGGTTTCAGCTGTTATATGCGAGTTGAGATATCTTGCGAATTGAGATCATCTGCGAGTTGAGATAACTTGCAAGCTGAAGTCACTTGCGAGTTGAAGTCATTTGCGAGTTGAGATAACCTGCGAACTGAGTTGAATCCCTGGAGCTGAGTGCCTGCGAACTGAACATTCTGAATTTTGTGATTTGATAATTTTTGAGATTTGCAAAGATGTCTGACTTGAGTAGAATGATTGAGATGGACCATGAGATTGGAAAATCTAATGTTGCACCTAAATTGCTTCGACTTGAGGATTACTATGGATGGAAAATCTAAGGACCATGACTTGACAATCTGACTGTGTATCAAAAATGGATACGCTGCACCTACTGATGTTGTTGAGAATGCTACTGTAGTTGTACCCTATCATAGGATGAATGATAACCAGAAAAAAGGAGTTTACAATTGAAAATAAGGCTCATTCTTCAATTAAGATGAGTCTTCCTAAGGAAATCAATCATCAGCTGAAGTCTTTTCACACTGCTAAAGAACTCTGGGAAGCTCTTGAGAAAAGATGTGAGGGGAGTCCACAGGTTAAGGCAGGCAAGAAGAATCTTCTAAAAAAGCAGTTTACTGTGTTTAAAGCTTTTAGAGAAGAGGATCTTGAAGCCTATACCACTAGATACTACCACTTACTGAGTGAGCTAGATGACCATGAGATTTTCTATTATGATGAGGAGAAAACCGACAAATTTATTGAGGGTTTACCTTCCAAATGGGAAATGTATGGAATTATGCTCAAAGACAATGATGAGCGGTATGCTAAAATGACTCTAGAACAAGCTATAGATAAGCTCAGAGGTTATGATTTCTCTAAGAAAAGAAGAGATACAGATTATGATCAACTACAGAATCCAGGATTATATCATGGAAAGTCTGTTCTCTCAAATGTTTCATCCAGTTCGACCACTGCTCTATTTGTTGGTGAAACTGATGAACATGGTGAAATGGTAACCGAGGATTTGTGCTTTATCGCTTCATCTGGAAGTCAAACAAAAGGGAAAACTACTGAAAAGTCACCTCAAGAGCATCACAAGATGCCTATGAGTGTGAAATTTGCTGAACAACAATTGTCTGTTCTTGCTTCTTTTGTTGCATCCTATGAGAACTATATTCAGGGGAAGATTAATGATCCGGCTGCATTTGATGAGGATCATGATCAAATTGATCCTGATGACCTTGAAGAAATGGATCTTCAGTGGCAACTGGCAATGGTGTCCAGAAGAGTTAAGAATTTCTTGAAGCGTACTGGTAGACGGGTAGTAGGTAATCGACTAGTGTTTGACAAATCCAAGGTTAAGTGTTATAACTGTCAAGGTTATGGACACTTTTCTAGGGAATGTCAACGACCAAAGGTTGATATTGGTAATGGAAGACAAGACTCGGGAAGTACTTTAACTTCCAAAGTCTTGGTGGTTTAGCAGATGGACGGTTCTTATGATTGGTCTACTCAGTCTGAGTAAGCTCTTATGGCTGAAATAGATGATCAAGAGAAACCTGCTGAATCTACATCCTATATGCCAACTGATGTGGAATTTCAAGTTAAGGTGCCGGAGATTGAAGTCAAAGAAACTGATGAAGATGTGCTCTACATCAACTCAACTGAAGATATGAGTCCTGATGAGTTTGTCGCATATATGGCTGATGTTCAAACGGACAAGAAAAGAGTATGTCTTAACATTCTTACTCTTGCTGATGTTTGTTATTTAGTTAATAATTTTTAATCTTAGGTTAGTGTATTTGCTGAATCTCATAAAACCTTGACTGCTGAACTTGAAATAGCTAAAAGTGATGTACGTAGGTTAAGTGAGGATAAACTAGCATTAAAAGAAAAGATTCAACTTGATGCTTCTGATTAAAACCAGTCTAAGTGACATCATAATTGAACAATGTGTTAAAATAGATGGGTTATATTTGAACTTGAATGAGTTAAATCAGAATATTGCTAGTAAAGATAAGGAGTTATCTGAGTCTAAGATGAAGTTGGTTGTGCTAAATCGTAAGTTTGAATGTTATAGGACATCTTCTCTAACTTTAGATAAAATAATTAGCTCACAACGTAGTGTAAAGGATGTGACTAGTTTAGGTTACACTGATGTACCCCCACCTTTTAATTCAAATTACACTACTACTTTTGTTGACTTAGAAATGACTGATGTGAATCCTAATCTTGAGGAATTGATGACTAAAGAGTTTGAACTATCTGAAACACAGAAGAATGTTATTAAAGACCCATCATCTGACATTACTAAGAACAAATCATTCCCTAAAGTACATTTTGTCTCGAGTGGAATGATAGTTGAAAGTCCCTTTGAACGGATCCAAATAGGATTAATGTGTATTAGTTTGCGGAATGGTATAATACACAATAAACAACAATAAAACAAGTAATTGCAAGTGTTTATAATGTAGGTTCATATAGATTCGAAAATAGCACAGTATATTCGAATATATCAGTTTCCCAAAGCATACAAATAAAACATTACAAGTTGGTATTTATACCCAGCAAGTTCGTACGAACTTCCTAGGTTCGTACGAACTTACAATACAACTTACAAAAAGGCTAAGTTAATTAAACAAACTACAAATTAACTATAAAACTAATTACAAAACTAACTATTACAAAATAAGAGCTGTTGTCACAAAACGTACACCAACAGACTTCCCCTTGACAATAGCTCTATCTGTCTTCAGTCTTCTGGCTCTGTCGAATCTTGATTTTCGTTTAACTCTGTCGACTTTCAGCCCATAAGCCTTTTTGAATGCACACCTTGACGACCCTCTGATATTTTCTTCCCTCATGCCTCCAACTGTCTCGGTATAAGATTTTGTTTGCATGAAGCTTCATCAGGTCATCTTTCGACAAGTTTACCAGATGCAAACTGTCATACACTCTCAACAGCTCCTTCTCATCAGCATCCTCCATGACTGCTTCAGCTGTCTTGCTGTCAATGTACCACCACTTTAGCTTTCCAAGAATGTTCTGTGGCATTCTTTTCAGCGGAACCCTCTTCAAGCATTTGACTGGTCTACCATCTTTATCCACGACTTGTTAGAGATAAGATCAATCCTGGTCAGGTCTGGAACTCTTTTACCCAGCCTTGGCTTTAAACTTTCAAAGTTATTTGATCTTCCTTCATGCTTTAATATTCTTTCTAAAGCACGAGCATAAGTATCATTTCCAATATTTACCAAGTCTAGCCAAGCTAGCTCCTTCAGTTCAATCTTTGGCAATGAGCTAAAGGTCTTCAGATTGTTCTTCAAGTACTGAATCCCATCATATCTTTTTAGAATGAACAACTTCAGATTGCTGTCATAAAACCAACTTATGATGCCTCGCTTCAGCTTGCCCGATCCTCTGACCCTAATATCACCCTTATATTTGATTTCCGGTTCCTTTTCAACCTTTTTGAACCATAACTTCTTTAACTCCTCTCGAGTTGGTTCAACTTCTTCAGAATCTAAATCAACTTCAGGAGCTGAGTCCTATTCCAAGTTGATCACTTTCTCCACAGCTTCATACTCAACAAATACTTCAGTTACTGGTTGCTTTGACACTATGAATTCATCAATATAGCATCGTCATTTGGAATAATTTCATCATCGGATTTCCATTCTGCAACCTCCTTATCCAAAATCTCTCATTCCTCTAACTCAGATCCCTCACTATCAGAATCGTCCAAACTAAGCAACGCTTCAATAGTTTCAGTCTCAGCTAGATTCACTGGAGTCTGCTCAGATCCACTGCCAGCCTTCTCAGCTTCGTTTTCATTCTTCTTTGCACCCCATTCTGAATTCTAGCTGCCACCACCTTCTGCCGTTGCACCCCAACCACCTTTCTGATCCGTTTTTTCTTCGATTTTCTTGCTCCAGTTTGACCCTTCTACTGGTGCCTCACTGGACTCTTTGTTCCACCCTCTAGATGGTTCAATTTCTTCTTGAGACTTTGTTGCACCTTGTCCAGATCCGCTCAAACCAGAACCTTGACCAGACTCCCCCTTAGCTATTACTGCACCTTGCACTCTAGATGAAGAGCCAGGCAGCTCACCTTCTTTGGGTGCCTGTTGTCTTATCCCCCCTGAGCGATTGGCGCTTCATTTGGAAGATAGTGACCTCATTTAGCCGCACTTGATCTTCTACCTTTTCAAGGTTCTTCTCTAAGCGCTCATTAATAGCTGTCAAATTGGTGACTCAAACTTCCTGGCTTGTAACAACAGTAGTCAAGGCAGTCACCATATCCATCAGGCTAGCGATCCGGCCCTCAAGATAGGTAAACTTGTCCTGAAAAGTCCTGGCTTGTAACTTCGAATGTAACCTCGTTTACATTCAATAAAAGTGATATTTATACTCGTTTGTTATCGTTTATGTTTAAGTGAGGATTCCGCACTCGTATAAACGTGTTTACCCCGTAGATCCGAGCCCTAAGGGGACTTACAAGTGGTATCAGAGCCTTTAAACATTTGGTTTATGGTTTGGGGTAAAGAAAAGATAAAGAAACGAGAGATTACAAGTGTTTGGGAAGATAAAAGTTGTACTTTCGGCTTCCTTGAGTGTTTCTGATTCATATTCTTTAAGTTTCATTCGATTTCAACGGTTGAATCTTTATAGATCTGAGTTTTTGCTCAGATTTGAGTTTGAACAGCAAGTTCGTATGTTTCAGAAAGTGTCGTACGAACTTACCTCAATTAGCCTTCGAACCTAGCCAGCTGTAAGTTCGTACGAACCTACAGCTTCGAACCTGCTAAGTTCGAACGTTTGAAATCATACGAACCTACCTTTCGAACATACTAAGTTCGTACGAACTTATAAGTTCGAAAAATTCCTAACTTCGTACGAACTTAACCTTATTAAGTTCGATTAAAAAAAAAAAAAATTGTTTCACAAAAAAGTTGAATTTAGGCTTACCATTGTTTAAGTTTGGTTTGAGAAAATTTAAATTTTACTCGGAAAAGTTTTGCATTTTTTTGGAGGGAAATTTGTGTTTTGAGTGAACTTGACGTTAGTTGACTTTCTACTACAAACCTACCTCAAATCCATATACACTCTTTCAAGATGTCAATTGTGAACAAGCTGATAGAAATGGATCCTGAAGTAGGTAAAGCTACTTCACCACCAAAGTTGTTAAAGGCTAAAGATTACTTCTGGTGGAGAGAAAGATTTGAATACACCTTTTTATGAATTTAAAGGGAAACTTAGGTTTCATTCATATTCAACGATGAAGGAGGAAGACAAAAGGATGTATGATGCAGAGAAAAAGGCGTTGTCTGCTATCATCAAGTGTCTTCCAGAAGAAATTAAGTATACTTTCAAACAACGTTACGGCTATTCTAGAGAGCTTTGGGTAGCTTTGGAGAAGAGATTTGACGCTGATACACAGATCAAAGAGAGTAGGGCTGACTCACATTAAGGGACGTCAACTAGTGATCAATACTCAGGGAATAGTACATATTCCAAAGCCTTGGTTACTGAAAGACATGACGGTTCATGTGATTGAAGTACACATGTTGAAGAGCCTCAGGAATTCGTGACCACAATTGATGAGGCAGATCAAAAGGTAACTAGTGAGAAGAAGACTGAGAGAGAATTACCTGCTTCAGATACCATGGTTATAAGATTAGAGTCAACTGATACTATGAGTACAAAGGACTTCATCGTTTATATGGCCAACATGGATGCTGAGAAGCATAAGGTTATTCTAATTTTAGACTCAGTAGTTAATGCTTGTGTTTTACGTACTAACTTTGCAGAGCAGGCTGAGAATTTGATTGAATCATCTAATATGATGACGGCTCAGCTAAATGCTTTAAAAGAAGAAAACACAATCTTAAAACTGAGAAATTCTGAGTTAGTTAATAAAGCTAAATATGATAAAGAGGATTTAAAAGTTTTAAAAGACAAAGTGAATGAGCAGAGTCAAATAATTGACTTAGCTCGTGAGCATGCTTTGGATTTAACTAAACAGTCTTCAAATAAGGAAAAAGAACTAGCAGACACTAAGGTTAGGATTGCAGATCTTATTATAAAACTAGAACTAAGAAGATTTTCAATCGAAACTTTAGATAATCTACTAAGTGTTCAGAAACAGCCCAGTGATTATAGAGGAATGGGTTACACTGAAACCGCTCCTCCATTTAATCATAATTATAATTCTATATCTCATGAAATGAAGCTGTCAACTGTCCACGACTCTTTCAATCAATCAGCAGGCCCTGGGTTAATACAATTTGTTAAGTCAGAGAGAACTGAGTCAGGGACCAATGAGGATCATAAACCAAACTTGAGTTTGTTAGACCTTCAATAGAAGATGTTGAGAATATAAATGAACAAGGTAAACAAAAAGAATTGGAACGCCAAGCGCATCTCAGGGCTCAGAAGAAAGCCTGGGAGAAGCGTTCGTGCTTCACATATCATCAAAAGGGACATGTGGCAAGTGTGTGTCCATATAAGAAATCAAGAGTTTCGACAATTGATAGTCCAATGAGCACTTCTCCTGTAACAGGAAGCTCAAATGGAGAATCAATTCGGTTGAAACCTTCAAAACGTTTTAACAACCCTAGCAAAAGTTTTTCTAACCAGGGTTTTAGTAATACGAATTTTCATAATTCGAATGATAACTATAAATCTAGGGTTAGATATACTTCGATACATAGGCCAGTAAATCAAAGACTTTTCCAAAAGTCTCCAAATAGAAGGCCTAGTGGTAGCTCCTCCCATTCACCAACAAGTGTGAATTCTAGAGTATCCATGTCACCTGAAAGGCGAGATGGATATCTGAAGGAATTTACATTTGTTAATGAGAATGGTAGACCCAAGTCCGTGGTGGCTTGGGTCCCCTTTTGTAACTAATGATTTTTATCTAGTGTGCAGGAACACAAACTTCATAGGCTACAAGTTCAACAGAAGACGTAGCGATGGAGGGGGAGATAAGATCAAATCTGGGATGATAATCTAGCTGATTTTGTTGGTAAGGCTTTTGATAAATCAAGTTGTGAGTTGTTAGTCCTCATCGCTGGAATGACAAATCATGAGTAACATATCTCCCTTAAGAACTTTTATCTATCTTTATTTCTTAGGATTTTTAGTTAGTTTGGAAAAACTATAAAAATATGAATGTCACTGTAATGACGCGAAGAAATGACGAAAACATTACCCATGCCTAGAACATTTTTATATGTGTGGCTTTTAGATGTAATACATACACAGTAAAAAGTACTTTAAATATAAACGTAACTAATAGCTTCATCATACGATGTATTGGTAGGCATACGACATAACGGTTTTCAAGTACCCAATAAACCTTAAATATTACGGTTATTCTGTGCAATCTCTATTTTGATGTATGACATTAAGTCTTAATTCTTAAGAGATAGAGTGTACATGAATACATGTTATTGGATAAATATAAACCAATTCATTTGGGGGGTTCGCTGACTGTTTCTTTTACTACATCTTGAAACATGTTTACCTAGACTCAGTCAGTGTATCCTAAAAATAGAGTAAACTCGACCAAGAAACAAGAATACCGTTTTCAAGGTCTCTAGTCAAACTATGTCGCTCTGTTGTACGAAAGTGCAGACCTGTCACATGTACAATAGTACATGGCTCTTAATATAAAGGACTTGACTTTAGAGATGAATTTTAAATTAAAAACATCCATTACATGGAATTCTGGACTTTCTCGATTCTAAGGGTATATCAAATGTGAGATACATAGTTAATCGTGAATAATAACTAAATGTGTACATGAAAATCTGAGTGTTGACTGCTTAAGTAGACAACAATACCGATAATCGTCGTGAACTATAAATTACATACATAATAACCAAGGAATAATTCAATTCCTAACTGTGTATCGTACGCATTATGGCTAATATGAGCTTCGTAAAAGTGACTCTCCCAAAAAGAATGTACTTTTTAATATGAATAATTTCATATTTGTTTGTTTATTTTTAGTCATTTTTCATTTTAATTTGTACAAATTTAAGTTCTTACTAAATGGGGAGATAATTACTTTTGATTGTTTAACTATGCAATTGGAGAAACAACTCGAATGCGATTTATTCAAAGCCTAGGTATGACCATGCATTGAAGCTAGAAGATCTAAATTCGAGGAGGATATTGGGGGTTTGCGAGTAAACAGACCGAGAGTGATGATGAAAGTGATGATGAAGATGAAATTCCGCAGTTGGATAGATGTAATCATACTTGGATCTCACTTAGGGTCTCGTTTACTACGGATATAGGCAAAACGTAAGTTTAATGAACACGATGATTATACAGTGCAAGATGACGATGCTGATTCTGATAATGATACCTCGTTATTCACTAGAAAGGTCTAACAAGAAGACGGTCTAGTGGGGTTATCATTAGTGAGCCGACTGCCTAATCCACAACCATCACCACCTACACAACAACAATTCCAACAACACTTACTACATCTATTTCACCACAGCGACACAAATCCCTTGTTGAAGAGCTCAGCAGCTCAGGGGGAGAAGCATGGCAGGGGGTGAAAACTGGTTGTAAAGAGGATGTGTTGTGACAGACGATGAACCCAATGACCAAACAATGTGAGCTGTCTAACTCTTCAACTGGAAGACTTGGTACGCTTGAACAGGGTAAGGGGGAGTCTAGTCAATCTAACAGAGAGAGACACCATTGAACTGACAAGTTTTATAGTATAAATCAGAGTTAGAGAATACCTACAGAAGTCTAGTTCAGAAAATGAAGAAATGTCTGAAGGTGAATTGTAGTGATAAGACCGAGAGGATTTAAGATCTGAAAGAGATGATTCCTAAAGGTAAGCTACAAGAGTTGTTGAGGGTGTATGACATGATTCGATTGAAGATGTCAAAAGCTAGAGATAGTTAGAGACATGAAGATTGAAGATGTCAGAGGGTGTTGAAGACGTTGTGGAAAATGTGTTATATACAAGAAGACAAAAGAGCTTAACAGGACCAAGATCGAAGACAACTCGGGTGACAACATCTCCGGTGAAATCAGAGCTTTTGTCAAGGGGGAGTCTGTTGGTGCATCGAAACTAGAGCTATTGTCAAGGGGGAGTCTGTTGGTGCACGTTTTGTGACAACAGCTTCTAGTTTGTAATAGTTAGGTTTAGAAGTAATTTTGTTAATCGTTGTAATCATTAACTTAAGTTTTATCTGTGTATTTTGTAGGTTCGTACGAACTTAGAATAGGTACGAACTTAGTAAGTTCGTACGAACTTAGAAAAGTGCCTAGGTTCGTACGAACTTAGTAGGTTCGTACGAACTTAGTTGCCTATAAATACACAAGTCCGAAAATAGGTTTGGGGGTGGTTTTAAGAGTTTAGGAACTGGGTTTTCAGAGCTAAGTTCGAATACTCTGTGTAACTTCGAATGTAACCTCGTTTACATTCAATAAAAGTGATATTTATACTCGTTTGTTATCGTTTATGTTTATGTGAGGATTCCGCACTCGTATATACGTGTTTACCCCGTAGATCCGAGCCCTAAGGGGACTTACAAGTGGTATCAGAGCCTTTAAACATGTGGTTTTAAGAGTTCAGGAACTGGGTTTTCAGAGCTAAGTTCGAATACTCTGTGTATTTATAGGCAACTAAGTTCGTACGAACCTAGGCACTTTTCTAAGTTTGTACGAACTTACTAAGTTCGTACCTATTGTAAGTTCGTACGAACTTATAAGTTCGTACGAACCTACAAAATACACAGATAAAAACTTAAGTTAATGATTACAACGATTAACAAAATGACTTCTAAACCTAACTATTACAAACTAGAAGCTGTTGTCACAAAACGTGCACCAACAATAGTTGATACTGATGTAAATGATGAGGTGATTAAGGAACAAAAGGATTCACCTTTAGTAGTTTTGGATCAGACTAAGAAAGAGAGTGCGAATGTGGTTAAATCACGTAAGCAGATGTCTTGCTTCAAGTGTCGACAGAGAGGTCACGTATCTTCTTGTTGTCCTAATAAGAAGAAGGAAGCATCACATAAGCCTGTGAACAATGATAAGACACCAAATATCTCTAGTTCGAATATAGACGGGTTAGGTACCAAATCGGGATTAGGTATTAAACCTGTAAATTTTCTTAAAAGAGATGCTTCTCACAGTGTCTCTCCACCTAAACCTAAACGGCCTGAACACTTTATTAAAGATCAATTACCGTCGAGGTTTATGACCCCTAGAAGAAACCATAGTCATTATGAGAATAGTTCTACTTCACGTACACATGGGATTAATTATGGGTATAACTATAATCGTAATCAAGGACAAAAATCCCAAGGTTATGCGTTAGGGAGGGTTGGATCTCATTCATCTCATAGACCCAAGACCAGTGATCATCAACAAGCTCATACTACTTCAACAGTGACCAAAGCTCCTAATGGGAAGGATGGTTAATTTAAAGAGTTAAAGTTTATAGATGATAAGGGACAAACCAAGACCGTAATGGCTTGGGTCCCTCTTGAGAAATAATTGTGTACAACCTGTTTGTGCAGGAGCAGATTGTGAACGAAGACAAATGGTGGTACGTTGACAGTGGATGTTCTAAGCACATGACAGGAACTCGAAGTCTACTGAAAGACTTCAAAGGAGGTTTGAAACAGGGAGTACATTTCGCTGGTGATAAAGGAGGAGTGATTACTGGGAAAGGAAAAGTCTCGAATGGAACTTTAACTCTAGAGGATGTGAATTATGTTGAAGAACTAACGCACAACCTAGTGAGTGTTTCCCAAGTCTGTGATAAAGGTCACCCTGTACATTTCAATGAGACAGAGGCCTTAGTCCTGAAGCTGGGTTTTATTATCCCCGAAAAATGGATATTGATGAGGGCTCCAAGGAAGAAAGACATTTATGCTATCAACATGAGTGCTCCTATCACTTCAATGGAGTCTACATGTCTTTTATCCAAGGCGTCAGAATCAGACTTACTCTTATGGCATAGGAAAATGACACATCTAAAATTTCGAAAAATGAACTATATAACCAAAAATTGGTTAGTTCTGGGTGTACCACAAAAGAGTTTTGCATTTGAAGACAAGTGTGTACCTTGCATGAAAGAAAAATAGCATAAAAAACCACACAAATCTAAATTTGTAAATTCTATTTCCTCGCCTTTTGAGTTGCTACATATGGATCTCTTTGGCCCAATAAGCAAGAGAAGCCTAGGTGGCAAATGGTACTGTTTGGTTGTCACACATAATTTTTCTAGATTCTCTTGGGTGTTCTTTTTGGGATCTAAGGATGAAACACCTTGTATTCTTATGGAGTTCTTAGTTCTAATTGAGAATATCTATGGAACAAGAGTTAAGAAAATTCGTAGTTACAATGGAACAGAGTTCAAGAATTCAACGTTCAATATCTATTGCTTAAGCAAAGGGATACAACATCAATTCAGTGCACCTTATGAACCTCAACAGAATGGTGTTGCTGAAAGGAAAAACAGAACATTGATTGAAGGAGCTAGAACAATGCTTGCAGATTCAAAGCTTCCGGTCATCTTTTGGGCAGAAGTAGTGAATACTGCATGTTATGTTCTAAATAGAGTTCTTACGGTTAAAAAGCAGAACAAGACTTGTTATGAGCATTTAAACAATAAGAAACCAAACTTAAAAGGGTTTGAACCCTTTGGAGTTTCATGCACTTTATTGAAGACTAGCCATCAACCTAAATTTGGTGAGAAGGCTGACGAAGGATACTTCCTAGGTTATGTGCCTCACCAAACAAACGTGTCTTCAATAAATCTATGGGATGTGTGGAAATAGTTTATAACATTGAAGTTACGAGCTACACACATGACTTGCATAAGGGATTAGATTGGCAATTTGATTATTCTGATCTCTTCAAGTCATTTAAAGTCCCTATCAGTGACTATGTCAGTAATTCAGAGATGCCCGAGTATTTATTTTTTGGAGATGACGATCCTAGTTCTTCTCCAACATCGAATGTTCAAACGTATGGAATTAGGACTATTGTTGATTCTGATGAAGTTTCAACTATTGAGTCACAACTACCTCCAGTTGATACACCTCAAGAGAATGAAGATCCTGAAATTGTTTCTCAAAGGATTGTGGATGATATTCTTACTCCTCTGAGACAATTAAGGACATCTACTACTGATGATGACCTACTTCCATTGGAGGAAATCGGTACTAACTTACAAAATGATATACCAGTTGAACTTGTATCTGCAACGAGATTGAATAGGAATCATCCGATTGAGAGTATCATCGGTGATCCACACTCTCCTGTTCAAACTCGGAATCAATCGAAAGCTAGTACATCCACTCACTCAAGCTTGTATGCTGAAATGAAAGAGACAGGGATTACGAATCTATGTCTATATTCATGCTTTATCTCACAAATTGAGCCTAAAAATGTGCAAATGGCACTAAAAGAAAGCTCGTGGGTCGAAGCAATGCAGGATGAACTATCTCAGTTCTCCAAATTACAAGTATGGGAATTGGTTGATTTACCTACTGGTGAATATCCAATTGGAACTAGATGGGTATTTAAGTGCAAGAGAGACGATCGGGGAATCGTTACTCGCAATAAAGCCCGTTTAGTGGTTCAAGGGTTTAATCAAGAAGAAGGAATTGATTACACGGAAGTGTTTGCACCAGTGGCTAGGCTTGAAGCAATCAGGTTATTCTTAGCATTTGCATCCTTTAAGGGAATGAAAGTGTTTCAATTAGATGTTAAGAGTGCCTTTTTGTATGGCAAAGTCAAAGAACTGGTGTATGTTTCACAACCACCAGGATTTACTAATCCTAAGTATCCAGATAGAGTATATCGTTTGGATAAGGCTCTATATGGGTTACATCAAGCACCAAGGGCGTGGTATGAGACATTATCAATGCATCTTCTTGAGAATGGTTTTACAAGAGGTGCAATTGATAGTACACTGTTTATAAAATGGAAAAAGAAGGACTTTCTGCTTGTTCAAGTATATATTGATGACATTATCTTTGGGTCATCTGACGAAAAGATGTGTAGAGACTTTGAGCATGTTATGAAAAGCAAGTTTGAGATGTCTGCTATGGGAGAGTTGAAATTTTTCTTAGGGTTACAAGTTGACCAAAAGAAAGATGGATTCTTTATTCATCAATCAAAATATACACATGAGCTGCTCGAACGTTTTAAGATGGATGAATCCTGTGTCTACAATACTCCTATTCCAGAAAATCATGGACTTGGTCCCGATACATCGAGTGATCAGGATGTGGATCCTACTCTATATAGGGCCATGATTGGATCACTAATGTATTTGACTGCATCTAGACCTGATATTATGTTTGCTGTATGTATTTGCGCAAGATATCAGGCTAATCCGAAAGAGTCTCATATGCTGGCTGTAAAACGAATCTTTCGTTACCTCAAAGGGAAACCAAAGCTGGGACTATGGTATCTAATTGAAGGACACTTTGATTTCGTTGCCTATACTGATTCGGATTATGGTGGATGCAATCAGAATAGAAAGTCTACTACCGGAGGATGTCAATTTTTAGGTGGTAGACTTGTATCTTGGCAATGCAAGAAGCAAAGTTCAGTAGCCATCTCTACATGTGAAGCTGAGTATGTTGCCGCTGGCAGTTGCTGTTCTCAAGTGCTATGGATACAACAGCACCTACGGGATTATGGGTTGAATTTTACCAACACTACTATGATGATTGATAATGAATCAACGATCTCTATAACCAATAATCCGGTTAAGCATAGTAAGACTAAACACATTGACATTCGTCATCATTTTATTAGAGACTGTGCTGAGAAGAACCTGATAAGGTTAGCTAAGGTTCCATCCGTGGATAACTTAGCAGACCTCTACACCAAGGCATTCGACAGAGCTCGATTTGACACTTTGGTACAATTGAATGGAATGAGAAATCTAGAATGATTAGTCTTCCACAGGGTTCTTATGTAATTGTTAGTAGTTATTTCTCTATTTGTTCTTATGTAATAGATAACTACTACTTAGAAAAGGGGAGAAGGCGTATGGCATTCATTTGCTTGTTACCTGAGGGGGAGAACCACTAGTATCTTCAAAACAGGTCTGATGTTTGTCAATTTTAAAATAAATCAAGGGTATGTTATATGTTTCGAAAAGAACATCATTTAGTAACCTCTACCTTGAATGTGAAAGATACAGTATTATGTGTTAAACTTGATTCTTCAGTATGTGTCTTTGGTCAATCCTGCGAGTTGACTCAGTCTTGCGAATTGACTATGGCTGCGAGTTGAACTCACTCTGCGAGTTGAGTCAAACCTTCGAGCCGAGTCACCAAGTATAAATATGTGCGAGTTCACAGGTCAACCCACACAGTCCTGCGAATTGACATTTTCACTCTTACGAACCCAAATCCTGCGAAACGAGACGAGTTTATTTCATTTTATTTTCGAGATTTCGGTTCGAGTAACGACCTTTTGACTCCATTGCATTTAATCATCTTCATATTGCAAACACTTTGAGGTATAAATCATAAGATATCATCGTATAGTTAACGAAAAATCAACATTTTTATAAATGAAGGTTTCATTTTTAAATTTACTCAAATCACTAACATATAATGCTCAAACTAACAAGAAACCTTAGGGTTTATGTTAATCGGAGTATTTGGTACAAAATGGCATCATTTACTTGTGATCAATTTTGCTAAAATTGAATTTTGGATCTGACATCACTGTGGCAGTTCATCCTGCGAGTTGAGTTCAAAACTCAACTCGCAGCCCGGTCTTGCGAGTTGACTTGCGAGTTGAAGTCTACGAGTTGACTTGTTGACTTGCGAGTTGACTTGTTGACTTTGCGAGTTGAACTCTGCGAGTTGACTTGTTGATTTGTTCTGCGAGTTGACTGCCTTTGCGAATTGAATTGCAAGTTGACCACTTAATTTTTATTTTACGAACTCTATATTAATTACCTAATTAAGAGTTATAAGTTAAAATGTTCTATGGTTAGTCGTGTCGACTTAAATGTGAACACGTATTACACTTTTTATATAAGACTTACAACTTCTCGTAATAAGTTATATATATTTTTACAAACTTGAGACTTTTTGTAACAGGTTAAGTAAACGGTTAGACCTATTGATTATATATATATAATTAACGACTATAATTGTTGATTAAGTTTCATAACTTAATAGTTCAATTACGAGTCGTAGATTATATAAGTTTATCAATATACGTTAAACTAATTGTCTGACATTTGTGTGATTTTGATATTAAAGATATAGCTAGACAGTTTGCTACTCATCACAACGTGCTTGTTGACTTAGACGTCACCGCACGAGGTGCTGCACGTGTGTCTCGAATTCTTACATTTCTGGCTCGTTCCAGAATACAGTATGCTATCACGGAGTCCCCGGATTTATCACAGGATCTATTAACTCAATTCTGGGCTAATATTCAGTATGATACTGTTGTAAATCCACCGGTGATTCGCACACGGGTGAATGATCGACCCGTTGCTTTCTCTTCCTCCGATCTACGTAACATTTTACGGTTGGGAATCGTTGAATAAAAGCCGAACCTACAGTGTTTCCCTCAGACTTCATCGAAGGAGCACTTGAACGTATGGGCTATGTCGGGCCAATGCGTGGACGTCAGTTTTTAAAGGCGTTGGTCTTCGGAGAATGGCGATTTTTGTGGCATGTTCTTGTCACCATTATCAGTCCGAAGAAGGGAGGTTATGATGAGTTGAGCCCTTCTCTGCTTTCGGCTGTACTGTCACTGGTTTACAATAAACCATACAGTTTCTCAGACTATATTTTTGGTGAACTGGCTCGCCAGATCACGGGTGGTGTTCGATCCTAGTTTATGATATATCCACGAGTTTGGCTATCTGATCAATCCTCAGTACATAACGCCACCAAATCATGGTTGGCAGGATGTTGATGTGGCAGAGGTTGTACATGAGCCACAGGAGCTAATAAAGGATGTCTTGGATCAGGCCAACCAACCTGGCCCACAGATAAATGCTGAAGTTGCAGCGGACGTGGTGCAACAGGTGCTGGTCCAGAATGATGATGCAAATGATCCGATCTTTCACGATATCGATCAATATTTTGCTGAACCACCGCAAGTTACTGAGCCATCAGGTGATGCTGGTCCGTCGGGACATGATGGAGAAGCGGCTTTTGTCTCTACTTCTGATTCTGATTCGGCAGATGATGAGACTCGACCATCCGGGTCTGTCTCAAGGATTCCAGCTGGCATGGTTCGTCAAGGGTCCAAGTTGATTATGGACCCGGCACTGAAATTAAAAAGAAAAACCGCTGATCAAGATCCTGACTTCGTTCTTGTTGAAGAAGAAGAAGATGACGATGAAGATGAGGAGCAGCTTGTCTCTCGTCCTCGCGAGCAAGCGAAGCAAACAGCTTCAACCTCTGCAGCTCCTACACAATCACGTTCTACGCCCTCTGAGGCTGAAATGATCGCTACTTTGGTTCGCCCTTCCTCGCATCCGACCACCAAGTCTAGCAGAGTTGCAACTCGCCTATTGACATATGTAGCTACAGAGATAGCTAAGAAATTGCAACCACCTGCGCCCACGCCTCCACCCACTACTACTGATGTTCCATCATCCTCGCCTATGACTGATTCGGCACGTATTATCAGCTTAGAGTCTAGGGTTCGAGAGTTGGAGGCTATCGCCAACACCTTGGCATCTCAAGTTATGTCCTTGTCTGAGAATGTGACTGAACAGAATAAAGCTTACTCACTACTGATCAAGACCAACAACAATTTGGTAGATGATGTAGCTGACAAGCAAAGACAGATTGACAGACTTGATCGCTTGGTTACCAGCTTTCTTAAGGACAAGCCATCTCCGGGGGAGATATTAATCTATACAGAGTTCTGCCGAGAAGATGAGCTAGCAAAGAAGCGATGAGATGAGACAGACGATGATCCCACCGCTCCGAAAGAAAGTGAGCTGGCTGGTCCTTCAAAGACTGGTCAGCAGACTGTAATTCAGGGGGAGTCTGCTGGTGCAAGTGGAAGTGGTGCTGGTGCTGATGCTGGTACTGAAGAGGGTGCTGATGATGAAGGTGAAGCTTATATTAATTTAGATTGATTGTAATAATTAATACATTGTAACTTATAACTTAGAATTATTGTGTAATATATTAGACTTGAGATTTATAATTACAAGTTAAATATGTTCTACATAAGTTTAAGTAATATCTGATTAAAGTTATGAAAAGGATTGATCGAAAGTCTACCGACTTACAGATAGTCGTGTGGAGGGTCCCGATTTAATATCGGCGGTCAAACTTTTACTAAAATCTCTGCATTTTAGACTTGAGAATCGTAAGATTGACAAGTTAATTATGCAATGGAATTTATGATATTAATTAATTGTAAGCTTGAATGTTTGGTGATCATTAAGGTTCACAATACATTAATGTTTAAATTTAATTAATGTTCTAATATTATAAGTTTTTTGGAATCTTAGATTGATTGTAAATCTATTTATGATCAATGGAAGATTTATAAGGTTATATAATGTGTTTTCAATACACAAAGAATTTAATAAGGAAATTCTTAGATTGATTCAGGGAAATCAATGAAAGAATTTATGATATTAATGAATTCTTGTGTATGTACTTCTATAGGTCTGGGAATGCTAGATCTATCTGATTCGGAAAGCGATATGCTTGACGAGATAGATGAAGCTATTGACTTTGACCTTGAAGAAGGTGAATTTTTGCCACCTAACGACTGGACGTCTTGTGTTGATGTTGGATTAGACGAGGGTGTAGATCTTGATGCTAATATAGATGAACACGTCGTAAGCCCGTCAACTACAAAAGTGATCATTCAGGACGAAGACGGAGAAAGAGTTATAGATCTAGATGAAAATCTGGATGAATCGACTGATTCTGAGTCTGAAGATGATCTTCCAGATAAACTCAAAGGTAATCCAATGTTCAGACCATTGAAGAAAAAGAAGAAAAAGATTGGTATGTCTGAAGTTGATATTACTAGAAAGCGAGTACCAAGAAGAGGTATCATTGGATGGTACTATGACGCTGACTTCAAGCTTTTTGTTATAAAGAGATATGACAGAGTTCAATACTTTGAAAAGAAGCTTGCAGTCTTCAGTTCTTTGCCTCTGTTTGAAATTCGCGACTTGGCTAGATTAGAATTGATTAACCCCAGTAATGATCCTTTTGGACGATATGTAGAAAAGATTATCAACACTGAGGGTAGATCAATGAAGTTTCAAAGAATTAAGCCAAGAGTTGGAAAAACTGTCAAACTTAATGAACGAAGCGAAAGAACTGGAAGGCGTCGAAGAATGAAAATATATCCAGCTGTGAAGTGCATACAACATATTCCATTAAAGACCATGCCTCAAGATATCTTAGGTAAGTTGAAGATATGGTCTGTGGATTCTGTGACTAGTGAAGCTCTCATGTTTGAACATGATGATGAAGTTGAATATGAAGAGAGAGAGATCTTAAAGATTTATGATCGGCGACATCTAATGAACTTATCAAAGGCTGACCTATTGATGTTACACAAGAATAGGATCACTGCAATTGAAGGATGGGAAGATGTTCCTCGAGACTATCAGTCAATGGTTAAGACATGCATAAAGCTGAAGATACATATGGGTAGCAAAATTTACAAGTAAATACCAAAGACAAAGACGAAGATAACGACGCTAGAGCTATTGTTAAGGGGAAGTCTGTTGGGGCATGTTTTGTGACAACAGATCTAGCTTGTAATAGGACTATTGTAATTATTATCAAGTTTGTACATTGGTTTAGATTTGTAAATATAAGATATTAGTTTGTTATTATTTGTTAAATATAATAATATTAGACAAGTAACGAATACAGACTAAAGTCTGAATTGCAAATTGAGAACTCAAGTCGCAAGTCATAAGACTTACGAGATGAGATCTCAATTCGCAGCCCAACTCAAGTCGCCGGCTTAGACCTGCGAGATGAAATCTGGATTCGAAGGTAATCTATATTGCGAGATGAGTTCTGGGCTCGCAACCCTTGTGAACTCGCAAGGCCCATGGCCTGCGATTTGAAACGGATATAAATAGAAATGACTAGGTGTTTTCTAGGGATCCGTGCATTTTTCCATCATTATTACACACACCTCGTTTTCAGTGCCCAGGGATATTAAATATATTAATAGGCTAGGTTTTGAAGGATTAACTTTTGTTAATAATCAAAACAAAGCCTCTTAGTATATAGATAAGTTATATAAACTTTAATCAAACGTATTGAGAAATTCCGCACCTCAATACTTTAAGATAACGTTGTTATTAAACCAAGATCTAGTGACTTACACGTATAGATATTGTTTTCCTAAATAAGACACATATAAATTTTTATTTATACATAAGACATATAAAGATATATATTTATAGAAAAAAAATTGTATACCTTAACATTTGAATCTTGATGTATTTGCCAATACTCATTCCAATTCATAGTATTTCTTTGAAATAAAATGTACTAATTGAAAATGAAACTATATACTGAAGACAACAGAAGTGATAGTGTGAAAAACTTTAGCAGCTCGTATAGTCATATATAAAAGAATTTTGGGCACACGTTTTAATAAGTAGATAACTATTCCCATACATACATAATTGAATCCATACATACTTGAATCCATACATGCTTGCCACCAAATTATTTAATTATTTAATAATAATAATAATAATAATAATAATATAGTGATGGTGATAAATGGATTTGACTGACAAACCAATATTGTCAGCTTTTAGTCCAAATAGTGCGACCCTATGTTTATTCATGGGTCGCACCATTTGGACCAAAAGTTGACAATATTGGTTTGTCAGTCAAATCCATTTATCACCATCACTATATTATTATTATTATTATTATTATTATTATACGTAAGAGCTGCTAAAGTTTTTCACACCATCACTTCTGTTGTCTTCGGTATACAGTTTCAATTTCAAAGAAATACTATGAATTGGAATGAGTATTGGCAAATACATCAAGATTCAAATGTTGAGGTATACAATTTTTTTTCTATAAATATATATCTTTATATGTCTTATGTATAAATAAAAATTTGTATGTGTCTTATTTAGAAAAACAATATCTATACGGAATCAGTTTTGGAATTTAATGAAATTGCAGACGAGAATGAAGGAAATCAATTTGTCCACGAAACTACACCGTTTGAAACCGACAAGGTATAAATTGTAAATTCATTACTCTACATTTTTTAGTGACATTATCATTAGGTAATTTTACTAGATTTTGAAAAAGATATATGTTATTTTAGGTGTTCAATTCTCGGCAAGAATTAATCGACTGGGTGCAAACGGAATGCCGTAAAATTAATCACGTGATTATAATTAAAAGATCAAATACGAAAAATGTTTTATTTAAGTGTAATCGTTGTGGTACCCCCATTAGTATTGCCACTACAAGAAAAAGAGTTAGCAAAAAATGTGATTGTCCGTTCGAATTGCAAGGGAAAAAGGTTTCTGAGGGTGATTTTTGGGGTTTAAATGTGATATGTGATAAACATAATCATGAACCAGTGTTGTTTATGGAAGGTCATGCATATGCAAGACAATTGTCTGAAAGTGAAGTCGAAGTGGTGAAAGATTTGTCAACCAAGAATGTTAAACCAAGACATATCTTATCTACATTGAAAAACCAAAATCCTGAAAATGTTTCTACTAAAAAAACTATCAATGTACGTCAAAAATTTCGAATTATGGAGAGAGGTGGGAAAATACAAATGCAAGTTGTTATGTCAATCTTAGAGAAGGAAGGCTATATATTTTATGTTAATGCTAATCCTTTAACTAACGAACTAGAAGAATTATTCTTTGCACATCCCAAATCATTGGAGATCTGGCGTGCATTTCCACACGTGTTATTGATGGATGCGACTTACAACATAAATATGTATGCACTGCCTCTACTTGAGATTGTTGGTCTAACTTCGACTAATAAGACATTTTGTATAGCATTCATTCTTATGCATAAGGAAAAAAAGGCCAACTATTGGTGGGCGTTAGATTGTCTAAAATCGACAATGGACGGATGTGTTTTTCCGCGTGTTATTATCACAGACAGGTAGTTGGCACTCATGAACGCATGTGACGATGTATTTCCAGATGCTAAAAGATTACTCTGTAGATGGCATATTGTCACACCCCCAAATTTGACATTTACAGTTAATCATGCGGAAGCTTTTGGGGCGTGACGAAGATCGAATAACATTACCTCGAGCGTATGATTATCGCAGAACATCTATATTATTAGGATGCCAAAATAGTTTTACAAACATTTCGGCTCATCGAGCAGTTCAATTGTCAAGGTTATCGAATACATCGTTTTAAAATAAAATACAAGTTTCGGGATTTCATAAATAAGACTACAAGTCAATTAATCCCATTGTTCAAATTTAAAAGTATGGCATCCTAATTTATTGTGGCAGGTACGGTCCCAATATGCATGTGTCTTACGGCATAGCTAATTCCCCTGAAAAACATATTTTTAAAAGGTCAACATAACGTTGAGTGAATTCGCAGGTTTAATGACTCTATCATAAACCATTATTTGTAAACATTTCATCAATAGTTCAAAAATGGCATCAACGGCCTATTGTGCGATTATTCTCAATTTAAATCAATAATAAAACCTCTGACTACAATCCCCCGAGGGTTAGCTAAACCGTCGAGTTAATATGCCGAACTAAGCCTATAACCAAACCACAACACAAATGAATCGTTTGCCTGGACCGGTTAAGTATACTTCGTCCCCAAAATCGTGCGAACAAGGTCGCTAGTTAGCGCTACTAACTAAAATAAACGTGGGATGAACCTGTCAAACCCGATAGTACTATCTGTATACTCAGTGGTTAGCGTCATCTAACTAATGGTTATAGTATTGCATGCTAGGACTTCGGCACTACAACTTATCCAACTTAGTCGCTCATAAGGATACAATGTCAGGTTTTAATAATCGCATACATTCAGTTATATGTTTTTCACCCCAAGTTGAAATACAGTAAAACAGTAAAAGTGGGGCTGTGAACTCACCTGAGTCCGAGCGTGCTAGCAAAAACAGTTTAACAATAATATCCAAGTAAGTCTCCTAACGTCCTAAACGTAGGAGCTTAAATTAGTACATGTAGACGACACAATGGTCAGTCTATGCCAGTTGTTCACTCAACAAGATTCATACGTTTGCCACCAACGGGCATTGAAAATAGTCCACTTTTATTTCAAAAGAAAACGACACGTTGTGATCCCACTTTGTTTTCAAAATCATTAAAACATGTTTAAGTTGACATTAGCAATACCTTATCAAACGTATTATATTATTAACGTGTATCTTTCATTTATTTATTACATATACATTCACTTAGTTATACATATACATACCCCAGTTACGTTTGACTTAGGGTTCACAATACGTATTAAGGTTGGAAATCTTTCGTTAATATAATCATCATCAAGTCATCTATTTCAATATATATATATATGTATATATCTATGAACACACTCATCTAGGCATCTATTTATATATATATATATATTCATTTTCATTATTATTATGGCATTTTAAACGTTAATATATATATATATCTATCCTCATAAGCACTTATATACATACTTTATTTGCCGTTATGATACGCTGACCAACTATATATATATGTATATATATATATATATTCATATGTGCATTCCTATATACATATTAATATTGTTATACGTTTTACAAATTTATTTTCACACTTTTATCATTACAATATTATCTAATTCACTTTAAATTCCGTTTTTAACCTAACTTTCGGGTTTTCCGGGTTTTAATAATTTAAATCTCATTCTAAATGTTCTAAGTCATGGTGTATATTTAAATACTCTTTTATTTCATTGATTTTCCAATTTAACTCCTAATTAAACGATTTTTACCCATTAATCCTCCAATTGAGTATTTTCGCATTCTTAACCCACGGTTTCGGTTTTTAAATCCTCGTTTAATATCTGAGTCTCGTTTTTATTATTTACAATTTATTAATTTATTTAAAATATCTTAAACTTACTGAGTTTGCATAAAAGTCCCTACTTCCTATGTTTTTGCAATATAGTCCCTAAAGTCTTATTTATTCATTTTTTTTTAACACTTAACTTTTATAAACTTAAAGTTTAATAATCTAGATTTTGTTCTAAGTTATTCTAATACTTATTTTACATCCAATTACATGAATTACACAAATCTTTACATTAAAAGTCCTTAATATATGGTTTATATCATTTTTATCCTTTTTAGTTTAGTTGAACCATTTCTAACAGATTCTGTCCAATTTTTAGGTCAACTTTGGCTACGGTTTTGACTAGTCAAACATGTTCCAAAATTTATGATAATTTTTTTTAAAGTTCCTTTATGTCTTAGCTTTCCAGAAACGTAAGATTTGTAATTTTTGGTTGAGGTTAAGGGGTCCAAATGTATTTTACATCACACAAAGGTCAAACAGTTCTTATTTTAGACAGTTAGTCATAGATCCGTATGTATCTTGACTTTTACTTAACTTCACAAAATGAGATCATACAACTTTCAAAGCTAACACAATTTTTGACCTTCAGCAAAAAGAATCAACTTGTTTAGATCTACGGTTTGAAAGTTATGATATTTTAAAGTCGGGTTATTTTCTGTCCCAACAGTACAGCTTGTACACTTTAACTTAGAAAGTCATTTTAAAATAGTAATACTCATCTAAAAATTATGAGTCCAGTGGGGTTTGATAGCTAACTTCTTGAACTTAACTTTAGAACCAAGAAACATGTAATTTCATCAAGATTTGACCAAGTTATGAAGCTTCAAAGTTGACACAACTTTCTGTCCGGATTTCAAATTGTTGTTTATGGACTGTTTTGGTGATTTTTAGTGTAACTTGGTTATGAAACATGTAAATACGATTTTTCAAACTAGATCTTGGCAAGAGTGAACATCTAAGCACACAATAACCATAAATTAAGCATTTTATAAAAGATCTAAAGGGTTTGTAGGTAGATTTTCCTTACAATGTATTAAAAGAGCAAATAGGGCAAAATGAAGGTTTGACTTGGTGTTCTTGAGCTCCTAGCTTCCAAATCCATGGGTTTGGGTTCTTTTATTTGTGAAATGATATGAGATTAGTATATGCACGTTTTTGTGAGTAAAATGAGAGCAATATAAGTGTTTTAGGGGTGGTGGTTCATGGTGGTTGATGATGGTTGTATGGTGGTTGAGTGGTGGTGTAATGGTAGACTTATGGTGGTGTTTCTTGAGCAAGAAAGGAGGTTTGGGGCTGCAGAATTTCGTGGTTTAGAGGGCTGAAAAGAGGGAGAGAGTTTGAGTGTTTGTGTGTGTGGAAGTGAAGGGAAAGGGGGCCAAGTGTGGAGACAAGAATGCATGGCCTTTGTTCCTTGTTTTAGGGATTACAAGGAGAGAGCCAAAGGGGTCCCTAAGGCCCTTTCTTGGCTGATTTCTAGGAGGGAGGAGGAAGGGGGAGGGCCCCCTTTAAGGGCTAAACACAATTAAGCTTAGATATTTTGGTCGTTAGTCGTTAATCGCGATTAGTTTAGTGTTAATTGTATGATTAGGGTAGATTAGGGTTTATTAAGGTTGATTAATGTTAATTAGGATATATTAAGGTTAATAGAATGTCATTAGTTGATTGAATCAATATTCGAATGATTATCGATGCTTCGTTTATCGTTAACCGGGATTTTCTACGGCTTTGTGATAATTGATTCGGAGTAATTGTTTGATTCGATTTCTTGGCATATCATGCCCTAATTTAGATTATTAATAGTAGTTTACCTTATATTACTCGGTCTCAATAGTAATCAGAAGTTGATTGATACTATTCGGTTATATTCACAATTTAACTCGTCCGTTACACGTTTTCTAATTTACGTGAGCGTTTATTGAATATTAAAAATTCATATGCCTATTTCTTAGCATAATTATCAATATAATAATAACGACTATATAATTTAATAGATTTACGTTATTTTCTAAAATAGATCACCAACGTTCGTGTAATTTGATTTCTACCGAATCTCTCGGTTAATTCTCAAAATTCTCGAATGCTTCTCGCATTTTATTTAATTGCATCTCATATGCAAACACGGGCTTTGTGCTAGACTTTGTTTGATAAAAACGAATTCACTTTAATTTAATAAGGAATTAGCCTAAATGCACGTGATAATGATGTACGGAATTAACCGTACTTTTAGGGTTGTCACACATATTAATAGAGCTGTTGTGAGAAAATGTAAAAGAAAGCTTTCGAAATCTTGGCCTACTTTCTATAGAGTATGGGGTATATTAATTGCATCACAAACGAATGAAGCCTATATGACTAATTTAGCACACGTTGAAGAAATTTTGTCCAACTACCCAGGTATTTTTATGATACACATATTCCAAAATATTATTAGTTAGTATATTATTATATGTAGAATTTAAATAAATTTTCTTATACGTTACAGGTGTTATTAATTATTTACATAATGTATGGTTGATACCATATAAGGAAATGTTTGTACATGCTTGGATCAATAACATTCTTAACTTCGGCCACCATACAACCAATAGAGTGGAGAGTCAACATGCTTTGTTAAAACTACATTTAGACTCGTCACAGTCAGATTTGGTGACATCGGTGTTGCTTATTCATGAAGTCGTTGAGTTACAATTTACATGTATTAAAGCAAGTATTGAGGAAAGTAGAATTATGACTCAAAATGAGTATAACATACCGTTGTTTCGAAAACTTTCATGCTCTGTTTCATTCACGCACTTCGTTTGATTTTTAAAGAATTTGAAAACTTCAAAGAATTTGGCTTCTGTTCTCAAAATTCTAAATGTCAACTACAATTGATTTATGGTCTACCATGTGCACATGAGCAAGAAGTTTTTTTAAATCAAGGTTGTCCGATACCACTTGATCCGGTTGATAAATTTTGGAGAAAACTTGATTTATCACCATATACATCTCTAGAAGATAATGATATTAATTGTGAAATCGAGCTCAAGATGTTTAATGCGCATTTCAAAAAACAATCTCGAAGTAGTTAGAGCAGTTTTTTAAGGAAGTTGAAGGAGATATTTATACCATCAACAACTTCAGTTCGTGAACCAGTTCGTCAACCAATTCATGAACCTAAGGCTCACAATACTACTCATAGGCATAGCTCATTCAGAAAAACTAATGTTGAACCCCCTCCCGAAGCTGAAGAAACTCGTAGACGTAGCTGCATCCATATACGAGAACCAAACATACTTCTCGCATCCCTTAATGAACCAGATTCCGGATTTTTTTCATCCATATGTAACACAGATACATAACGTAATCGGTGATGGAAATTGTGGATTTAGATTTGTAGATGCCTGTCTGGGTCTTCATGAAGAATCTTGGCCCCAAATTCGCATGGAATTAATTCACGAGTTAGTCATGCACAAAGTAGAATATATCAATGTATTTGGGGATCAAGATGTGCAACGACTTCATAGTTCGATAAATCAAGATGGTCATTGGATGATTATGCCTGAAACTGGTTTGATAATTGCTTCAAGATATAACATGGTTGTGCTTAATTTAAGCAAAAATGGAAGTACAACGTGCTTTCCACTTTAGTCCAGCCCACCAGAATCGCAACAACAATATATATGTGCAATTGCACATGTATATGGTAACCACTATTTAAAGTGGTATTAAATGGATATTACCTGATACCTCCTGTACACCCGTTATGGATTCGCTAGAGATATGACTCGACATGGGAACATCCGTATATGAATCAACAGAATTTGTAAAATCAACTTTTAAGATCTAATTACAATTCTGCATAATGTAAATCTCGATGATTAACGAGTTACAAGAAAGTTATTTGTTATCGCTACTTTTTTTGTCTTTCATTACTATTGATAACAACTTATTTGAGATCACCTCATACAATCAGATTTTGAAAAATGATCACTGGATTGTAATGAAAAGATCAAATACGAAAAATGTTAAATCAAATATTATTTTTTACATATTTTATAAATATATAAAATCTAATAATTAATATTATAAAAACCTCACAAAAAATAAATACGTAAGAAGCATGTTATTTTAAAAATTAGCTACGTAGTTACTATCTACTAAAATACTATTTTCTAATTAATTAAAAAATTTATACGTAAGAAGCTCAAATAATATAAAATAGTTACTTGTTAAACTATTATTATTTTAATATTTATAATGAAAGAATGGGATTTCGGATGTCATTGTCAAAGAGGTATGGTCCAAATAAAACTTTTTTTGGTTCAAATAGACTTATCCTTTATTCATTTGCCTCGTATATCCAAACTGTCATTATGATATTCTTTTGAGGGTTAATTATTAATTATAAAAAATTATCTATGCAATGTGGTAAAAAAAATTTTAAAATCAGTTAAACTGAAGTGATTAACCATTATAAGGTTGATATAAATAATACTTTTTAAATAAATGATAAAATAAAAGTTGGTAATCATATCATATTAATATGATTTTGGCACTATATTTTATTGTGTAAAGTTTTGACTTTCCATAATAATATTGTATATTATTTCGGAGATGTAAGGGTAAAACAAACAATTCACATCTTCCTATATTAAATATTAATAAATAAAATGTTAAATGGTTTATAATGTGTATAAATTTTTGTAATAAAAGTTATTACATGTGTATCCATCGATGTTTAAAGGTTTTAATTGCAACCATCTCTTACATTTGCATATTCCTCATCGTTTGATCCTTCGAGTTATTGTTTCCAATATCGGAAGACGCCTTTTTGCTTGTTCTTTATTCCTTGGAGATCGAAAATTTTAAGGCGTTGCATGCAACAAATTCTCAAAAATATGTTCAGCGTAACTATCACTCTGTAATATCTTCAATTGAACCTTTAAATTTACATCTTTTTAATGGTGAAACATTTTATCCACAACAAGAAACATCTCCCTTCATCGGTTCCAAACGTCAAGTATCTTGTGACACTTCTCGGGAAGCCGTATATATAATTTTGATTTTTAGTGTTCTTGATCGATACAATGATTAGTGAACAACCTTACTCCTATGATGCGGCTTATTGACCATGGTTGGTCTAGTAGTGATTAGTGACGATGTTCTCCTACAATGATTTAGCCTTGTGTGGGTTAAAGAGTTTCGTGTTGTGCCTTTTGAGTTTATTGGTAATGATTTTGGTAGGTTTGTCCGGGTCTTGATTGATATCGTGTGGGTTTTGATAGTACGGGGTATTGGGTAGATATTGTTCCGATTTAAATAGTTTATTTGCCTATTTGGGACTAGAGTTACTTGAAGAGGTATTTCAAAATTTAGACATGTTTTAATTAAATTAAAAGTAACGATAAATAGACATAATAATGTAGACAAAGAGATAGATATAATTTCATCTATATTTATTTAGCATTTAATAATATATATTTATGTATTTTCTATGTCTCAACTTTCATCTATATTTTTATCACGTTAACCAATAAATCTTTAAGTTAAAAGACTTATAAGTTTATGTCTGCATATCTTTTTTTCTTTAATAAGATTATGTGTATTATAATATTTTTCTGCCAAATATATATTTATGATCTGTAAATAAATAAGATTCTGTTTTTATTTTGTAATTAGAACAGAGTATAAAATCCATGCCGTTAACACCTCATATATTCGATGTTGACATGTTGTTGATAGTAATATTTCAAAATTTATCTTAAAAGTTAAAATAATTTAGAAACTTAATTATAAAAAAATCGAATTTGCAACTAATTAGCCCATGTATCAACACTTATTTAGGCCGTATAGCCATGTTGACTAATTAGCCCATGTATCTCCTCTGTATATGTCTGGCATAATCGCCCCAATGAAAGATCAAACAGCAAAACCTATACTGCTCAACGTACATTCGTACCAATGTTTTAAAAACTCATTTCTGTTGAAAATGGGTATGCAACAATGAGTTATGGAAAAATTATCTCTCCTAAAAAACTTGATTTCATCTTCAAAAACCACCTTAAACCCTAGTGAACCGTTAATTCCACTAACTGCAACAACACTTACACTAGTACTACAATGCTATATAAATTCAGACACTCCTTGGCATGGCCAAAAGATTCATAACCATATAATCAAATCTGGATTCAAGTGCAATATTAACATATTAATAAAGCTTTTAATCCTGCATTTGAAATCTTCTTGTTTGTTATATGCTCGCCAAATGTATGACGAAATGCCTCAACCAACTTTGACCGCTTATAATTACTTGATAGCCAGTTATACGAAACATGGTGAAGTGGGAGAGTCTTTGAATTTGGTTAGAAGGCTTATTTTGAATTTGGTTAGAAGGCTTATTTCGTGTAATGAGTGTTGGGTTTCTAGCACACCATGCATGCAAGCAACGGAAACAAAAATGAATTTTATACAAACAATAAGAAGCATGCAAGGTTAGAACCGCATCAATGGATCTCGTTTGAAATTTTTACCGAACAAATTAAATGATTAGGGGCAGAAGCTTCATACTTATGAAGATTTAAAAAGATGACCAAAACTTCAAAGTGGAAGTTCTTTATCGGTGATCCACGTGTGTGATACCTTGACACAACCAGGGTGCTAGCCCACACCACCTTATTCTTCTTAATTCCAAACCAATATGACACCAACGAATCTCTTCTCAAAAAATCAAGGAACCACCCCATTTAGCCAATGAGAAGAACATGCATGAGACAAAGACAAATGGGGTGGTTGTGATGTTTCTCAATACTTGTACATTTACCATTACAAGTATTATTTATCTTTGTAAAAAAGTCTTCCATTTTATTTGTTAAAACAATTGTAACAATATAAAATAAAACAGTAAAAAACACACAGATTAATGATTTGGTGTCACAAATAAAGGAGACTAAATAAATCAAAATCATCTTTGATTTATATGTAAGTAGTGTCTCATCACACATTGTGTGTGACCCTATAGGCTTATGCATTATCGGCAGTGTTATCAACTTGTTGTAGCAGTGGACATTTATCCCAACAATCTCCCACTTGTACATGCTACAACAACGTGTTGACTACACAAGTAATGAGCGGGATCTACCAATACATCATTTCCCCCAAGTCAACATAAGGTATGTCATCCACGACAAGTACTGTTCTCAAACCTAGACGGTCATTTAATGTAATCAATCATCTATCTCTTTGTTCTTGACATCCGTATGAATGTCAGATATTAATTTAAGTAAATCTTTAACCGTTCAAGATTATATTTCTCGATATCGATTGATGGTGACATTTTTCAAGTGATGATTGATCCACTATCAATTTAACTTGAGCACGGCCATGCATTTTACTGTCAGCATCGAATCATCGAGGGCCCAAGGATATCACTCCAATTAAGGAGGAACAAAACTCTTTGACTACATAGCCCTTTTCCATTAATCTTGTTTAACATGTTCGTACCCTTTATAGAAGCCAATTACGAATATCGGATGGGTAACGCCAAAGAGAAACAAATTAATAGTAAAGCACTCATGCATCTCTAGTCTAAGGATAAATGATAAATTTAGAATCACTCAGGACTACCATCCATGGAGTAACTCTAAAGTTGGGTCATTCCAGTACTTGATCCACTATCAAGTAAATATGAGTGTGACTCTATCTCTATGCCATATCCATCTCTATGGATAATCAACCAACCCCTCACAACAGTCTTAATTCATATCTTCCTTCCCTGGTGGAAGTTTTAAATCATAAACAATTCGGGAAGTCTTTAAACATGCAAAGTTGAAACACAGTTAAATACTAATGAATGCAATTGCTCCCAACATATATTTAATCTCATTAAATATCATTACATCAGATAGAGTATAAACTGTTAACATTTCCGATTATCAAAATAAAAGCAAAATACATAACTAAGCCAAATCACTAGTTAGTCTAATGCCTATTGATCTAGCACGAGACTCATGCTTTACTTGTGATAATGGCTTCGTGAACAAATCCGCTAGGTTCTTGTTCGAAACAACTCTACGTATGGTAATACTACCAGTCGCTACAACCTTGTGAATGTAGTGAAATCTCCTGAGTATGTGTCTTGAGCATTGATGAAGTCTTGGCTCCTTAGCCAATGCTACTACTCCTTCATTGTTGCAGTAGATATTAATAGGAACAACAATGTTGGGAACCACTCCAAGATCCTTAATGATCTTCTTCATCCACACAACCTCTTTTGCAGCTTCACATGTCGCAATATACTCAGCCTCCATTGTCGAATCGACCACCGTGCTTTGCTTCGAGCTCTTCCAGCTCGTAGCACCTCCATTAAAAAGGAATAAGAATCCTAATTGCGAATGGGAGTCGTCCCTATCTATTTGGAAACTCGCATCAATCTAACCCTTTACATTGAGCTCATCATCCAAACCGCCGTAAACCAAGAACATTTATTTAGTTCTTCTCAAGTACTTAAGAATGTTCTTTACTGCAGTTCAATGTGCCTCGCCACGATTAGCCTGGAATCTAGTTGTCATACTCAAAGCATATGACACATCCGACCATGTACATAACATAGTATACATGATCGAACCTATTGTCGTGGCGTAAGGTTTTCGACTCATCAACTCAAGTTCCTCTTTGGAACTTGGACTTTGAGCCATGCTAAAAGTTATGTCATGTTGCATTGGAAGGAATCCTTTCTTAGAGTCCTCCATCCTGAACCTTTTACGATTTTATCTATGTACACACTATGGCTAAGTACTAGAATCTTCTTTGATCTATCTCTATAGATCTTGATACCTAATACAATGGCTGCTTCTCCTAGGTCTTTCATGGAAAAACAATTCCTTAGCCAAGATTTTACATCTTGCAAGGTAGTGACATCACTTCCCATGAGAAGTATATCATCGACATACAAGACTAGGAATACTATATTGCTCCTACTCAACTTGATGTACACATAGGGCTCATCTTCGCTTCTTCTAAAACCAAACTCTTTGACTTTCTCATCAAAGCGAATATTCCAGCTCCGAGATGCTTGTTTAAGCGCATAAATGGACTTAACAAGCTTGCACACTTTATTAGGATATTGAGAATGTACAAAACCCTCAGGTTGTGTCATAGACACATCCTCAACAAGAATTCCATTTAGGAAGGTGGTTTTCACATCCATTTGCCATATCTCATAATATGTAGCTCTGTGAAATAATATCTGAATAGATTTGATCATGGCAACTAGTGAGAATGTCTCATCATAATCCACACAAAACTTTTGTGTAAACCCTTTTGCCACCAATCTAGCATTGTAGATGTGTACATTGACGTCCATGTTTGTCTTCCTTTTGAAGACCCACTTACACCCAATTAGTTTACAATTAGGTGCTGGTTCAACCAAGTTCCAAACTTGGTTGTCATACATGGATGGCATCTCGCTGTTCATAGCATCCACCCATTTAGCAGAATCCTTATTTGTTATGGCATCTGGAAGGGTAGTAGGATCAAATTCTTCTTACCTCACTATAATCTTCTATGAGAGAACCATATATGTCAAGAGGATTATGTGCTCTATCTGATCTATCAACATAGTGTGTAGAATCAAGTTCCTCAACATCTTCTTGTTGAGGTTCAACAACTTCTTGTTGTGAACTAGTACCAATGTTAGGCCCAACTTCATGTGACTCTCTAATTTCTTTGAGATTAACTTGGCTCCCACTAACTTCTTTGGATATAGGATCCTTTTCCAAAAAGTTTTCTTCCCGACTTACAAATACTTTGTTTTCGTGTATTTGTAAGGCTTATAGAAGATATATCCACAAGAATTAGTCGGATAGCCTATGAAGTAACACTTTTCATATATGGGTTCTAACTTTTTTTGAGTCTCACGTCTAATGTAAGCCTCACAACCCCATATTTTTAGATATGAAAGAGATGGAACTTTTCCATACCATATCTGGAAAGGCGTTTTGGTAACCTTCTTTGTTGGTACCATATTCAGGATTCTTATTGGTCGTCTCGAAAGCATATCCCCAAAAACTTATGGGAAGCTTTGTGCGACTCATCAAACAACGAAGCATATCTAATAGGGTTCGATGTCTCCTCTTAGCTACACCATTATGTTGTGGTGTCCCGGGTGGAGTGAGTTGCAAGATAATCCCACAACTTCTAAGATGATGCGCAATTCTTGGGTAAGGTATTCTCCTCCTCTATCAGAACGGAGAATCTTAATATTTTTGCCAATTTGGTTCTCTACTTTGTTTTGGTAGGTTCTAAAAACTTCTAAAGTTTTAGATTTATGCTTAATCAAATAATCATAACCATACATACTGAAATCATCAATAAAAGTAACAAAGTATCTTTGACCATGTCTTGTCACATAAGTAAATGGTCCAAATAAATCATAATGTACTAGTCCCAATAGTTCTTTAGCACGTTCACATACTTTTATAAATGGGGCTTTAGTCATCTTGCCAAGTAAACAAGACTCACAATCATCATAAGACTTAACATCAAATGATTCCAAAACTCCATCCGCTTGGAATTTTGTGATTCATTTCTTGTTTATATGGCCTAAATGACAATGCCACAAGTAGGTCAATGTAACATCCCTATTTTTAATTAAAAAGCAATGAAGTTTCTATAATCATGTTTATCTTAAAATTTTACGGACTTAATTAGGTAATTAAAGTATAATTATAATACAAGTAGCTTACAAGTAGCTTACAAGTAATGCACACAAGTAGCTTACATATAGACATCAACAACCACAAGAATTTCATGAACAAAAGCTCTTGAGAGTGAGTTGTTAGGAAAGTAACCTTGCTATTCAGATTTGTAGCGACAATAAGAACACCTTGTTAAGCAAAACTAGAACCATTACAATGCAAAGCTAGGAAGAGTAGATGTAATACTTGTCAAGAAATAAGGAGACTTTCACTATAAATAGAAGCTTAACAAGTTCATTATTCTTCATCCAAAACTTAGAAACACATCAAGTAGCAAGGTGAATAATTATAGTCCTAAGCAAGTGAAGATCATAAGAAAGTGTCCTAAGTAAGTATCAAGATCATAAGAAAGTATCAAGATCTAAGCAAGGTGAGTAGGTATGTGATTTAAATGGGATGCATACATGCTATAACAAATTTTATACTAGCTTGCCATGTTTAAGTTATTTTGTATGTTGAAGATCATGTTTATAGTATGTTATCATGAAAGTTTTGCTCATGTAAGTATGGTCATTTAAATACTCATCGTACGGGGTATGGAATGAAGGGACGTCTTGCAAATGAACCTTATTGGACAACCCTTTGTGGATCCCGAGGTTAGCCAACCTCCTAGAACGGGCCTTTTACATGTGGCTATGAGATCTCAAAAAGTTTAAAGCATGAAAGATTTTATAACTATTATTTTGCATTAACTATTTATGCTATATGTCAAAATCATAATTACTCACCAAGCTTAAAGCTTACCTATTCATGTATGTATCTCGGGAGCCAAGGAGTAGGGACCATTTGAAGTGTTACTGTTTAAATAAACTAGACTTTTTATTTTAAATTTTTTCTACTTATGTAATAACTCTGTATTAAGTATGTATCAAGTTATGATGAAATAAAATATGAGGTTTCGTTTATTTAATTGTAATAAAGGCAAAGATGATACCCATGGAATCGGGGTGTCACAGTCAAGTCCAAACCATCTTTGGACTTTAAGGAATCAACATTTAAGATTGAGTTTTCTTGGTGATTGATTTTAACAAAAGATTCGTATATGCCATGGTAAGCTTTAGCTTTAAAATAAAAAATATTTTCTTTAAACACATCAATGGAACCATCATTATCATCAAACTTAAAACCAAAATCATTAAGATATAAAGCATGCATAGAAATAATGTTTCTTGCCATTTCAGGTGCATAACAACAGTTTTTAAGTTTAATACATAAACTATAATCATAAGTTACAAGATAGTTTCCAACAAAACAAACAGGGACATCATTCTTGTTTCCCATCACCAAGTCGAGCTCCCCAACTCCCAGTCTCCTACTTTCTCTTAGATCCTGCACAAAAGTACAGAGATGAGTACCACAGCCCGAGTCCGATACCTAGGCTTTGGAAGTAGAAGAATAATGACGCTTAATGATGTACATACCTGATCCACCAGTCTTACTAATTTTGAGCTTCTTTAGAGCCTCCAGGTATCTAGGGCAGTTGCACTTCCAATGACCCTTTTTATTGCAATTGAAGCACACAGAATCCGCAAGGGACTTGCCCTGAGGTTCTCAGAAGAAACAGATTTCCCTTGCCTTTTGTTTTAGGGTTCGGCTTAAGCTAGGACACTCCAGCATTTTCCTTACCTTTGCCCTTGGCCTTGACCCACTTCTTCTTCTTGATCCCTCCTTCCCTAATGGCTAACACAAAGCTAGCACAGGTGGAGGATTTGTGCTTGGCCATGTTTGACTCCGCAGTCTTTAACATGCTATGCATCTCCATCATGGACTTGTCCAAGTTGTTCATATGGTAGTTCATGATAAACTGCCCATACGAACTGGTGTAACACCCCAAAATTTATAGCTGATATTTAATACACGTAAATGTTTTATTTTATTGATTTAGTAATGGAAATTACGTGTATTGTATTCATCCTTGTAAAGAGGTGGGTTAAGGAAGTGAAGGTCATTTTCGAGGCCTTGACCACTGGTCTTAGGTACTCAAATACCTGAAGGTCATTTTCGAGACTATGACTACTTGTCTTAGGTACTCAAATATCTGAAGGTCATTTAGAGGCTTTCTGAAGGTCATTTTAGAGGCTTTGACCACTGGTTTTAGGTACTTAAATACCTCAAGGTCATTTTAGAGACTTTGACTACTAGTCTTAGTACCCAAAATGTTTGAGTTGCTTAAATATTAAGTTGTGGGGTGTAAAACCGAATAAGTGAGACTTGGAGGTTGGAAATGTAAATATCCTAAATAAAACCTCTAAAATCTTCTACACAATACTCATTGACATACATACACATACATACACATACATACACACCCTGTACATACTAGAACAAGAAGGAAGAAGAGGGAAAGGAAGGAAATCAGGCCTCAATCATTAAATTGAACTTGGAAGGATTAAATTTGAGCTAATTACTTCATCCCTAACCTAAGAAAGGTATGTGTTCTTATTCTCTTGACCTAATAAGTTAGGTAATTGATGAATTGGAGTAGAATTGATAGTATTTAATGAAGTGATCCATGAATCATGTTCAATTGATGCTAGTAGTTGTTTATGATTAATAAGTATTGATGGAGAACAATTAAATGGTGAAATTGGGTTAGTAGCTTATGAATCCAAGTAGAAGAAATGTTGAATTCGGGTTTTACATAATAACCAACTAAATTGATAGATAAAAAGTGTTGTTTAGATGTAATTAGTTGTGATCAAGGTGGTGTTAAAAGTAATTGAATACTAGAATGAATTAAGGGTTAGAATGGTGAGATTATGCTTGTTTGACTTCTAAAAGTCAAACTGGGCACAATTGAATTAGTTGTTGATTATTGGTAAGAGGAGTTATATGAATGTTAATACGTGTTTATTGTGTTGTTGAATTGGTTATGTCATGTTGATAGGTTTTAAAGAAGTGGAGAGTTCAAGTCACAAGTTATCTTCATTTAGCTACCAAGGTGAGTTCATATTGTAATTAATGAGTTGAGTTGTAAAAGTGGAGTATGTGGTTTCATGTTGTATATGAACTACACATTTGAGTTGTCAAAGTGAAGTAGGTGGTTTCATGTTGTAAATGAACCACCACAGTTGAGTTGCAAAAGTGGATCTACACAGTTGAGTTAATAGATCCGGATTACATCCGTGTAAGAGGATCGACAGTGGAGTATGTGGTTTCATGTTGTAAATGAACCACATGTCAGTTGCTCTACATGTAGAGATTCTTAGCCTTGTGCTAATTACGTTGAGTTTATAAAGTGGTGCAGATTACGGATCCGTATAGTTGTGCATATCATGTATATGCTAGTTTCTAGTTGCTAGTCAACTTATGTTGACTCAGTTGTTTAAGTTGTTCAGTTGTTTAATTGCATATGAATTCACTAAGCGTTTCGCTTACTCTTTTAGTTGTATACATTTTGTAGGCACAAGTGAATTGGGTAAGAAAGAGACTCGCGGAAAAGGGAATGCTTAGAGAAGGATTGATATGCACTTGTTACATGTTTGCAAGTGCTAATCTCTTTGAATCATAGCCGAGATCCTATGGAGTTGTTGCATTGAACCCAGTTTTTGTAATGGTGTCAAAATGGGTCAAACACGTTTTGATATGAATTTGATTGTAAATGACGAACATATGTAAATTAAGTTGGTTTATAAGTTGTAAATGATCAGTGGAAACAATGGGTAGCATTTTGATTGTAAATGGAGTTTTTTCTTTTTTTTTTTTTTTTTTTAAATTTTTTACTAAAAGTTAGGGTGTAACAACTGGGCAAGGAGTTTAGAACAATATCCGTGGATAACTCCCTCGCAATTGGAAAACCAATCCTCTCCAGCTGATGAATGTAAGCTTTCATGGTCAAAACATTAGAGCTCACATTACCTCCTTCCTTAAGCTTGCAAGCAAGTAAGGCCCTGACAGTTTAAAAGCGTTTTTGTCTGGCTTGCTGTTGGAACATCTCTCGCAACTATACCATCATGTCATGCGCACTAAGATGCTCCATATTCTTTTGGAGATCATCAACCATAGTGGCTAACATGAGACAAGTAACCTCACAAGTGTGAGAGACTCGGTTC
This sequence comes from Logfia minima, assembly GCA_963921325.1. Lineage (NCBI taxonomy): Eukaryota > Viridiplantae > Streptophyta > Magnoliopsida > Asterales > Asteraceae > Logfia > Logfia minima. Next base: position 21,698,104 of record OY992770.1, read on the forward strand.
TCATGAGCAGCTCTCTCGGCCCTACTAGCTCCAACTTCAGAAGCCTCAGGAAGCAGTTCCTCAATGGCAAATTGCTTATTCTCGTAGGTGAGAACTGTTTTCAACTTACAAGACCAATCAAGAAAGTTTTTGCCTTTGAGTTTGTTGTTATCCATCACAGTGTTAATGCAGAAATAGAGGGTATGGCATTGTTTGACATCTATAAAATAAAGTAGAGTTAATTTTAGTTGATTTCATTAAAATAAACCTTGTTAAATAATTACCCATAAGTTTTTAGAAAAACAAATTATTAAATGTAGGTTCCCATGTAACGGATCAACGAGGTAAAAGATATATTTGAGTGCGGAATCCTCAAATATACAAACAACGATAATTAACAAGTATTACAAATAGGTAAAGAACAGAAATATTAATCTTTATTGAACATAAACTTGGTTACATTCAAACTAAGACAAGAACTCTCTCTACTCTCCTTTCTGCAAATTTGCACTAAGGACTATAGACTGAGTTCACGAACTAAATAATCATTATCACAAAACCTATGGACATCTTTATATATATTAGTCAAGTTCGTATGGACTGGGCCCTACGAACTTGACTCACTTCAAAGTCCATACAAACTTGTCTAAGTTTGTACGGTCTCCTAAGTTCGTACCTACCTGCATAGGTTCATAAAACTATATATAAACATATAAGAAAAAAGTAACAATTACAATGATTGTCAAAATGACCAACTACAAACTAGATTTTGTTGTCACACAAGATGTACCAACATTAAAACAAGGCTAAGATCCAATTTTCACTGTAAGTCACGATTAGGATTTCACCTAACAACAAAATGATGCTATTTAGGTAGGTAACATTTACCAATTGTATCAATATGCAACTCTTAGATCCTTTCCGGACTCATTGACATCTTATGTCAATTGGAATGTTTAGTCCCTTCCATGGAAATCCTAGTTTATGGACAGTACTTACAAGCAATCCATAAGTTCAGATTGTAAGTCATCCATATAAAACACATGATATCCGGCCCAAGACTCTCGGGAATCATGAATGTCACATTACCTTTCCTAACGTCAATCCTAGTGACAAGGCATTAGCAACAAGTCCTAGTTCCGGTATATGTTTTGATATGGACAGCCTATGACTTGCTTTTTCAAAAAACGGGATTTTGTTTTTCTACTTAAAACAATTTTAACTTTATTTTAGCAAAGTTATGTAAAAAATGTCTTAATATTTCCTTAAATACACTTTTATATATTTGACTACTTTGCTTATTTGATTATGTTTGTGTGGAATTTGTTATCCAATTAAAAAAATCTTGTATTTTATTAACTTTTGAATAATTGTCTACCATGCAAAACCCTAGATATTCATACACAACAATAATAATATAATAAAATACATCCACAAGCACAAAAATAATGGTAGCCATACCTCGAATCCTATGTGTTTTTCCCGTGAGCTCAATAGGAAAGACAAGCTCTCCGTGAGCTCAACATGAAAGACAAGCTCTAAAAAGCATTATTGGCTACCGGATCCAAACAACCACAAAACAATTAGAAAACCCACTTTATAATGATTTTGGCTATGCATGGATACATGTACCGGTGCACATTTCATCATGCATCGACCCAAGCCACCAAATAGAAAATCATAACTCCTTAGGTCGTACCAAAATCGGCCACGCGGTGCCCGAAAAACAACTGTGCCAATAAAATCAAAGTTTTACCCAGATTGTCACCAATAATATACAGTGAATGACAAGGGCACTAAATAAACCACAATCTTGGCATGGATGTTACTAGAAAACATTTTTCCAACCCATGCATGCCCGGTTGACTTGCATGCATAAGTGTCTCATGCCAAGAACTTTCATGCATGCCATCACATCTGGTGAAAAACGATTTTAATAACTACTATATCACACATGAAATTATAAATACAAAGGTCATGAGTAAAGAGTTCTCCAAATCAGTAGGAAACTCTTTAAGGTTCTGCCAAAAACTAGAAAACTCATTTAAAGGCCAATTTTGCCAAAAACCAACTTGTAACAAGACTAGTTTGACCATTCATGACCAAAGCGTTGAAGAAATTTTTTGAAAAAGTGTTCTAAGGAACGAATGTTCTCCATAACATGAGGAACATATTTGGAAATTTTCAACTAAAAATTCAATAAAACCAAAAAGTCAACAAAAGTCAAAAAGTTTCACTATCTTTGATCGAGATCAAAACGACCTTTTAGCAAAAGATAGAATGTTCCCCATAAGATGAAGAACATATCTGCCAAATTTGAGCTATTAATTCAAAAGTATGAAAAATCAACAAAAGTCAAACAATGCCAAAATTGAGTTTTCAGGTCTCAAAACTTTTCCAAACTTTTTCCTACTGACTTTAGTCTATAAAAATTCAAATGGAGGCTCTGATACCACTGTCGGGTTTCTAGCACACCATGCATGCAAGAAATAGAAGTAAAAACGGGTTTTATACAAACAATAACAAGCATTTTGTAAAAGAACCACAAAGTATGTGTATTATTTGATGCTTAGAAGCAAGTATTAGGAGAGGTTTCAAAAACTAGTTGCTGTTGTTGTGTGTGTGTGTAAAACCTTGAGAGAGAAAGCGAGATATAAGTAAAAAAAATATGCATTAAAACATTAGGAAGAATAGGAATATATTCTCTCAAAAAACCAAGGAACCACCGCTTTAAGCCAATAAGAAGAACATGCATTAGAAAAAGACAAATGGGGTGGTTGTGATGTTTTCAATACTTCAACATTTAGCATTACAAGTATTATTTATCTTTGTAAAAAGTCTTTTTTATTTTATTTGTTAAAACAATTGTAACAAAATTAAATAAAACATTACAAAACATACACTAATGATTTGGTGTCAAAAATAAAGGAGACTAAATAAATCAAAATCATATTTGATTTATATGTAAGTAGTGTCTAATCACACATTGTGTGTGACCCTATAGGCTTATGCATTATCGTCAGTGTTATCAACTTGTTGTAGTAGTGGCATTTATCCCAACAATGAGAAGCCAGATGGTTATACGTTCTCGATGATTTTGATGACGTCTAGTAGTGATTGATGTTGTCAATTGGATGTCCAATTGGGAAGGAGGTTCATGCTCAGATTATGAAGTCTTATGCTGTAGTGGATGATGTTCCTTCGACTGCTTTGATGGGTTCATATGTAAAGAGTGGGAGAGTTGTTATGCGAGGGGAGTGTTTGATCTTATGATTGAAAAGGATGTGGCTTGTTCAAGATCCATGATGTCTGGATATATGAGACAAGGTTGTGTGGAATATGCTGAGGATATATTTGAAAAGACAATCGAGAAAGATGTGGTGGTGTTTAATGCGATGATTGAAGGTTATATCAGTTGATACTGCTAAGAAGGCTATTGAGGTTTATATAAGCATGCAAACACTGGATTTTAAGCCTAATATGTCTACATTTGCTAGTATCGTTGTAGCTTGTTCTTTCTAATCGGCATTTGAAGTTGGGCAACAACTACAAAGTCAACTCATGAAGACTGACTTTGCGACTAACATTAAAATGGAAAGTGCTCTTGTTGACATGTACTCGAAATTTCGGAGGATTGAAGATGCCAGAACAGTTTTTGATGGCATGCCTGTAAAGAATGTGTTTTATTGGACTTCAATGATTGATTGGTATGGGATGAATGGTGACCAGAGTGAAGCACTTGATCTCTTTGGTCAAATGCAAAATGTATATCACATTAGACCAAATCATGTCACTTTCCTTGGTGCTCTTTCAGCTTGTGGACATGCTGGGCTAGTCTTTAAAGGACAGGAAATTTTTGAAATCACGGAGAAAGATTACTCTTTGAAGCCACACATGGAGCACTATGCTTGTATGGTTGATTTACTAGGCGGAGCAGGAAGGCTAAATCAGGCATTGCAGTTTATAAGGTCAATGCCTGAGAAGCCTAATTATGATGTTTGGGCAGCATTGCTTAGTTCTTGTAGAATACATGGTGATGTTGAGATGGCAAGTGTTGCAGCCAATGAGATTTTCAAGTTAAGCAGTGATAGTAGACCTGGAGCATATGTAGCATTACCAAATACTTTAGCAGATGCAGGGAGATGGGATAGTGTTAGTGATATCGGGGAACTAATGAAGACGAGAAATATATCGAAGAATACTGGTTCCAGTTGTATTGCAACTAATGACATTTTTGAATGTTTGCATGAGAAAGTTTGAACTAGATTGTAATGTAAAATGAGAGGTATTCTTCCAACTGTCGTATATATCATTCCTTACGTATTACATCATCTAGGCTTATTTATAGCATACAGCAGAAGGCTGGCCACACTGCTCCGTCGGCTCTCACACATGCTTTATTCTTGTCCAATGTTTGTTATTATGCATCAATCGTACACTTTCACTAATTCATTACATTACATCTTTTTATTATTAATTGGATCATCTTAACATCATCAGCTGAACTCATAGCTCCCATAGTTCATGTGCAACACACACACAAGCTCAATGATGATGTGCAGAAATAAAACACAAAAATGATTGGATTGCAGCAGCAGCTGTTGTGGCTGAGAATAATTATCTGGAAGTGGCTGAATCCAACTTCTAAATATTCAAAATACAGTGCCGATCCCAAGGATGGTGATAGTGCTTACGAATCTGAGCCAGAAGAACAAGAACAGAGAGCTCATATTTACATTATTGGTTGTCAGTTAAATTGTTTTTGCTACTATCTACGTATAGTATGTATATATCTCTTCATATTGATTCGACATGGTAAGCTATATTAGATCTCTCCACTCAAATTATGTTGCATAACTTCATTTATATACTGATATATATGAATATGCATATATGTTTCCGGTTCATGAATATTGATTCATAATAATTCACCAACTAAACTAATTTGCTAATGAGGGAGTAAATTAGGTTCGATCATGTGTATAAGGATATCTCTAGTTAGTGATGATTGGATTTCTTGCTAATATGCCTACTTATGTTGACTACAGAATTGGTTTCTTTTTGTTTAAGGGTAAATGTTACCAACATATATGTTTTGATATATACGTGAACAACGCTTGTAGCATTACCTAGCTGGAGGATTTATTTGTTTTGTTTATTGCAAGTTTTGTGTTGCCTTCCGCTTAACCTGTTGTTGTTGTGCGAATATATACTTTAGTTAGTTATTTAAACGACCACATCCTATGTTTGTTTATCTTAATAGAATTCTACCAGTTTAGGCCTATATAAGTTGACAAATATTTATGCAAGCCTTTTTGAGTTTTTGTTGGTCCATCAAAGCTTAAACCAAAATTAAGATACTTTTTAGGCCTATATAACTCACTTGACCTACACTCCGTGCATGTGAAAATTTTTTCCGTAATCTCCAGTTATCCCTTGAATAAATATCAACCAAATTGTAACAAGTAGCTTCAACATATGCAAATATTAGTTATGCAAGAATCATAAGAACACACTTCATGAATACAATTCCTCCCTGCTTGCATACATATTTTGCATCTTCTTGCTTTTTTTCCTACTGATTTGGTGATTCCTGCCTTTAATCATTATTTTTAAACTTTCAATTCATCAAGATTCAGGTTCAAACAAGCTCTCTTTCTACCAGATGATTCTCCCTTTCTTACCGAGATGGTATAGGATTTTGTCCCAATTGTGAATTATCCAGGTATACTATGTTCGGAACCCAAATATGCAACAAAACTAGTAGAAAGAGTGATAAATGAGTTCAGGTATCACATCTTTCAGATATATTTGTTCCGTCCCTTGCTATTTGAAGTTCGACAAAGGAACCAGTCTTCTAGATTCTGGATTATTAGGAAATTGCAACTTTTGTGACTCGAACTTGAAACCTTATTTTGATAGTCTCAACCTGTTACCGCTTGGCTACCTCCTTGTGGACGTGTGGTTTACCATACATATTAAGAGCATAAATACTACATGGTTTAATAAAAGTATGCTTGGGGTTCCGTCCCAATTACTCATAATGAATAATACATCGTACACAAACTTTAATGTCCATATCTAATAAAGCCGGGCTAGATACACTAAAGAAATACATACAATAATAAACTAACGAACCATGTAAGTCTTTTATTTAAGAGAACACATGTTGCAACTTTTACGAGCATGCACTCACCAGTCTCAAGATATGGAAAAGTTTCAAGCCAGCTACACACATGCTGCATAATGTACGTATATAAAATGTTAATGTACTTGACTTATACAAACTAAATTTGATTACTCACATTAATCAGACTGACTCCATGAAAAGAAAATCTGAAAGTTAAGTTTATGAACTAATACCACACTATAACATGAATTTGTAGTTGTTTTATTACATTGAGTTTCCATAACCATAACAACGATCTTACATTCAAGTAGTTTATGTTGTGTTGCATACTAAGCAGAACATAAGAATGGAAGGCAATAGTAGTTATTTAACTAATAAAACAATCTTATTTTATGTAATAAAATGAATATTTGTAGACGTACCGCTCTACTGATCTAATCTTGAATAAGAACTCAATCGTAGTAGTTCACACCGCTGTAAGGGTTATCTTTGTTAGTTTACCTCATTATTTTAAGCTGTTGGATACGAGGGATTTATAGCAATCCCGCATAGTCCTTTGGCATTGACATCCCTCTGCATCATTATATATCCACCATCACCCCAGCTGGTGCCCCATGAGTTCTTCACTAGCCAATACTTCACGCCATTAATATATGTTCCATACCCGACTATAGTAACAGCATGGTTTAGCTCTGTTCCACAATGTCCATTGAAAACACCACTTTTATAGTGCATGAATGCCTCACTATCTGCATCTATGGCAACTGTTACTGGTTGTTGGGACACAGCCTTCAGCAGTTCCGTTTCATTATTGGTTGGTACCATTTCATAACCAGTGATATTGGCTGCATGAACAACCGTCTTTTTGGTGATGCACATTTCATCTTCTTCTATGTAAGGGTAATCATTCTCGGAATTTATCCCTTTGTTTTTTACAATATATTCAAAGGCATTTTCTGTATCTCCACCATCACATCCTGCACTTTTATCATTTCGGTTACAATCAACAAGCTCTTGCTCAGATAGTGAAATCAAACTGCCCGTTCTAAGTTGAGTAATTCCTTCCACAGCAGCAATTGTTGCAAAGGCCCAACAACTTCCTGTTAAAATTTTACCCATTTAAAAAATCAAGATAAAAACTACCATTAAAACAACGATTTTTGAATGAGTGAAATGAAAACTTGATAGGGTTTTTGTTTGACTTACCACAATCGCCTTGATCTTTGACTTTAGTAACAGCTCCTTTCTTTCTCCAGTCCATGCTATGTGGCACGCGACTCACATTTTCATACCTAAATGGCGTTGGCCGACGTGGTTTTGAACTATGTGGCTTGTGCCCATTATGAGTGGCCTTGAACTCGTCTTTTGTCTGGTCTGAAAATTTGTTGATACTCAGCTTGTAAGACTGGTTTCCTAAAGAGTTGAACGATTCTATGAATTCTACATTTTTCTTGAATATGTTGCGGCGCATTTCCATCTCTGCATTATCATTGTATGCCCGACCATATCGAGCCATCCAAAGCTCATGCTTTTCTGATATATATGCATCACTCAGAATTCGTGACTTAACTGGAGATACGCACATCCCAAGAACTAGAAGGGTAGCAAGAAATAGTATTCTTTCTGGTGATAAAGCCATAGACGGACTACTATTATTGTGACTTATGGCAAAAAAATTGTTATGTTACAAATGGTGATTGAATAAGCTTATTTATAGTTGTATAGGTCTGCAATTTAAATAGGTTTTTCGTAATCTAGATTGTACAGGAAAAAAGAAGACAAGTCGTATCATGGAATTTTGCTTCTTTGACAGCTAATTCCATTGGCCTAGAACTTATCTTTTCTGAAGCTGTTGTTGTAGCTATGTTTGACACTAGGATTATTTAAAAGATGTCATATAAGTTGTAGACTCTTTAGCTGTTTCAAAAAATGAAGTTGTTAACTTTGTGTACTGTTCCCTTGTGCTTTGTTACCATTAGTTGACTTTGACAATTATTTTTCCTATCTTGTTGTGTATGGTCGTTGTCTTTTGACTTTTTTTATGTCTACTCCTCACATCTTGTCCTTTCTGCTCTATTTTATCTTGCTTATTCAACCTAGTAACAATCACATGCATCTTCTGGATTATGCTGTTACCCAATGATCAATATCATAGTACGACAGCTCCTGATACATGAAATGGCTTGAAAGTATCGCTCGATCACCTTGATTATTCTTTGTTTAGAAAACATAAAACTAAACAAATGCTTCCTCTGTTGTTATGCATAATTATCAAATAAATGTTTTGCAATTCGATCAACTCATGTTACCTTATTATTCACTTCTATGATAGAAGTGAATAATTTTAAACATACTCAATATATACTTCAGAGTCATTTGTTAGTTTCAGATTCTGTTGTTAGTTATGAAAATTTGGTTGAACATGTCCTAAAAAGTTTGGAATGGAAACTGGTGCATAAATCCCTGTTTAGTTATATGCAGTCCAGATTAGTCACGTTGTCGAAGTCCGCATTTGAGGTGTCTGCCCAATTGGTATCTATATTCCTTTTATTAGCCTACTGATTATTCTCTTGTATCTTGTATGTTTATCTGGAAGATGATCTTTTGCAACTTTTATTGAAGTTTGAGAAAAGAAAAAAGGGTCGAACGTAAATGCTTTTATGTAACTACAATTCTTAGGTGTTGCATTTATTATACACATTTCTATGGTAAACTCAATTCCTACCGTATAAGAAGATGCTTAGGAAGATCATTTGCAATCGTCACATGCTGTGGAGGCTTCACTGCGAGCCAAGTCAGCCTCCACTGCGTGTTATCGTTGTCCTACTCGTAATGGTAACTCCTCCACTACACACCACTACAAACTGGGACCCACTTTTTAACTGGGACCCACTTTAATTATCTTTTATTTATTTTCTTTTCCAAAAACTGAAAAGAAATAAAAAAAATATTAAAATATTGAACTGGACCCTGCGTCTCCCCGTGCAGGTGCCGTGCTCCAACCACGATAACAACTCACCACGGCCACCATTGCGACCATGGTGGTCGTGGAGGTGAACTGGAGCCTTCTCCATAGTTGCGTTGCAACCGGTCCAATCCTTCTTAGAATTGGACAGTGAAACTCATAAAAGATAAACGGGTCAGCGTGATGTTTAATAGTTCGAAGCTTGCTACTTTTTTCTTTGTCTTGAAAACCGAGCCCAACACACAAGACCAACAAAAAACTTCAACGGGCGATTACTCCTCCACCATTACAAAGTAGACGCCGCCACTACCACCATTGCACTCTAGACTATTTTCCTAACCAAACCCACCTAATAATTTCGATGACGGAGCCGCAACAGCCAACAACCGAATTCATCGGATTTTTACTTTTCTAGCCGGTTTTTGCCATTTACTGTTTTCCGGCGAGTGTACCAAGACAGCCACCATATTTGAATCGGTGGAGTTGTCCCGCACTAGAAAAACCAGTTCCGGCCGTCGATCACACCCGAAAACCGCTGCCATGAACCTCCCCCACCGCCGTTGTCGGAAATTTTCCGAGGACTGTTTGTTTTTCTCCTCCTAGTTGCCCTTAATAATATTTTACAACTGATATAGATACATATACATATACATATTACAAGTATACAAATATAAGCACGAACAGTTAAAAATAAATTTTATTAATATACTACTATAACCTATATAAATATACACATTTACTTGGGAACAAGGATTGCGCGAAACGGTGTAGGGATCATTATATGGTCGCGATTTAAGGATAATGTGGTACATATATAGAGGTGTAGCGATAAGATCATGTCGGTGAGGTTAGTGATTGAGGAGGAGACGTTCACGGTCGTCAGCGCATATGTACCGCAAGCGGGTTCGGGAGAAGCAGAGAAGTAGAGTTTCTTGGAATCATTATATGAACTTGCGAGGGCGTGATTTAAACTGAGGTGATTTAAACGAACACATAGGAGCAGAAGCTGAGTGATACTCGGGAGTTCATGGCGGTTTTGGCTATGGAGTAAGGAATGAAAAAGGACGGACTCTACTAGAGTTTGCCACCACCCACGACTTGGCTATTGCAAACTCTTTCTTTAAAAAGAGGGATGCTCACCTAGTTACTTTTCATAGTGGGGGTCTGTTAACTCCTGATCCTTTTTATAACGATTTTATGATGATAACAACTTATATTTAACTTTATGTATATAGTCTATACATCCAGACTTGAGATTATTCAATTTGGTAACTAAGTCATTTGTATGCTGGTCGCAAAGAATTTGCTATGCTAGTTCACCCAGACAGAATACTGACAGTTCACCCAACACACAGGATTTCACAGTATAGCCAGCACAGAGAAGATTGATCACTTGAATAACCACACTTCATTCTTTGTAATGAACAATCCTGTACTGAAGACACTCTAACATTGAGAAGAAAGATTGGTTATTAAAGAACTTGATGTAGACTAACAATAAGAAAACACAAATTGGACCTATTGATTCAAAGGAATACCCGGAACAATTCTTCCAATATTCGTTGATTCAAAAGAATACCGAAATTAGGGTAAAATTCACCTCAAAATTGAGAGAAAATTGAAATTTCATAAAAACCAAAACTGAATCTTCAACAATGTTCTCCAAACCCTAAACAAGGACTAGAAATTCGAATGGGCCAAAAAAGATAAACGGGCCGGACTCTAGCCCAAAAACAAAGTCCAAAAAATTAGGAAAAAAACATAAATCAGCCCATAACTCATAAAATACAGCGAATTTTGGCCCGAAAGTTGGGTTATCCACTTGCGGCAATTAGCCATGACGTTGTGCTCGGCCCAAGCTTCGATTCGCCTGGTCATGTGCCTCAAACGGACACTCCTAGCCCAAGTTACGGCCTTTTCCGTGAACCCCCTTTTAGTTACACAATCTTGGGCCTCAGAAAACACAAGGGCCTGATCCTCCACACTTGGACCCGCATTAGAACTGAAGACTCAACATTTAAAATGATGTCTAGTTCACCCAGCACAGAGATTGAAGAATGCTTTACTTGTTGCAGACTCAAGTAAATGCATTAACCAACATTTTGAGACCTATGTGTATGATCAAATGACATCTTCAGAGGTTGTACACATCGTACATACATGTTCAATTTGGTCTTATATGCACATAATATCTCCTTATCAAAGTCAGCCAACAAGACAAATTATGCAGTGAATTTCAGTTTAACTAATGATAAGAACAGATGATAGTTTTTTCAATTAATTCTTTTATTTTGATAAATCAAAGAATTACAAGTTAGATGCGGAATTTCTAATTCAATTGAATACAGATTACTAACACTAAAATCAGCTGAGAACAAACTCAAAGCTGGTTACAAGTAATGCTAGTTCTTCTAACACAAATGCTCTTTTGACTAACTTATTAATTTACTCAAAATTTCACACACAGACTCAATAAACTAAGTCTGATATTTATAGTCAAGCTTGTGTAATACTTGCAATTTGATCAGCCAATAGATGTCTTCATCTTCATTGGTTGACTTCAGACATGCTTGCTTGTGTGTTCTGATGAACTCTGCACGACCAGGTCTACAGTCTGCAGTCTGTCAGAAGGTACACTGCACATCTTGTCTTATAGGCTGACCATCATAAGGAAACATTATGTGCATAAGCAGCTAAAATGGACAGGTATGTATGTTGTGTACAACCTCTGAAGATGCCATTTTATCATACACATATGTCCCTAAGTGTTGGAAGCATGTTTACTTGAATTTGTAACAAGTAAAATATTCTTCAGTCTCTGTGCTGGGTGAACTGATCATTAGTCTCTATGCTAAGTTTTCAGACTTCTGATCATAACTCGATCTTGAAAAACAAAGAGAGTCTTCAGCACTTGGCTAAAGAATGATCAAAGATGTCTGAATTACAAATATCTAATCTTCTCTTTGCTGGTTATTCTTCATCAAATTTCTCAGAGCTGGGTGAACTGCTAGTTCTGTCTGCTGGGTGAACTGCCAGTTCAGTATGCTGGGTGAACTGACAAACAACAAATCCTTTGCAATCAGCATAGAGATGACTTATCTTAACTTTGAAGGATACCTTTGTTGGATGGATAACACCATAAACATGATGTTAACTAAGAGTTGTTGTCATTATAAAATCATCATAGAAAGGATCATCACATAACAAGATTCTAATTGGTTGATCAAGTTACAAGTGTTACACAAGCTCCACTATAAATACCAGACTTAAGATATAAAGTCTGTATGTGAATCCTGAGTGAATTTCATAGTGAACTAAAAGAGCATTTGTGTTGGCAGAAATAGCATTATTTGTAACTAGCTTTGAGTTTTTTCTCAACTGAAAAGAGTGTTTATATTTGTACTCATTTAAATTAAACATTCCGCATCTAACTTGTAATTCTTTATTTATTCAAATAATAGAATTAAATTGAAAAATACCATATGTTCTCATTACTATTTTACAATCAAAGATATTACAAAATTCACTTTTAAGTTAGAAATCAAAAGAGTTGTATTCACCCCCCCCCCCCTTACAACATTTGTTGTTAGTTTTGGGACCAACAGGGTCGTGACACGCAGATTGACTATATCCTAGTTTTGCAAAGGAGATCTTACGACTTGGAAAGACTGCAAGGTCCTCCCAAGAGAGACTTGTTCCTCCCAACACAGATTGTTGGTCATGGACACGATTACTCGTAGACAAGCATGCAAGAGCAAGATGACAATAAAACCACGTATCTTGTGGAAAAATCTAAATGGAAAGGCGGTAGAGAATTTTAGAGCGACGATTGCAGAAAGAGTTAGTGAGGAGGTGGACCAGATGTGGAACATCCTGGCACACAACATTAGAGAGGCGACTAAGGAATCTTTAAGAGTGACAGTCTAGACTTCAAGAGAACAGAGGTCACATGGAGTCATGGTGGCTTAGTGATGAGGTTTAAACCAAAGTAGCCATTAAACGGGTGAGGTTCAAGGAGCTTCTCCCATTTAAGGATGGAGATTCCCTAGATAGAACTAAGGCAACAGAGAGGTATAAGAAGCCAAAAGAGAGGCAAAGAAGGCAATTTCCAGCCCAAAATAAAAAGCATATGAAAACTTGTATAGGAAACTGGACTCAAAAGAGGGAGCTAACGATATCTTCAAGATTGCTAAAGCCAAGGAGCGAAGGAAAAGAGATTTAGAAAACATCAAATTTTCCAAAGATGCGGGCGGACAAAGCATAGTGAATGTTGGTGCACGTTTTGTGACAACAGCTCTTATTTTGTAATAGTTAGTTTTGTAATTAGTTTTATAGTTAATTTGTAGTTTTTTTAATTAACTTAACCTTTTTGTAAGTTGTATTGTAAGTTCGTACGAACCTAGGAAGTTCATCCGAACATGTAAGTTCGTACGAACCTAGGACCAGCTAAGTTCGTACGAACTTGCTGGGTATAAATACTAACTTGTAATGTTTTATTTGTACGCTTTTGAAACTGATATATTCGAATATACAGAGCTATCTTCGAATACATATGAACATATACTTAAACACTTGCATTTCACTTGTTTTGTTGTTGTTTCTTGTGTATTATACCATTCCGCAAACTAATACACATTGCAATCTCGTTTGGATCCGTTCAAAGGGACTTTGAATCGAGTATATAAGGGTCAAACCTGGTCAACTCTTCTCACTTTTCACATTGCAGCCCTAACTTTGTACGAACATAGAGCAGACCCTTCGAACCTACATTCAAACCTACTGTTGTGTTTATTTTCAAAATTAAAATCCATTTTGGGACTGAGTTTTTGAATTCCAAACCGTTAAAAATCATCACTACAATAAACCGCATCTTCAAATGGATGATCAAGTGCGTGATTTCTTCAACAAGCATAATGTGGCAGTTACCTTTGATCTGGCCAATCCGACCACAGAGTCATTTAGAGGCATGTTGGACTTTCTCATGCGCTCTCGTGTGTTTCATGCTCTCACTCATTCACCGACTTTAAGTTTTCCATATCTCAGCCAATTCTAGGCAATGGCGGTTCATGATTGTGAGCCTCAGCCACCAGTGATACGGGCTACCGTGAATGGTGTTGATATCGAATTTTCTGCTGAGTTTCTGAGGGAGGTATTGCAGTTGGGGACTGAAGAATAGGAAGACGGTCCAACTACCCTTCCTCTTGAGATGCGCGCTGGTGCATTTCAACATATGGGTTATGTGGGAGACGTCACCCACACCCAATACACCAAGAGTTTGGTGTACGGCCAGTGGCGATATATCATGCACATTTTGCTGGTATCATTCGGGCCGAAGAAGAAAGGGTTCGATACTATGAACCACAAGTTGCAGTCTGGGATGATTTCCCTTGTTTACAACAACCCTACTACTTCTCTCAGTATTTTTTTGATGAAATGGTTCAACAAATCAAGGGGAGTGTGAAAGAGCATTTTATTCTGTACCCTCGGTTTGTCATGATGGTAATCAATGCCTTGCTTCCAAATCTTCTAGTTATCAACCCGGTTGTTCATCTGATGCTGGTAGATAAGAAAAAAATTTGGCCATTGCCTCAGTCACAACAAAAGGAGAGTGGTTGCTGATAGGCCTCAGGTTGTGCCATTATTTGGGGAAATTATCAATGCTAACTATCAGGCACCGCTAACTATCAGGCACCACCAAATGATGGTTAGTTGGATGTGCCCCACCCCCAAGCAGATGCAGAGGTTCCACTCCAAGAACCAGGTCCGGCCCTCTTGGCAGATCATGTGGAAGTTGTTGCTGAGCAACAGCAGGAGGTTGTTGAAGACATTCTGCACCAAGTAGAGCACCCTGTTAAGGGAGAACATGTTGATGCTGCTATTGCTGAAGAATTGGTCAGAAATGTTCTGCAGGGCAGCTCTGGCCCAAGTGTTGCGGCCATGGGCTCTCAACACCAATTTGTTGAGGAGGAACTGAGAGATGTTGACAAGTATTTCTCTGAAGGTGTTGATGCTGCCGAGCCCAGTAAAGCTGATAAGGATGCAGCTCATGATTCTGAGGCCACTGGTACTGATGCTGAAGATGATGATAATGATGATGATGGTGATTCGGATCAACCCATGATCATTTTCCAGGGTTCTAAGGGGGTGTTGCGTGACCCCAAAGCTGCCAGGGAAAAGGAGAAGGGAAAGAGAAAGGTCCAGGAGGACGATGACTATGTTCCCGTGGACTCCGATGTCGAATATGAACCAGACCGGTTCCGGGTGCAAGCTCGTAAGCGCCCGCGTTCCTTTGGTATTGTTATTGAAGCGGGTGGTCAAGCTCCTCAAATCATATCTCATTCACCACCACCCGTCGCTCCACCGACTGTTCAATCACCACTGGTTACATACATACCCACACCTCCATCGATTACACCCACCCAATATGTTCCCAACCCGGCTGCTCTTCTCTCCGACCCGTATAAGTTTACCTATCTTGAGGGCCGGATCACTAGCTTGATGGATATGGTGACCGCTTTGACTGCCGTTGTTACCAGCCGGGAAGTTCGAGTCACAAATCTGACGGCTATTAATGAGCGCTTAGAAAAGAACCTTGAAAAGTTAGAAGATCAAGTGCGGCTAAATGAGGTTACTATCTTCCAAATGAAGTGCCAGTCGCTCAGGGGGAGTCAGACAACAGGGTGCAGGGAAGATGAGCTGAGACTTAAATCTGATAACGACCGTGACGATGATCCAAGTGCACCCAAAGAAGGTGAGCTGCATGGCTCTTCATCTAGAGTGCATGGTGTAGTAATAGCTCAGGGGGAGTCTGGTCAAGGTACTGGTGTGAGCGGATCTGGACAAGGTGCAACAAAGCCTCAAGAAGAGATTGAACCATCTAGAGGGTGGAACAAAGAGTCCAGTGAAACACCAGCAGAAGGGTCAGACTAGAGCAAGAAAATTGAAGAAAAAACGGACCAGAAAGGTGGTTGGGGGGCAAAATCAGGGTCTGGTGTTGGTACAGCGACAGATGGTGGTGGCAGCCATAAATCAGGGTGGGGTGCAAAGAAGAATGAAAACGAAGCTGAGAAAGCTGGCAGTCGATCTGAGCAGACTCTAGTGAATCTAGCTGAGACTGAAACTATTGGAGCGTTGCTTGGTTTGGACGATTCTGATAGCGAGGGATCTGAGTTAGAGGAAGGAGAGATTTTGGATCAGGAGGTTGCAGACTGGAAATCCGATGATGAAATTATTCCAGATGACGATGTTGATATTGATGAATTCATTGTGTCAAAGCAACCAGTAACTGAAGTAGTTGTTGAGGATGAAGCTGTGGAAAAAGTGATCAACTTGGAGCAGGACTTAGCTCTTGAAGTTGATTCAGATTCTGAAGAAGTTGAACCAACTCGAGAGGAGTTAAAGAAGTTATGGTTCAAGAAGGTTGAAAAGGAACCGGAAATCAAATATAAAGGTGATATCAGGGTCAGAGGATCGGGCAAGCTGAAGCGAGGTATCATAAGTTGGTTCTATGATAGCAATCTGAAGCTGTTCTTACTAAAAATATATGATAGGATTCAGTACTTGAAGAACAAGCTGAAGACCTTTAGCTCATTGCCGAAAATTGAACTGAAGGAGCTAGCTTGGCTAGACTTGGTGAATATTGGTGATGATCCTTACGCTAGTGCCTTGGAAAGAATCTTAAAGCGTGAAGGAAGATCTAATCAGTTTGAAAGTCTAAAGCCAAAGCCGGGGAAGAGAGTTCCTGATCTGACCCGGATTGATCCACTTACTAACAAGCCGTGGATGAAGATGGTCTACAAAACGGTCAAATGCTTGAAGAGGGTTCCGCTGAAGAAAATGCCACAGAACATTCTTGAAAATCTCAAGTGGTGGTGCGTGGATAACAAGACTGCTGAGGCAGTAATGTAAGATTGTGAAGGAAAGGAGCTGCTAAGAGTTTATGACAGTTTACATCTGGTAAACTTGTCGAAGGACGATTTGATGAAACTTCATGTAAACAAGATCTTGTATAGAGACAGTTGGAGACATGAAGGAAGAAGGTATCAGAAGGTTGTGAAGGTGTACGTAGAAAAAGGCTTATGGGCTGAGAGTCGATAGAGTTGATCGAGAATCAAGATTCGACAGAGCCAGAAGACTGAAGACAGATAGAGCTATTGTCAAGGGGGAGTCTGTTGGTGCACGTTTGTAGGACCGTTAAAGGAACGACCTTTCACAATGAATCAATATCAAAAATGCTAAAGCGCGGAATTCAATAGCAAACTCAAAGTACGTTAACAATTAAACTCAACACAAGCAATCACAATAATATATTTAACAAACCAACCAATTGTGATTTACAGATGATTGACTGGAGAAACAACACAGGCTGCACAATTTCGTATTTCAGCAACTACAGATCTAAAACCCTAAACGACTATTTATAGGTGACTAATCAGTGATACTAGCGATATTGGTGATATCGCCTATGCGATATTGTCAATATCGCTAAAGCGATATTGCCAATGTCGCTATTTACAGAATCTAACTAATTAGTTACAACTCGAAACCAAGACCAAGTGACAGACACTCTAGATGCACCAACAAACTCCCCCATGTCTGCAGCTTGATCTTCAAAAATAATCTTCAGTTAAGTCTTCAATCAAACTCCTCTATGTCTTCAATATTTAGACACTCCCCCATTGAGATAGCATGGTCTTCATAATATTGATGTTCAGATTCATGTGACTGACACACCTTTTGCATACAATAAGATCTTCAAACTATATGACCATTTCTCAATCTTTAGCAGCTTCTCCAATAGGATTTATCTTCACAGCCTTTGGAGAATAGGAAACATCATTTATATCTTCAATATTTGAATTTAACAAGATATGTGATATTGAATAAAACAACATAGAAATAAAATATATTTTTTTTTTAATTTTCTTTATAATTTAAAAGTAAAGAATACCAAAAAGAAAATAGATCGGGGATAACATTGTAATATGTCTGCTTAAGGATCATATCAGGATATCATGCATTTATTAGGAAATAGCAAGAGTTATTTCGATTATCAGTATATTTGTCCAAATTTAAATTCACTTAGCATATTTAAATCACCGGGTATAAATATTAGTTCAAGACGATTATTGGTATGTTTGTCCATATAAACATCAGGAAATCAGAATTTACAAGTGCATTTTGAATATATTATTCATGATTACCAGAGAAGCTTCCCTTTTGATATACTCTTATGATCAGGATACATGCATAACATCCATGTAATGAGTGTGATTATTGTATTCCATCTTTAAAGTCAAATCATGAATAAATGTTCAAGTACATTTGTATTCAATTAAAGAATAAATTTGACTATGGTTAGAGACAAACAAATCTAAAATCAAACCAGAGGTGACAGGTCTGTACTTTCGTACAACAGAGCGACATAGTTTGACTAGAGACCTTGATAACGGTATTCTTGTATCTTGGTCTAGTTTGCTCTATGTTAAGATATACTGACTGAAACTAGGTTAACATATTTCTGGATGTAGCAAAAGAAACACTCAGTATATCTCCCAGATGAATTCTTTAGGATACTCAATGACATGTGTTATGGTAGTATCTATCACATAAGAATTAAGACTTATCGTCATACATCAGAAGAAAGTGTTCACATGATAATTTTGATACTTAAGTTTATTTTGTGCACTTAAAACCTTTATGTTAGATGTCTACCAATACATCATATGATGAAGCTAATATTTAGAGAAGGCAGTTCAAGTATGCTAGATAAATCTACTGACACATCAAACATAAACCTTAAAATTTCCATTTTGTGTACATGTCACCTAATGAACTATCATATCCCAAGGTATTTACAAACACAAACCAAAATGTTTTCCAGAATTAAGAATCTTCCAGAATTAAGAATCTTGCTGTTCAAATTTCTGATCGAAATCATCAGAATTTTTTAATGTTTTAAAATTACTCCCCCTGAACAGCAAATTCTTTTCTCAATTTTAATTCAAAGGTTATCCCCTAAAAATGAAACTAATTTTAAATATATATATATATATAAAAGTTTAAATATATATATAAAATTTCTTTAAGTTAATAAATTTCGCAACGTTACATTTCTTTGATACTAAAAAGTATAAAGAGTGGTTGTTGCAGTACTAATAAAAGTTCCAAAATCACATATCAAGTCAAATCAAATGCTGTTAACCACGTTATGCCGTCTCGAAGCTTTGAGAATCTCATCCAGTCAATCACAATGCACCACACCTAACTTCCACAATACGCATCCTTGCAGTCAAGAAAAATATAATCTATCAAAGAGCTGACTGCAACACCACAAACAATGAAACATTAGATTTTATGGGACACCCAAGCCTTGATAGTCTTGGGGTGTCCATTAGCGTCCATAATCATTACATCAACGAGTTTATGATATTTTAACATGTCACTTGATTTCATTGATGTATTGTTTGTGGATTTTTGTTTCCAAACCTGCTTAACATTGAATGAAGATGGTTGCTGATTAACTACATCAACCTTTCTAACCAGCGGTTGAGAAGGTATAATGTTATTAACCTTTAAATTTTGAAAATTACGAGATGACCCACGTTGTTTTGATCTCTGAAAGTTTCTATATTTAGTATGGCATGGATCATTTCGTGATGCCCATTTTCTAGCAAGCACCGGACACTGATTAATGAGATGACCCTGCTTCTTACAATAGAAACATGATCGTCTCTCTCGGAAAGTTTGGTCATCACTCAACAGTGGTTTCGGTGAAGGAGGTGACTTACAAGGCTTGTTTTCAGGTACATTTAAAGCACATGAACATGTATGTGAACATGAAGGAGTAAATGTATTTGTAGTTGAAGAAATCCTTTTAGAAAATATTTGACCTCTACCTTCGGTAGTAAGTATTAAATTTTCTGTTTTGTTGTTATTCTTCTTAACTTTCTTTGTAACCTCGTGAGTTACATCCTCCACTTCCACCACCTTTTCAACATTTGGTGAAGGCACAAACAAGATAGGTTCAAATTTAGGCTTAATAAGCTCAGCCTTCTTTTTATTTGAACTTGGGACTTTAAGCAACTCAGGTCGCTTGACATCAAAAGCCTTAACAAGATTAGGCTGTGTAACCTCTACAACTTTAACAGTAACTGGTTTCACAACAGGGTTTGTATCCTTCTTGAGAACAGAAGGGACATAATCTTTTATTTCATCCTGTGAGAGACTGGGCTGATTCAAGTTTGAGGGAGGAGGTTGGTTGTGATAACCAATTCCTGCCTTACTATTTGTATCAGTCCTTTGACTTTGCAGGATGTCGGAAAAGACCAGAGTAGATGTTGAAATATTTGCAAGTTTTCGTTTTAAATCAATATTATCAGCTTGAGCAGCAGCAAGATCCTTTTTAAGATGAGCAATTAGTTTTAAGTAGCTATCAATTTCATCTTGTTTGATGTAGATCATAGCTTTCAACTCTTTCTTTTCTTCAATAAGTGTCTTTTGATTTATTACAAAAACTTTTTCATTATCTTTTAACACTCTGTTCGCTTGAATAAGACTTGTTAGATCTGTATTCAAACGATCATTATCTACTATGTACCTGTTGATTTTACCAGTTAATTTAATACAGGTTTCACAGTTAAATGAATCACATTCTACCTGATTCTCAACATCTGCCATCAGTGCTATATTATCTTGATCATCCATGGCCGAGAAGTCATAGGCTTCTTCATCTTCCAACATTATAGCAGCCTTGGCAACTTCATTGTACTTCTTGAAGGCAGAAGGTCTTGTGAAACCCGTCGAGGGTTGTCTACCCTTCTCACATTCTCTTGCGAAATGGCCTAGGTTTTGACATTTATAACATCTGATCTTTGATTTGTCAAAACCCATACTCGTTTTATCAGTAACATCTTCAAGAGATTTCTTTCCTGTTTTCTTCAAATAGGTCTTCGTTCTTCTGGTAAGCATAGCCATGTTCCAACGAAGGTCCACTCTCTCTAGCTCATCAGGATCAACTTGAGCAAAGTCTTCATCGGTAAGATCTACCGAGCTAATCCTCTTCGATAAAAACTCATCATATGATGATAAAAACGCATTGAAGATTACTGCATGCTCATTGTGTGATGCAGTAGCAGAAAAGGATGGTTGGATTGAAAAAGAAGAAAATGTTCCTGGTTTAGATTCAGAAGTAGACGGCCCAGATAGAAGAGCTGTACTTTCATATCCAAAACTACTATTATCAGGAAGCAAAGAGCTAGATTTTGTGCTTTTCTTTTGGATATCCAAAGCACATGTTTCTAATTTTCCAATAAGTTGATCCAAAGAGATTGCCAATACGTCTGGATCACTTTCCATCATTAATACTCGAGTTTCCCAAGAAGGAGGTAAAGCATTTAGCAGTTTCTTGTTGACCTCCATAGAGCTAAATTTGTGTCCACCCTCAGTCAGCTCATTCACAAGACGTGAATATCTACAGAACAAGTCCTTAACCGTCTCGTTCTTCTGAATATCGAACAGATCATACTGTTTCTTTACAAATTCCAGCTTAATTTGCTTGTATTCAGTGGTACCTCCACATCTTTCAGCTATACCATTCCACAGATCATAAGCTTTATCATGGTGTTTGAACATATTCATAGCATCGGCAGGTAAAGACATGGTTATAGCAGAGTGAGCCTTTCGTTCACATTCCCATGCCTTACGTTCCTCAGCAGTCATTGAACGAATGGTTTTTGGAGGAGGAATACCCACATGTTCTCCACCTGCAACCGGTCTAACGTATCGTTCAATTAAAGGTATCTCCATTTCAGGGTTGGTAAACGCAACGAACGATAAGAATCTCCCACGCCATTCAGAATACTCCATTCCCGGAGCAAAGAATGGAGGTTTATTTGCAGAACCAACTTCAGCATTGTGTTTCAACATAGGATTCACAGCTTGTAAAGTAGTCATTTTTAAAAATTTCAAATTTGTCCGAACGAATTTTTTTCCCTCCAAAAATTTCAAAATTTTGGTCGAGTAAAATGAAATTTTTTTTTTTCAAACAAGAATTAGGCAAAGGGAAGCACAAATTCAAATTTTTTTTTTTTTTTTTTTTTTTTTTTTTTTTTGAAATTAGAGGAAAAGGGCGATATCACAGGCGATATTGAGAACAATATCGCTAAAATTAATTAGGCGATATCACCAATATCGCTAGTAATATCGCTAGTGATATCGCTCAAATTAATGAGCACAGAATTAACAATGTCGCTGAAAACCCTAATGGCGATATTGATGGTAATATCGCTATCAATATCGCTAAAACGGCTGTAAACCTAAAAAAAATTATTTTTTACGAATCAAACAAAAATAGGGTTAAAAAATGACGAACACAGCTCCAAAAATCACTAAAAGTACTGATCAAATAGCTTTTAAGAATAATAAACAATTTGTTTATAGCAAAACTAATTAAAAAGACTTTTAAACGTACGAATATTGATTCAATAAACCACTAATCCAATGATTATTGGCTCTGATACCACTTGTAGGACCGTTAAAGGAACGACCTTTCACAATGAATCAATATCAAAAATGCTAAAGCGCGGAATTCAATAGCAAAATCAAAGTACGTTAACAATTAAACTCAACACAAGCAATCACAATAATATATTTAACAAACCAACCAATTGTGATTTACAGATGATTGACCGGAGAAACAACACAGGCTGCACAATTTCGTATTTCAGCAACTACAGATCTGAAACCCTAAACGACTATTTATAGGTGACTAATCAGTGATACTAGCGATATTGGTGATATCGCCTATGCGATATTGTCAATATCGCTAAAGCGATATTGCCAATGTCGCTATTTACAGAATCTAACTAATTAGTTACAACTCGAAACCAAGACCAAGTGACAGACACTCTAGATGCACCAACAACGTTTTGTGACAACAGCTCTTATTTTGTAATAGTTAGTTTTGTAATTAGTTTTATAGTTAATTTGTAGTTTGTTTAATTAACTTAGCCTTTTTGTAAGTTGTATTGTAAGTTCGTACGAACCTAGGAAGTTCGTACGAACATGTAAGTTCGTACGAACCTAGGACTAGCTAAGTTCGTACGAACTTGCTGGGTATAAATACTAACTTGTAATGTTTTATTTGTAGGCTTTTGAAACTGATATATTCGAATATACAGAGCTATCTTCCAATACATACGAACATATACTTAAACACTTGCATTTCACTTGTTTTGTTGTTGTTTCTTGTGTATAATACCATTCCGCAAACTAATACACATTACAATCTCGTTTGGATCCGTTCAAAGGGACTTTCAGTGAAAGAGGACAGAATTAGGAAAATACGGGGAGAGTACTTCTCTGCTCTTTTTGACGGAAGCTGAGATTCAAAGAGCACTACCATAGGACAACAGGTACAAAACGACTTTTTATGCACGAGGATTGGACACGAGGAAGTAAGGTCAGCCCTTCAAAAGATGGGGAGACACAAAGCTGTTGGACCTGACTAAATTCGCGTATAAGCATCGAGGTGCCTTGGAGACCGAGGAGTGAGGTGGCTTACAAATTTTTTCAACAAGACGTTTAGAAGTGCTAAAATGTCAGAGGAATGGAGACTCACCGAGATTATCCCAATCTACAAGAACAAGAGTGACGCGCAAAGATGCAACAACTACAGAGGTTAAAACTTCTTAGCCATACCATGAAGCTATGGGAGCGAGTGATCGAGATTAGACTTCGACGTGAGACAAATGTGTCAGAAAACCAATTATGTTTTATGCTATGACGTTCTTCAATCGAGACAATACACATTATCAAAGCTCTTATGGAGAAGTATAGGGACAAGCTAAGGAACCTACACATGGCTTTCCTAGACCTAGTGAAAGCATATGATAGTGTCCCACGCGAGTTGATATGGAGAACCCTCATTGATAAAGCAACTCTGGGTAGATATATTAGAGCTATTTATGATATATACGAAGGGGCAACGACTTGCGTATGGACACTAGTGGGGGGAACACCGAGTTTTTCCCAGTCGAAATAGGCTTATACCGGTGATCAGCCCTTAGCCTGTACCTTTTTGCCTTAATCCTGGACAAGTTTTCGCGTAGGATACAGGAGAGCATCCTGTGCTGCCTGATATTTACTGACGATATTGTTCTAGTATCGAAAATCAAGGATGAGCTAAATAGAAGGCTGGAGCAGTGGATGGAGGTCTTAAAAGACCAGGGTTTACGAATCAGTCGACTAAATTTTGAATGATGATGAGCAAACCGATGAAGTGGACATTCGTATTGTGAACCAAATCCTACACCCACAGGAGTCTTTTAGATACCCAGGCTCAGGGTTACACAGTTCAGGGGAGAGCGACAAGGACATGACTCACCGTATAGAGGTAGGTTGGTTGAAGTGGAGAGCAGGGACAGGTATCATGTGTGACAAGAAAGTCCCTCTTAAACTGAAAGGGGAATTCTACAAGTTAGCAATAAGACCTACTATATTCTAAATAGCGGAGTGTTGGCTGACGATTAAGGCACAAGAAAGGAGGATATGAGTGGCGGAAATGAGGATGTTAAGATGGACATGTGGTAATACAATGTTAGATATGATACCGAATACAATCTTTAGGGCGGTGTTAGAAGTCGCGAGCATCACCAACATGTTAAGAGAAGGAAGAATTAGATGGTTTGGACATGTAAGGAGGAGACCACAGACGGCCCCAGTTAGGAGAGTGGAGTCCCTCACTGTCGACGGCTTGAGGAGAAGGGGTAGACCAAAACGTAGGTGGGAGGATAGACTGAAGCTTGACATGAAGGAGCTTCTCTTAACCGAGCGGACATGACCTCAAATAGAAATTTGTGGAGGACTAGAATTAGGAACGAGGATTAAGATTGATACGGTGAGTAGGGTGTTCATAGGTAGAAAGAGAATAGATATATTTACTGTATATTGAGATACATATATATAATTAAATAGCTATGTAGGGTGTTCATAGGTAGAAAGAGAATAGATAAGTATGGTGTTTCAACAAGATATATATACTTATGGATATAAGGGTGTTATATTAGGTCTATGATAGTAGGTAGTTTATGTCGATAGATATTTTATTTATTTTGGGGTGCTATATTATATAGATGTTTATTCATTTGAGAGGGTGTTTCTAGGTGGTATTAAGATAGTTAGGTATGGTGTTGTAGCTAGATATATGTTTATTTTATTCATACATCTATTGATATATATATATATATAGGAGTGGGTTCAAGGGAGAAAAAGTTTTTGGTGAAGAAATGGAAGAAGAGTCTCTGTCCATTAGATCTGAGAATCAATAACTTAGATTATTTTAACCCCTTAAAGGGAAAAAGTGTACATTTAACTCATTTGAGAAAAAGAAATAAAATCAAATTTTTAATGATGCAAAGAGAAACTCAATCAATCTTTTGCATGCAAACTAAGTTTCCATATCAATCTAATTAATCCAATTAAATCATATCAATATCTATTCTTACAAAAGCGCCCCAAAATCAGGAACCCCAAACCCTACAATCTACAAATTGCAAGTTATCGAAGCAAAATTCTGCAAATCCGCCAAGAAAATCACCCCAAAATCAAGGTTTCGAAATTCATAAACTGAATCAACTCTAAACCCTACATTGTGTAATCAAAGATGGTGAAATCAAGAAAACTGAATCAAGCATGTGTACGAGGTGTGATTTCATCTTTCTATTTCAATTTATGTATAAAGAAGCTAGGTTTTGTAGCTTATGATTTTTTTTAACAAGATGAGATTCTAGTTTATGGTATTTTGGTTATTGTGATTCAAAGTTTATGATATTTAAGTTATTATGATTCAAAGTTTGGTGGTTATTACATTGTTATTCATGTTTATGATATTGTTGGAATTATGATTCAAAGTTTGATTCTTATTATGCTATTCTTCTAGTTTATGATATCTTAGTTATCATGATTCAAAGTTTATATATTTTTGTTAAAATTTATGATCCAAATAGACTACTTGCATTCATGGTTTGTTTGTGATTCAAAAATTACGAATTATCTGTGATTTAGAAATTTGCTATGATTCATAAATTATGGTTTGTTTGTGATTTTGAAATGCAATGCTATGATTTTGAGAATGATGTACATTGCATTCATGGTTTGTTTTTGATTAAGAAATTATGAATTGTTTATGTATCACGAATTTGTTATGTATGTGTTAGTCATAACGCGTAAAAAGTCATGTTTTTACGTACGTTTCATTGTCCATATTAATTAAATAATTTTAATTTTAAATCAAATATTTCATTTATTTGCTTTATTGTGCTAATTAGGTAATTACGAAGACAATGCTGCAAACTTCACCAAAAACAAGCAAAAACCAAAGTAAATGAAGCAAAGTCAACACAAGTCGATTCGCTCGCGTTCAAATCATCAATTTGATAATTTTATAGAAATTATCTTTGATTAACATTGAAGATCAGAAGATTACGATCGCGTGGGTTCAAGAATCGCTAAAAACGGACAAGAAATGAAGAAGTTATGACGAAAACAAGCACGAACGAATTACGATCCCACACACAAGAGCACGACCTCGCAAATACGGGCCGCCCCAACCGTATACGGTTGGGATTGAACCGTATACGGCTCAAACAAACCGTATAAGGTTCGCGCGACCCATATATGCTTAAATCTTGCATCTTGATACAGTTCGCGCAATACGGGTCGATTTTGTGAAGGTCAAATACAGTTCAGATGGTCAAAATACGGTTCGGAAACTTGCTTATAAATACCAACCTCCTCATCCAACATTCACACACCATTACACCTTCTACACCTTACACACTCTTTACACCACATTCACACACACTTTCTCTCACTAGTCTCTCTCTCTAATTAGTTATTAATTAGGGCTAGTAGTTATTAATAATTAATTAGCAGGGTAATTCGGGCTAGTAGTTTGTAAGGACTTGCTCCAGCCATTGCGGTATTAGAACATTACTCCGTCTGTACCAGGTTTTAATTATTTCTATCAACGCATTTAAATTTGATATGTCTTACTATACTTATTATTTACAAATCCATGCTCGAATTACCATGTTAGGCTAAGTACCTTAAAGTGTCTGCTATGATAGAAGTTTACGTTGGCGTAGTTATGTAACCAATTATACTGTTATTCTGTCCACACGATAATTAATTAATATATGAAAATGTGAATCGAATCTCCATTGTTTACCTGTCCAACTCATGTTGTGGTTAAAACCTTGCCTCTAAAATGAACGTAGTTAATTCATACGTGTAGGTCACTTAATTATTTTGTGTAAGAAGATTCATTGAACTCGACATGGCGACTGTTCTCCTGACTGATATACGTCCGTGGGAGACACAGTTCATGGGAATAGAGATAGGTTAGATTTGGTATCACATAGTTGATATTTTTTAGAGAACTTTCAGAATATCCACAACCTAGATAGTTTCTCTACCTGATTCGTAAAAACTGAATACTGCCCTCACATACCTATTGCATGTTCTTGTTTGATTGTTGCTTAGGTATTTAATC
Organism: Logfia minima; assembly: GCA_963921325.1. NCBI lineage: Eukaryota > Viridiplantae > Streptophyta > Magnoliopsida > Asterales > Asteraceae > Logfia > Logfia minima. The sequence continues at coordinate 21,725,731 of OY992770.1, forward strand.
AGTATCTATTTATCATACTACTCGGTTAGATGCATGACTAGGTCTTTGAATGTTAATTAATTGTTATATGTTCATAATAATGTAGTAGAATAGTAGTTGTAGTTTCTATGTATGAATGATGACAACTTAACTGACCGCTAGACAAAGTCATCCCAACTTGTTCCATTGGGGTAACACCCGTTCATGTTTCGTTCATTCAACGAATCATGTCATCAATACAGAAGATCTGATGTCTGAGAATGAGGAACAAGACTCGACGATGACTGTCAGATTAAGTTGGCTATAATACTTGGAGACATCTCGGTGCTATATGATCCTGCGTATCCACCACCCAAGTGACATGCCCCTTATCTGATTATGGACAACTTCGTGTCAGATAAGAGGCAGGTTTGTGGATACGACTCATCCAGAAGTAGAAATTTATTACTATTAAAGCCATAACATCATAACTACCTTAATCCAACGTAAATCGACATCATAGTGGACACCCCTATATACCTGCAAATTGAGCAACTCCTTACCCCTTTATTTTACTGCTTTATTTAATTAGATTAGAATAACTAAAACCAAAGCCCCTATCACTTTAAGAAAATTAGCTAGATTTCCATAGATAACTTATGCCCTAAGATCCTATGCCCGTTGAGTGTTAAGGACGACACGTAAGTCATACTCATCACTTGCTAAACCCTAGTACGTAGTAAGTAATTTAGGATACCCCGCGTTACAAATATAAAACTAACCCACACCCGATCGCGCTCAACAATCGGTCAGCGTCCGGCGACCACGACAACGCCATGAACAAATAAACTGACCGTTCGGGTGCGCATTAAGTTAGTGATTCAGAAATTATGCATTGATGGTTTGTTAGAGATTCAGATGCAATGCTATGATTCTAAAATTTTGTATTGTTAGTCATTCACAAAGTTTTCCATCATTCAGGAATTATATGATTCAATGTTTACTGAATCACACTATGTACATACTGAATCATAGAGTTCAGAAATTGAATCACAATATTCAAACACTGAAATTTTAGGTTGCTAAATTATCTGAATCATATTGAAAATTTATTGGAGTCATATTTTTGTTTCATTGAATATAGTAGGTTGCTATATTATGTGACAAAATTTGTAGGTTAAACTGTGATTCATGTGTTAGTATGATTAAATTGTGATTCAATATCATATGAATGTGTTACAGAAACTGTGATTCAAAAATTATGGTGTCTTTGTGATTCATGATTCAATAATTATGGTGTGATCCATACGTTTGTTATGATTCGTTAATTATTGTGTGTTTTTTATTCATGATTCATGATTCAGAAATTTACTATGATTTATTATTCAGACATTTACTATGATTAATAAATTATGGTATGTTTCTCATTTATATTTAGGATTGATGAATGTCATTGACCCATGAATCACATTTGTTCTCTGATTGCTTTTTTGAATCACATCATTAGTTCTCTGCATCAGTGTATAAATTAGTAGAATCACAGTTATAATTTATCTGAATCACTTCATTAATTATTTGAAAGTTATGAATCACAAACACACCATATTTATTTGAATCACAATATAATATATCTGAATCACTATGTACATACTGAATCAAAGTGTTCATAAATTGATAACAATACTCAAACACCGAATCACAGTATTCATGAACATTGATTGCTGAAAGTTATGAATGTTGGGCATTACATGTTGTAACTCATAGTAGGTTGCTAAATTATGTGAATCATATGGCTAATTTATGGGATTCATATTTTTGTTTCATTGAATATATATAACAGGTAACACCAACTCGGATGATGATTTTATTATTCCACCACCAAATAAATCATGGAATCGAAAGGAACAAAATGAAGTTGATAGAAATAACGAAAAGATCAAGTACAAGGAAAAGGTAGGAAAGGTTAAACGAGAATCAATTTATATGAGGAACCCGCCAAATGAAGTTGATAGAAATAAAGTTTAGTACATTGTATTTTGGAATTTACTCATTTGTTTAAGATATTTATGTTCATTCTCATAATTAAATAGTGAACTTTCTTAATCAAAAAGTGAATTGTATATACTGAATCAAAGTGTCAATTTTCTGAATCAGATCTTGTTTATCATATTTATTTAAATCTTCTGAATCAAAGTGTAAATCTTCTTAATCAAATTGTAAATCTTCTTAATCAACATGAATCTTTTACTAAATCAAAGTGTAAAATTTTTTCAATCAAAGTGTAAATCTTATGAATCAAAGGGTTATCTCACTGAATTAATAGTCTAATATAAATGACAAATTAGTCACAAGAACCAAAATAAGTACAAAATGTAACCAACGCTGAAATATTCTCAAAAAACTATACATTAAGAACACATAAAATTGTCTTTACAAATAAATTGTTTGCATGATCTAACTATTGAGTAGACATAGAACCCTCATCGATCATTTGGCTATTACTCTTGTTAGCATAGTCTTCTGCCTTTAGTACATCGATCATTGTTTGCATATTGTCTGTAAGCCTCATCAGCAATGTCGATACTATCATACGACATTCCAACAAATGGTTTTATGTCATTGGTACATCGGGCAACCAATATGGTACGCCTTCTGGAGAAACGTGCATAATACCAACTGATTGAGGGGTCGGCAACTTCTCATTATAACACCCCTCTTTCTATATAAGAATATTATATTAATAAACACGGAAGCATGAATTTAAAATATATTAAACAGTTTACAATTCCCAAAAATACACTAATTTCAAACTTTTTAAACTACAAAAGGCGGAGTATTATAAAATTACAAAACAAGGTTTATTACAAAAACCATATCAGAGAACCAAAAGCGCAGTCAAACATTCCCTTGATCAACCAATCACCTCCCGCACCCACAATAATCAAAACATATCCTGCAGGAAGTAAAATGAGGGGTTAGCACAAAGCTAAGTGAATAGATTCATCACACTCCATTCAACTTAGCATAACTAGCTAATTACACCAATAAAACGTAAACACACATAATTCAATGAGGATCGGTGGCTCTGGGGATATCATAATACCCGGGGATTCCCCCAAGAACACTTACCGTCAATCCGTATGGCCAATACAGAATAGACCGATAACTACTGGTTATTAAACACATACACAGGTCTCAAACACAACAAAAGAATCAAAACCTGTGTAAAACACATAATAACCAGAAGTCCAACTACACGTTGACCTCAATAACAAAGTACACATAGTTCACATATCACGTAGATCAATAATCAATAATCAAGACTAAACAGTCTAATACACATCTACGTTTACTTGTTGTAACCAAATAGTTACAACTAAATCAAATGATGAGTTCCGAATCCACTCACCGATACCTCTGACGTCTCCACACTCAGTATTCTTATATCACTGAGTCTTACGTTGATCTGAAACATAAAATCATACACAAGTCAGAAGTTCGTTCCATAAATATCATTATAGTCTAATTATCCAATCAGGTAATCCCTGAAGTTTAGGCAAACAAAAGTTCACTCAGAAATAAACTCAGAAAAAGTCTGCAATGCCGCTTAAAACTGAAAAATGCCATTTTCGGGTCCTAGATGACCCCGGATGGCCAAAAACTGCCTAGGCTATTAAAATATAGCCTCGATTACTAGGTCGTTTCCGATTGACCATGCGAATTTCAACTAAATCTGAGTTAGTGATATTTTCACAAAACCGCGTCTCAAAAACACTTACGCATTTTCAAAATTTGCAAAACAAAACTCTCTTTTATAAACTTAGCGACACAACCATTGTGTCGCATCCCAAACCCTTGCGACACAACCACTGTGTCGCACAACAGAAACCTGCGACACTAACATTGTGTCGCAATACTCAAAATGGCCGCCTTTAGCGACATAACCACTGTGTCGCATAACATTTAAGCGACACAACCTGCGACACAAGCCTTGTGTCGCAATGAAGAACAGCCTAGTTCCCAGATTCAAAATTCACAAATTCAAACATGTAATAATCAAATTAACCTATATCAATCGGTGTAATTCATTTATAAACAATAACAACACATAATAATCAAACCCTTACCTCGGAATCACGGATTAAAAGCTCAAACTAAATCAAAACCCAACTTCTTACTTCTTTCTCTTTAATACTCTCTCTAAAACGATTTTTAAGTGTTTGGAAATGTTTGGAACTGCTCTGGAAGTATTTGGGCGGCGATTATATATATATAATTTCAAATTACACTTAAGCTCCTTAATTAATTTCAGTTCAGCCCGTTTTGCGACACAGTCCTGCGACACAACCCTTGTGTCGCACAGACACCACCTGCGACACAACCCTTGTGTCGCAGAAAATCAAAAATTTACAAATTTTAAATCTACTAATATTTTACAATAAAACACATATTATTAAATAGTTCTAAAACAATTAAATAATCAATTAAAATAATGGAAATTACCAGATTGCGAAATAGGATGTTACACTCATGGTCTCCACAAACATCGTATCATGGTTATATTATTAACATAACTACATGTTGCATACACAAAACAATGAATGTCTAAAAAATTAAAACAAACTTCAACATGAAACCTAAATATGAATCACTAATATTAGCTACTGAATTCAAAGGTCTTAATTAAATAATAAATAATGACAATCATACATTCAAACACATACATGATTCAATTGTATCATGCACACCATCGGACTCCTCTGTAGAAATTTCATCTATAATTTTCACCTCATATTCATCATTATACATATAGAATCAACTTTTCTCGTACTATACGGATTACATTGAAATTGTTAGTGAAATCGGCTAAAAAATCCGTGACAATATATGGATTAAAATCTTGGAGATAATAACAAAAAAGTGGGATTCCTCTGTAGCAAATTCTTTGTGAATTTGAATAGCAGAATGTTTGTATATAATCACAATTAGGTGGCAACGTGAATACTCTGTAGAAAATTGATTGAATAAAAATTATTAATGTATTGAGAAGGAGATTTGTTTGTGTTTAATGTGTCCACATATTTAGGATCTTGGAGACTTAGTCTCCCTCTAGTAACATTGTGATTTACTATATTAGCCTTTTACAAAATCCTTCTCTCCCTTCTTTCCAAAAAAATTTTCTTCTTTTTAGATCCCTTTCCTATATATATATATATATATATATTTATTTATTTATTGTTATAGTTTATATTTATATAAATACATATATGATTAGCTTTTAGGTATATACTTACTTACATTTATACAATTTACATATATTATAATATTCATATATATTTAGTTATTTTTCTTTTCTCACATAAAGGTCGGGCGGAGGTCCTTCTAGAAGTAATCTATCTACTCTTCGAGTAGAGGTGAGGTATGACTATCTACATCTTACCTCACCTCGACGGGATTGTGTAGTGTTGTTGTTGTGATGTTTTCTAGCTAAAGAAGAAAATCTAATCAGATGTCATCACTCTTTTAGATTAATTGGTGTAATTTAAGAACTATTTAGCTAGTAGATTTTCTTCCTAAAGGCAAAGGGATCACCAAATTTCGTCAGTTTAATGAGATTTTCTTCTATAGGTCTCAACATAGAATTAGTCGTAAAGAACATGCAAATGCCTATAGTCAAGTTCAAATTGATGTTGGCTTTGTACCCATAAAATTAGCTATTAAACATATATATGCAGTCAACTGCTTATCATAAACCTTATAATCAACCAGTTCGATTATACCCGAAATAGAAAATGACTTGTAACTGTGAAGCTATAAGGTATCATACCCTGAAAATTACCAAATAAAAATAAAAAAACAAAACAAAAAAAAAGTAAAAGTGACTAAGATGCAAGGGAAATCTTTTGTTTAACATTTCCCGGAAAGACCCCTATTTTTCTTTTACAAGCTTTAGCACAAGATCATAAAATCATAAATAAGCTGTGCCAAGGATTGTCAAGCATTTGGTACTAAGTTTCCTCCTCCGTTTTTAGTAACAAAATGAATTAGAAGTAGGACCAAACTGAGAGTTAGCAGCGTGAACAAAGATGAATTTGTGAATCTTAATTCGTTCATTCGGGACAGATGGAACCAAGTTATGGATCTGTTCAAGTTGGTCCATCAATCTCTCCTTTGTTTCCCCTGCCTCCTAGCACCTTAGAATAGATTTGATCGGAAGGAGGGAGAGGAACAAAGACAATGGTTGGACTGTTGGGATCCCAATCGGCCAACGAGGGCCTAATGATATACAATAACCGTACATTCTTCATTAATTAAATCGATATTGACAAGCATTTGGGTTACACAAATTACAATGTGATTTGATCAAAGTTATAAGGATCATTGTATATCTAGAACGACCTACACAGTCGGATACGATGAATCCATAGCTATTCCACACAGACCTTCTTTGGCACTAACATCTCTTTCCATCATAATATATCCACTATCTCCCCAGCTCACACCCCACGAATTCTTCACCAACCAATACTTCGTCCCATCATTAGTTACTCCATACCCAACTGCCGTAACACCATGGTCTAGATCAGTTCCACAATCACCGGTAAAAACTCCACTTGAATAGAACTGAAAAGCATAGCCACTTGCATCAATGGAAACTGCTATGGGTTGATTAGCCACTGCTTGTAACAGTGCAGTTTCACTGTTGGCCGGCACTACTTCATACCCACTAATCTTGGCAGCATCAACATCTTCCTTGTTTGTGTTGCAGGTTCCATCTGCTGCCTGATATGGGTAAGCCGCCTCGGTGTTGATGCCGTTATTTTTTATAATAAATTCAAAGCCATCTTCCATCTCACCACCTTCGCATCCTTGATCTTCACCACTCCTGTCACAGTCCACCAGCTCTTGCTCAGACAATGAAATTAGTTTCCCAGTTGAGAGCTGGGTGATTCCTTCTGTAGCAGCAATAGTTGAAAAGGCCCAACAGCTTCCTGTTGAATAATAAATATACTACGTAAGTATGCATTTACGTGTACCTTTGATATATTGTAGGAATAATTTTTTATCGAATGTTTATTTGTGTATTTTCATGTCTTTATATAGTTAATTAACATACCACATTGGCCTTGATCTTTAACCGGAGTAACAGCACCTTTCTGTCTCCAATCCAAGCTGGGTGGCACTGTAGTCACATTTTCATACCTAAATGGTGTAGTTCTAGCTGATCTTTTGTTTTTTGAAAACTTGAATCCATTACGATCAGCTGTGAACTCTTCATTTGTTTGGTCTGCAAATTCGTTGACAGCCACTTTGTAAGGCTTGTTTCCACCACTATTAAAATTTTCTATGAATTCAGTATTCTCCTTGAAAATCTTGAAGCGCATTTCCTTTTCTGCATCATCTTTGTAGACACGCCCATAACGTACCATCCAAATCTCATGTTTCTCTGATAAGGACAAGTCACTTAACATGCGACAGGTGACCTGAGAAGTCCACATCCCTATAAAAAGAAGTGTGGAAAATATAAGCATTCTGTTGATGTATGAACCCATTTGGCTACAAGTTTGATGCCTTCTAGATGATTTTGAAGATGTGAGCAGGTGTCTTTTAATGCACAAAGAATGAGGTATATATAGGACAATATTATGATTATATAAACAATTGCTTTAGTTTGGAGTAGGAAACTAATATGATGCAACTCGAAAAGCACCAACCCCGTGGAGTGCATGGCAAATCTAAGTTGGCTTGGAAAAACTAGTTTATTAGCTTAGACGTTATCATTGTCCACATTAGTCTACTTGTGTTTTATCACAAGTTGTGTGATACGGATTTAATTTAAGAAATGCTCTTCTTTTGATTTCTCCAACCTTGTACTTGTGTTGGATCATCTAAAGGCCAGCTTTTGACTTAAATTTTGCTCTTATATGACATTTTGTCTGTTATGGCCAGCAGTGTATGTACTTGATTGAAAATTATTTTGTTGTTAACTAACTTCCACCAAGGAGGATAAGCTTTTTGTCTATAATATATTCATAATTATCATCTATAGCTAAGGTTCGTGATATCAACGTTTGTATTAAAGACATATCTCATCACAAGTTTCATTTATAAATGCTACTGTTATGTTGTATATTATTTAATGTAATGATTAGATAATATATGAAATATTTTACTTGCAGATAGTTGATTTACCTATCTTTGGAATTATGATTTTCTAAAAGTTGTCATATAAGTTCGACTGAACTCACAGAAAACACTTATGTGTCTGCACTAGTTCTTAAGATCTCTAAGTTGGTTGTACATATTATCATTTTAGTATTAAATTCAAATTGTTGTCTTCATAAAATCAATATAGAAGGGTCATGCCTCAGCGTATAATATTGATTGAGAGAAATTATTGTCATAACGTTGGTCGGTTTGTATCGGACCTAAAGTAATAATAGAAGTTTATTTGATAACATATGCAGTAACATTTTTCATACATATAAACTTAGTTTTGGTCATAAATTACTAGTTACATGATTTATAATTTAATAAATAAAGTTTCAATTATTTTAGAATATTAAAGTATATTTTTGTATAAATTAATTAAACACTAACTTAATTGAGTGTATGTTTGAATGACTCTTTGAATTTGTTAGGATGATTTTGTAAACTAGTTAAATTGATCCAATGTATCTATTTGTTAAGTATACTGTTAAATTGATTTAGTGTACGTAATTTGTTAAACTTTATGTATTTCTTAAGTATATAGATTTGTTAAAGTGTATGTATATGTTAAAGTGTATGAATTGTTAGATTGTATGTATTTGTTAACTATAGAATTAAAGTGCATGTAAAAGTATAGAATAATTAAAATGATGATTTGTTTTATAGGTAGGATTTGTATGTTGATGGTTAAGTATGCTTATGGAATTTAGCTACAATTGTTAAAGGGTATAGTTACAATTGGATGTATATAATTGATTTAGAAGTCATGTATATACGCGTGCTTATTGAATTGTAAAAGTGTACACTTGTTAGAATTGTTAAAGTGTTTGCATTTAATTAGAATTGTTAAAGTGTTGAATGTATTTATTTAATTGAATTATAGGTTATTTAGTGATTAATTTTGGGATCACAAATCCATGTTCAAGACTACGTGGTTTGTCAAACGAGGGGGGTTTAACGATCCCATACAAATTAAATGGATGTCGCCACCCAATATGGATGTGTCTGAGTGGAATACGTATTGCGACTATTACTTGGACCGGAAGACCATAAATCAGGCGGAAGTGAATGTCGCCAATCCGGAACAACAAACTCTCCCGAGTTTCTGTGCAACAAAATCATACGTTGCTCACCGACATAATGATGTAATGAGCTTTATATATTAATTTCATGTGTTTATAGCTTGTTGAAAAAGGTCAATATACTGAACTCATTGAACAATATGTGTGTGGGCCAACGACGACGTAAAAGAGCGATATATAAGTATATAATTGTTAATTTTAAGGTTTTAATTCATTTACATAATTATTTATTTATAAACTTGATGTCTTTAATGTATATATAGAATGGTTAATTTATTACATTTTAATCCATGCTTAGATTTGCTATAAATTTATTGAGTAACGATTTTGTGGAATTAAAGTATTGAATTTTAGGTATTCTAATCATGCTTAGGGAGTTTTGATCATGCTTATGTTTAAATGGGTTGTATGTCAAATGGGTAAAATGGGACAAGTGGATCAAATGGGTAAAGTGGGTCAAATGGGACCGGTAGGTTATATATTAAATAGGTCAAAATGTCAAATGGGATAAGTGAGTCAAATGGGTCAAGTAGGTTATAGGTCAAATGGGTTAAATGGCTCAAATGGAACAAGTGAGTCAAATGGGTCACCAAGTGGTAATATGAGTGAAGTGGATAAATTTGGTCAATTTATGTAATTTGAGTAACACAAACTAAACACTACTTATTATTCATGTTTAGTAACTTTTAGGATGCCATGGTGAAGTTGTGAGATTGCCAACCGAGGACTATGAATGAGCACGAAATATTAGGACAAAATGTTAGGCATGTGTAGTAGGTATATTATCGGACGTGGTAAAATTACCGGGTCATACATCTCCATCCACAAGCGGCCAACCACAAGAAATGATGTATACACATGATCAAGCTGATAACAAAGTGGGTAGAGTTGTGAGATATGCTAATACCCAATTTTATGCATTTTATAGTGCCATAGAATCTGCAAACACTAGGGTTCCCTCGTATAATAGGGTAAAGGCCCAAGACGTGTATGAAGACGAAGAAGACAAGGAATACGATGAGGATGAGTAAATTGATCAGTTAGTCATTGTTAGGTTTTGTGGAGACAATGTTTTGTTTAAACTATGGATAATTAGTATGTTTGTTTATTTATGTTTTGATTGAGAAATTTGCAGAATTGAAACAGGAAAAAAACCTGAGAAATTTGAAAAACAACAAAATGCTGCCAAAATTCAGAGTAGGCTTTAGCGATGACAATTGGGTTCTAATGACGAATTTATCGTTCCTAAAACTATTTATTAAAAAATCACATTGGGTCATAACGATGATAAAATCATCACTAAAGATATTTATTAAAATAACTAAAACAAATATAAATAGATATAGCGATTAAACCTTCGCTAAAGGCATTTTTAAAATTTTTTTTTAAAAAATGACAAAAAGATTAGCGACGAGTTTTTCGTCGCTAAATAGGTCTTTGACCGGTTTCAACCTGAGCCCACATGATTGTCGCTAAAAAGAATTAGATGTGACCTTTCTAAGACGATTCTTTAGAAACGATTAGTCGTCGCTAAATATTTACACCGATGATCTTTGGGTCTTTAATGGCGATTTTTATGGTCGCTATTTAGGCCAATTCTAGTAGTGTAACCTTCCTCAGCCTCAACATCTCTTTTCTTTCTTATATATCCATCCTTTTCCCAACTTGTCCCAACGAGTTCTTAGCAAGCCAACACATGATCCCATTGGCTGTCATCCCATATCCAATTGCTGTAACACCATGATCTGATTGAGTACCACATTCACCAATAAAAATACTTATCAAGTACATTTGGAAATTTGCCCCACTAGCGTCGATGGCTATAAAAATTGGTTGCGTGGCCACAACCTTTAACAATGTCGACTAACTTTTGGCAGGCACATCTTCCTATCCAGTGATCTTGGCAACATGAAACGACTCTTTTGTTGTGCTACAAGTACCATCAGTTCCTTCATAAAGGTTATTCGTCTCATTGGTTAGACCCTTGGTTTGTATAATGAATCTAAAGGCTTCATCCATACGACCACCATTCCAGCCTTGATCTTCACCAATTGTGTCACAATCAACTAGTTCTTGCTCAGATAACGATATCAGTTTTCCTGTCGATAATTGGTTGATTACTTGTGTTGATGCTACTGCTGAAAAAGCCTAACAACATCCTGTATATACAGTATATAGAATCTAGGTGAGAATCGCAAGTCTAAACCATAATATGAAATATTCAAGAGATTATTTTTTCAAAGTGTATAGAACTTTAATTACATCTTTTATGTACTATTGTATGAGGTGAAACTTTGAAAATTCATGTCGGATGTATTTAAGTTCAAAAAACGTATATTTTTATGTTTTTTGCTAGTTTTTGCTACATACTGTAGCAAGTTAAATGTATAAATAGACGTTTTAAGAACTTAAATCATACAACAAGAGTTTTCAGAGTTCGTGTCATGCAATAGTAAATGGTGTAAACTTTAATAGATTTTGAGACTTACCGCACTAGCCTTGATTTTTTACTGGTGTCACAACTCCTTTCTGTCTCCAGTCCATCGTAGATGGAATGGCTGTCACATTTTCATACCTAAAAACTATAGTTCTATGACTTGATGCAACCTTGAACCAATTGCGAGCGGCTGAATATTCCTCATTAGTGAGGTCTGTAAATGTATTGACGCCAAGCTTGTATGACTTGCCCCTAGGGTTGTAAACGAGTCGAGATTTTATAGAGCAACTCGAGCTTGGTTCGAGCTTGAGCTTTTATTGAGTTTGAGCCCGAGTTCAAGCTTAAAAACTGAGCATGAAATATATATTGAGCCGAGCTTGAGCTCGAGCTTATAAGAGCTCGACTCAAGCTATTATTGAGCTTTTTGAGCCTTAATGAATATGTATATGTGTATATGCATATATACATAATTTTAGATTTATAAACGATGTTATTATTAAATTATAATATTGTTATACTATTTAACAAAGCTTTTGACTTGTTTTCTTGATTTATTTTAATTTATATGTACTTTTAAATGATTTTTGGTATTGAATGTGATTTTTAGAATTAATATAAATTAAATTTGAGTCTTAGAAATTATGTTTATATTAAAGTTCAAGCTTTTCGAGCTGAGCTCTAGCCATTCTCAATCACATTCGAGCCGAGCTCGAGCATACATTGTGAAAACTCGTCAAGCTATTGAATATGTGTATGTGCTCAAAGATTGTTATTTACTTATTTTGGACTAACAAATAAGGTATTGAGAAGTTGTTGAAGCTGTACTGAAGACCCTCTTATCGGGCTAGGCCTGTAACCTGAATCTCAACGGTATATCTGTTTTATCGTAGGCTTCATGATTCACGAATGATGTCTAAAAACATACTTTAATACTATATGTTGGTGCACGTTTTGTGACAACAGCTCTTATTTTGTAATAGTTAGTTTTGGTATTAGTTTTATAGTTAATATTGTAGTTTGTTTATTAACTTAGCCTTTTTATTTGTTTTATTGTAAGTTCGTACGAACTTATATGTTTGTACGAACCTAGGACCAGCTAAGTTCGTACGAACTTGGCTAGCTATATAAACAAACTTGTAATATTTCATTTGTACACTTTTTAATCAGATATATTCGAATATACAGAGCTATCTTCGAATACATACGAACTTACTACATAAACACTTGCATTTCACTTGTTTTATGTTGTTTTAGTGTATTATACCATTCCGCAAACTAATACACGTTGCAATCCCGTTTGGATCCGTTCAAAAGGGACTTTTAATTGGTATCCGAGCTTCAACAAGTCTTTGATGGGTTCGGGATTGATAAAACACAAAGAAAACAAATTTGTGAGTTTTTTGGAAGATAAAAGTTGTACTTTTGGCTTCCTTGTGTGTTTGTGATTCATAATCTTCAAGTTTCATTCATTTCTCACAGCTAAATCTTCCTAGATCTGAGTTTTTGCCCAAAATTGAGTTTGAACAGCAAGTTCATACAACTCAGAAAGTGTCGTACGAACCTACCCAAAATAGCCTTCGAACCTAGCCAGCTGTAAGTTCGTACCAACCTACAGCTTCGAACCTACTAAGTTCGAACGTTTGAATTTTGAAAAGTTTGACCTGAAGTTTGACTTATACGAACCTAGATAGTCTTCGAACTTGTAAGTTCGAATTAATCTAAGTTCGTACGAACCTAGTGTTATACGAACCTAGTGTTGTTGATTTCAGTTGACTTTTCAGTTTGACCTTTGTTGATTTCTTGTGCTTGACTTTTGTTGACTTTCTTAAAAATGTCCAACTTAAGCAAGATGATCGAGATGGACCATGAGGTGGGTAAATCCGCCTCTCCACCGAAACTTCTTGAAAGTCCCCTTAGGGCTCGGATCTATGGGGTAATCAAGTATATATGAGTGCGGAATCCTCACATACACTTAAACGATAACAAACGAGTATAAATATCACTTTTATTGAATGTAAACGAGGTTACATTCGAAGTTACACAGAGTATTCGAACCTAGCTGGAAAACCCAGTTCCTAAACCCTTAAAAACCACTTTTTCGAACTTGTGTATTTATAGGCAACTAAGTTCGTACGAACCTACAAGTTCGTACCTACTCTAAGTTCGTACGAACCTACAAGTTCGTACGAACCTACAAAATACACATGCAAAACTAAAGTTAACGATTACAACGATTAACAAAATGACTTCTAAAACTAACTATTACAAACTAGAAGTTGTTGTCACAAAACATGCACCAACAGACTCCCCCTTTACAATAGCTCTAGTTTCGATGCACCAACACTTCTCAAAGGAGAAGACTACTTCTGGTGGAAGGATAGGTTTGAGTCATTTGCCAAGTACAATGACGTGCGTATGTGGATCTGTATTAAGGATGGATATGAAGCACCGACTTACGAGTTTGAGGGCAAACAAAGAGTAGTGCAATATTCATCATTAAAGGAGGAGGAACGCAAGATGTACGAAGCAGAGAATAAAGCATTGTCTGCTCTTACTATGTGTTTGTCTCAGGAAATCAACACACAAATTCAAAAAATATGACCTATCTAGAGAGCTATGGTAAGCTCTGGAGAAGAGGTTCGAGGGAAATGAGTAGATTAAGGAAGGTCGTGCTGAGCTGCTCACAAAACAGTTCTATGTATTCAAGCACCTGAAGAATGAAACATTAGAAGATATTATCACACGATATTATCATCTAATGACAGAAATGGAAGGCACTGGCCTTAAATTTTCTGACACCATGAAAAATAACAAACTTCTGGAACCTCTACCATCAAAGTGGGACATCTACACCTTGATGATAAAGGAGAGTAGCAATTATAAGACTCTCACGCTTGATGAAGTGATTGGGAAACTGCGTGTCTACGACTTGAGCATGCAGAGGAAAGAGACTGGATCCGATCAGGTTCAGGATCCAAGCGTTTACCACGGTAAACGGTCTGATTCCGTTGCATCAACAAGTAATGGAGTTGCAGCCTTTTATACTGGAGAGGCTGAAACAGACTCGGCTATCAGAAGTACTGGTAGCAATGTTTGTTACATTGCCTCATCTGAAGATTCAGGGGTTGATAGGAGACCAAAATCTAGGACAACAAGTGGTCTCAAGTCAATGCCAATGAGTATGAAATCAGCTGAAGAGGAAGTAGCCCTACTTGCCTCTTTCATAGCTTCTCGTGAGAACTTCATCAAGGGCAAGATCACGGATCCCGAATTAATAAACGAGGATTATGATCAACTAGACCAAGATGACTTAGAAGAGATAGACTTGCAATGGCAAATGGCCATGATTGCAAGAAGGATTCAACGGTTCATGAATCGGACCGGGAAAAAATTCGTTAGTAGCAAATTAGGATTTGACAAGTCAAAAGTAAAATGCTATAACTGCGATGGCTTCGGGCATTTTGCTAGAGAATGCCAAAGACCTAAAAGAGAACAGACTACTAGCCACAGCGATCAGAGACAATACTGTCAAGGTTCCTCTGGTAACAACCGGAACTCAGGAGGTAATCTGGCCTCAAGAGCACTGGTGGTTCAATCACAAGAAGGAGCATATGACTGGAGCTCTAAGACTGAAGAACCTCAAGCTTTCATGGCATCTATCGAGGAAGTTAAAGAAGATGAAAAGTCTGAGTCAGAGATTAAGGAAAGCTCAGAAGACAAGATGGAGATTGAAGCTACTGCTTCAGAGACTAGGTTGGTACAATTGAAGTCAACGGAGAACATGAGTTCACAAGACTTCATAGCCTACATGGCTAATCTAGATGCTGAGAAGCAGAAGGTATTTCTTGATTTAGACTTAGTAGTTAAAGCATGCGTGTTATGTACTAATTTTCAGGTACAGGCTGAGAAATTGATCAAGTCATCTAACTTGATAATGGCTCAGCTAAACTCATTAAAAGAAGAAAATGCTGTTTTAAAACTAAGAAATTCTGAGCTTGTAAATAAAGTTAAGTCTGACAAAGAGGACTTCAAGGTTTAAAAAGAAAAAGTGAATGAGCAGAGTCAGATTATTGACTTGGCTCATGAGCATGTTTTTGACATAACCAAACAATCTTCTGAAAAAGAAAAAGAGCTAGCAGATGCTAAAGTTATGATTGCTGATTTAAACAGAAAATTAGAATTATGAAAATTCTCAATCGAAACTCTAGACAACATGCTAAGCATACAAAAACAGCCAGGAGATCATCGAGGGATGGGTTATACTGAAAGTCCTCCTCCATTTAATCATAATTACACTTCTACATCTGATGAACCTGAGCTGTTATCTGTAAATGATTATGTCACTCACTCAACTGTTCCTGGGTTTATACAATTTGTCAGACTTGAGAGAGCTAAGACCAATGATGAGATAGAATCAAAAATTCCTGAAACTTCCAAGGCATCTTCATCTACTCTTAAAAAGAAAATAACTTTTGTAAAAGAGAGTGTAATGGAAGTTAAATCTGGTAATGAGGAGCCAATTGAACCAATTCAACATGTTTTACCTAACTCTGAAAATGTAAATGAAAATTTTAAAATGGACAAGGGTAAACAAGTAGAAATGGTCTCCTCTCTACCTTCACTTCTGTTGGACAGTCCAACGGATCATAAGGCACCTAAAAAGGCATCGGTGAGACGTTCATGCTTTGTGTGTCACCAAAAGGGACACATAGCAAGCCTTTGCCCAACAAAAGGGAAATGTGGTAAATCTACTCAGGTGAATAAAGACAAATCACCTGTTAAAACTGGATTGTCTCAGGATAAGAAAATTGTGATGCCTGAGAAACCTAGTATACATCAAAGAATTACAAATGTTTCTATTGAATCAAAAGAACATGTTGATAATTCTGGAAGAAACGGGTTAGGATTTAAGAGAACTTCGAGCTCTCAGATATCTCAACCGATTTCTAAATCTGGGAAGTTCACGACTCGTGAGTGTTCACGGAATGCTACTCCTGCTAGAGGATACTACCATGGACAATCATCTCGGTCGAAAACTCCCCAGCGTTTTCAAACACCAAATAGAAGTTTTTCTAACCAAAACAGTCGTAATCAGAATTATCAGAATTCTAGATATAACTATCCTTCTATGGCTAGATCAATTTCCAACCCTAGGCCTATTAATTCGAGACTTTTTCAAAAGTCTCCCGAGCGAAAGCCTAGTGGTAGCTCATCAAACGAGTGAGATTCTAAAAGCATCTAGCTCTTCTGATAAGAGTAATGGATACTTGAAGGAATTTACATTCGTAGATGAGAATGGCCGACCCAAGACCGTCGTGGCTTGGGTCCCCCTTGATGACTAATTGTTTTCATTTAATTGTGCAGGAGCTAATCAGACGTGCTACAAACTGGTGGTACGTGGATAGCGGTTGCTCCAGACACATGACGGGGGAGAAACAACTTCTTGTGGATTTCATACACAAGAAGGGAGGATATGTAAACTTCACTAGCGCGAAAGGCAGCCAAATCAGAGGATTAGGCAATGTATCAAATAGTAAGATTATGCTAGAAGAAGTCAACTATGTTGAGGAGCTGAAGCACAATCTTATGAGTGTATCTCAGATTTGTGATAAAGGACATCCTATCCATTTCACAGATAGAGAAGCACTCATATTAAAACCTGAATTTGTCATTCAAGAAGAATGGATAGTCATGAGGGCTCCGAGAAAGAATGACACTTATGTTATGGACATGAGTGTTACTGAATCTTTTCTGGAGTCGACATGTCGTATATCCAAAGCATCTGAGAATGATTCATAACTGTGGCACCGGAAAATGGCACACCTGCACTTTAAAGATAAATGATAGATAGACCTATTTAGAGAGACTTAAAATAGGCCTAATTGACATGTGTCAAGTTCAACTAATAAGATTAAGAAAGACAATTCTATTAACCATTGAAGGTATTAGATCTACTTTTAGCTCCATATAAGTAGGTCTATATAGCACTAATCGCTGGTAAAACAAGAGTTCTAACTTTGCATGGGATATAGGGATTATTGTTACGTCTTACAGATCCTAGATTTTTATTAATAAATTAAATTAAGAGATTAATTAATATATCAAGTCAATCAATATTCAAACAAAGATTGTTCTTGGCAGAATCAAGAAGAATTGTAATAACGGTAGTTGAATGTAATGAATATGTATTATTCAATAATCCAAAATGATTACAAAGATGAATAATTCAATCACACTTAGCGAAATTGAATTAATCAATCACAGAAAATATTCTATAGAATTCACAGAGAATTTCTAAGTATTCGTTCCACTTAAGCAAAAAAATTTATGAACAATCAATCACCTTTCTATACAAGTATAGGTCTTGATTGTTAGTTAACGATGCGGCTTGATTTAAGAAGGACTAAATCAATTATCAATTTAAATTGTAGATCCCGCTGCAGATCTTTTAAACAAATCGTATGGTGGAGATAATCACAAGAATATAAAGCTCAAACAATGAAGAACAATCCAATAAGAACACTTTATATTTCTTTATCAAATTCTCAAGAAAATACAGCAGCCAAAAACAGAGAATAAGTGTGTGAAAAGTCTCTTTCAATTACAAAGTAATTTGAAGTATTTATACTAAAACTGGCCGACCTAAGCATTATGTCGCTAAGACACTATGCGACATAACACTATGTCGCAGACACACCTAATGCGACACAAGGCTTGTGTCGCATAACACAGAAAATGTAATTCTAACTAACTCAATTACATTAACAAACACATTACAGACTTGACCAACTTACAGACACACTATGATGCATCAACATAAATGATTCTAATTCGAATATTATTTGATTTGGTCGCGCATTAATTTATGAATCTGCAACAATCTTGACTCTGTATGTTTGAATCCATCAACTTATCTTCAATCTGTATGACTTGAGTCTATGTACTTCACTCTGTATATTCTTCAGTCTGTCAAGGTCTTAATCTGTAGTCTTCACTATGTAGAGTTATAAGTCGATGATCAATTCAGTCGCTACATCACAGAGACTCAGATTATACAGGTTAAGATTTAATACTTAATTACATTATGCATATTTAGATTTTGACTCTTCAAATTTATAACTTAGGTATGAACATTATTTTTCTCAACAATCTCCCCCTATCTGATGATGTGAAAATCTTTTACAAATAATGAAACAGATATTTAACTTAATAACTTCATAATATGAATTTTATACATGATAAGTCAATATTACAAATAGTATGTTATTACAGACATGATGAAAATTAAATTACATCATATTAATCATATCTTCTTTTGCTCCTCTTTTCCATTTGCTCCAACCTCTCACTTTCATGCTTTTTGTGTTCCTTTTTTATTCTATCACACTTGCTTTTGAGTTCAGGTAATATATCTAAATCATTTAAATCATAAAACAAACATCTTACAAACTATTTTTTGAAGGGTAGACTCTGCTCTTCCTTGTAGAAGTCTAATAATGCCATCAAGTGATAGTATTTTTATCATTTAACATACTTACAGATTGGAAACACTCGATCCCTTAACTATCGGTATACATAAACCCTTCATGTTTTCTAGTTTTAATGTATGTATTGTCTTGAAACTTGATGTCATCAGCTACAGGATGAGCCCTGTTTTTCTTATCTTCTATCATCAATCCAACAATCTAACAAGTCTATTGGCTCTTTTGATATTATGAGACACACATAAGGTCCCATAATCATACTCACCTAGTCTTCTCAAATCATGTGCAGCCTCAAACATTAGGATGATTTCAGACATTACGCTTCTCTTAAATCTTTATCCCTCATATTCTTGATGAACCTTGCAATATCTTTCCATTCAACAAACCCAGAGTGTGTAATTTGTCAACATATATATTTCTAATTTCATGACTGGTCAGTCTGTAGTTTATTCTAACTCTATTGTTAGTTTTATACATTATGCAACTAATTATCAAGTCATCCAGGATTCTCCAATCCACATAGTTTTCTTTGAGCTTACATGAAAATAGATATTGCCTGTTGTATTTAGTAGTAAGCTCATGATCCTGTATAAGTTGCTGCTCATTCATCTTAGCTTGAGCTAGGTATTCATCTTTTGACATACCTAACTTTGCAGCATTATCAAGGATTTCATGTTGAACTACTTTAGTGGTTGAAGGTTGATTTGGTTTAGGCTTATCATAACCAAAGATTTCCCTCGCCCTTCTCTTTCTTCTCTCTTTTTCTTGAAGTTTTAACAATGCATGATCAACCTCTACCTTCTCTTCTTCTACTTCATCAACAACCATTTCTGTCCCTTTATCTTGATTTGACTCTTAATGTTGTGTCTCAGTCTAAGTAGTAGACTTTAACCCTCAGTGTCGCCTTTGGATGTTTTCAATTTTTTGAATAATATCCCAATAGGAGCATTAACATCAAAGTCATGTTCCTTTGTAGTTTCAGTACTACAATCAGGATCTATGAAATCATCATCATCTCTATCATCCTCTTCATCAACATCCATATTTAGAAATTTTTGAACATAAAATCTTGTAGTCTTCAACGGATCTCCCTGATTTTCTTTTAGCCATTTTCTTCATCTTCTTGGCTCTTGTAATTCTCAGAGGTTTCTCTTCTTCTTCATCATCTACATCTCTATTTCTCTTATATATTTTGTTAGCAACTTCCAAATATACTAGATCAACCACAGTAAGACGTGCGAATGGTTGAGCAAATAAAACCTGAGAAGACTTCCCCTGAGTCTGTGCACTTTGTGAAGGTTAATTAAAAGTGGGTAATGTGAGTTTTCCTTCACTTATCTAAGCTTGTGGTTGAGAAGGTTCATTGAGATCTTTTAATGGTGATGCACTTGGAGCCTCACTCTATATCTTGTGCATCGAGTAGAGATCATTGGCAACAACTGGTGTGGTAGTTGTTCCCTCAAACTGTATCCATTTATAGGAAAGGGTATCACTGGAAATAGTAGTTGTGGTAGCACTAGATGTCATCAATTGTATCTTGTGAGTATAAAGGGTATCATGGACACCTAGTATTGAAGTTGGTAAATCCTCACTAACCATTAGGTTATATAATGGAGGGTCATAGGATAAAGAAGCGGTTGAGATCTGTATCTCAGTCTGTGATATGACCGGGGCATTGACAATTTGTGCAGAGGAGTGTAAGGAATGACTCACAGAAGTGTGAACTAGTACAGGACTAGGGTAAATATGGGTGAAGTCATTGACAATGATGTAATAAGGGGGTGGTTGAGTTCAGGATTAGAACTACATTTTCAATACTACAAGCATCTGTGTAGTGGTAGCAATGTGGGTATATAAGATGTCTACACTAGGTTGAGGTTGGGTTATAGGGGTAGCCATTGACACCACATACTCTAGGAAAGTGGAGTATGTAATCTGTATGAGTATGATTAGACCATACAGACTACGACCAGAACTGAAATACAGACTGAGAGTGAATCTCTTGAAATAAAGAGATTTTCTAAGGATTAAACATCCCTAGTTGACTAAGAAGATGAAATGATTGATCTTCATTCAATTTTGTAAAGAAATCTGCTAATTGATCAATTCTAGACTAGTATCTGAGAATTACGTTGCCTTTTTCAACACAGTCTCTTATAAAGTGATGTCTAATCTCAATATGTTTGGTCCTGGAGTGGAAAGCTAGATTCTTAGTTATTGCAATAGCACCTTGATTGTCACACATGATGGGTGTTTTGGTAAACAACATGTCATAGTGTGATAATTGATGTTGCATCCACAATAACAGAGCACGACAACTACCTGCAGCAACATGTTATGCTTCTACAGTGGATGTAGCAACAGAATTTTGCTTTTTACTTGACCAACTTACTAATTTCCCACCTAAAAGTTGACATCCACCAGAAGTGCTCTTTTGTCTAACTTACAACCTGTATAATCTTGTGAAACCAATTAGATCAAACCATGAGTCTTTGGGATACCAATGACCTAGGTTTGAAGTACCTTTGAGGTACCTAAAAATCTTTTTCACTGCCTTAATATGAGATTCTTTTGGATTGGTTTGATATCTAGCAGATAAACATGTTGAGAACATAATATATGGTCTACTGGCAGTAAGACACACATATGTAATAGATTCATCTTCATGTAGCTTATCTACAGTACTCATTGGAGTTTTCATAATTTAACAGTTATTAAATGAATATTTAACAAGTAAATCATTCACATGTTTACTTTGGTTAATAAATGTTCCATCATATTTCTATTGGACTTGTAGCCCTGGAAAGTGTGTTAGTTCACCCATCATACTCATTGGATATTTGTTTTGACATTAGGTCTGAAAACCATGTGCACATTAATTCATTAGTAGACCCAAATATTATTTCATCAACATATATTTGGACTATCCGATATCACCTTAATTCTTTTTAATAGATAAAGTTTTGTAGCTTGTAGACATGATTTGGAAATGTAGAACTTACAAAACCTGGAGGTTGTTTGACATAGACTTCCTCCAGAAAATTCTCATTCGCAAATAAACTTTAAAGTTCTTGAATGCAACTTATGCCAAATACAATCTAATTGCTTCAATTCTGGCTACAGGGGCTAAGGTTTCATAATAATCTATTCCTTCCTCTTGCTTTTCACCTTGAACAAATAGTCTTGTTTTACTCCTTATCACCACTCCATCCTTGTCTATTTTATTTCTATAAACCCATTTAGTTCCAATAATGGACTAGCCTTTAGGGGCAGGAACTAAAGTTCAAACCTTATTTGTTTCAAATTATGGACAAGAAATTTGTGTAGAAACAAAAGTTTGGAGTTGATTGCAATGTGACTTGGGCTCTAGTCTATACACCAGTATTGTAATCTCCAACAATTTTTTCTATAGGATGATCCTAGTGTTCTTTAATCCCTAATGATGATTCATCAATTGTATATAAGTCACCATCACTCAAATTTGTTGTGTCGAATTCTGCTTCATCTTCTAATGCATGCATATCTAGGTCTGTGGAAGACTCAAACTGAACATTACCAAATTAATCATTTAAATCTGGAGTATCTGAGTCTGTGGTCACAGACTAAACACTTGAATCTGTATTGGAGATTTCTACTGTTGAGGGTTCAACTATAAGATTAGTTGAAGATTTTTGAGCTTGTTCATCTTCACTTTCAGAGTCTAGAATTGGAACTTCATCACTTGAGACCTATGTAGGAGATCCCACAACTGACAATTCTTCTAGCAGATGAACATCAAACTGAGAATGTAATTCATTGCTAGCAGATAAATCATCAAATGTAACATTGATGGTTTGTTCAATCTTCTTTCTTCTGTTGTTGTAGACTTTGTAAGCTTTAGATATAGGTGAATATCCAACAAAGACACCTTCATCAAACTTAAGTTCCATTTTTACTAGTTGATCCCTTTGATTAAATATGTCGCATTTATTTCCAAAGATATGGAAATAGTGGATCCTTAGAACCTTTCCATGATACAACTCATGAGTAGTTGTCATGCTTTTTAACAAGAATAGATCTATTCTAAGTGTAGCATGTTGTGTTAACTGCTTCTGCCTAGAAATAGATTTTTCATAGAGCATAGCGTAACATTGTTTTAGCAGCTTCAATAAGTTATCTATTTCTTCTCTTAGCAACAGCATTTTGCTGAGGAGTTTTGACAAAAGCAAAGTTTTGAACTATGCCTTTGTCCACATAGAATTCAATGAGAGTTGAATTTTTTGAATTATGTGCCATGATTACTCCTTAGTTACTTCATAGGTTGATCCTTTTGTTACTCTTCTCTCTTGACATGATTAACAATCTGCTTAGGGGCATTGCCCTTAGATTTCATAAAGATAACCCATGTATACCTTGTGTATTCATCCACAATTACAACAGTATATTTCTTTCCACCCAAACTACCTATGATGATATGTCCAAAGAGGTCCATATGAAGCATATGTAATGTTTGATCAATTGTATTTAACAACTTGGATGGAAAATGGTTCTTGGTTTGTTTACCAAGTGTGCATGCAGAATGCACTTTATCTTTTGAGTATGTAACTTCCGGTATACCTCTAACCAATTTCTTCTTGGACAATAGATTGGTATTTTTGAAATTCAAGTGAGATAACCTTCTATGCCACAACCAGCTTAATTCTGGTATAGATTGAGTATATAAACATGTTTCCACATTTTCATCTGCAGAAGATAGATCTAAAAGGTATACATCTTTTTCTCTTTTAGCTAACAATATAGGCTTGCCCTTAGGATAAAAAATGACTACTGCTTTCTTCCTTATTCTTATTTCACTTTCATCATCACAAATTTGACTAGCACTCATCAAATTGTGCTTCAATCCTACTACGTAGGCAACCCTGGTGATTTTGGTATTGTCAGCTTTCACAACACCATAACCCTTTTTTTAGCAATAGAATTATCATCATATTTCACTAAGGGTCCTTCTTCTTCAACAAATTCTAACAGGTTAGATAAGCTTCCGGTCATATGTGTTGAGCAGACACTAGCTAGATACCACTTTTTATTACCCTACACTAGAGCAACAAAACCAATTAAATACTTTTGGGAACCCATTTTAGAATGGGTCCTTTCGGTTGACTCATAGTCTTCTTTTTAACCACACACTTGTAGGTAGGTTTCATAGGATGACTTGTAGTTCTTTTTGGTTTGGTTTTTTTCTTTGGAATATAAATATGTTTTGTCAAAGCAATTTTTTGGGGAATCCTGTGATGTGACTCTGTACAAGGAATACCTTCATGTCCAAATATACCACAATTGTAACATCTTCTGTTCAATTTTGTAGTATTTTTAGGTTTTGGGTTATTTTTGCCGATTTGTCCATATTTAGGTACCTACTTTGACCTAACATATGCTTTGAATTCTATGAATAACTTTATCATTTGATGATTAAGCATTTGATTTTCTTAGTTTGATCACTCACAATTTTGGTTTGAGCACCAAACTTAGAGATATCCTTCACAAATTTTGAGTTATTTTGTCCAGAATCAGAATTTAATTTACCGGACTAAGACTTAGGGAGTGATTGTTTCAAACTATATAATGGGAAAGGGAATGAAAATGATAATAGTGAAGTAAGGGAATGGGTATTCCCATTGCATTGATACTGCTTGGTTGATTGTATATAATCATTACCATTATGTTAGTACTACTTGGTTGATTGACTATACTATATATTATTATTTTTTCTTTTTTCGAAATAATATGTTGTATGCCGAATACGCATACGTGTGTCTCATAGGAACCCTTACAAATGACAAAAAAACACAAAATTATAAACTTAAAATATCCACATTAGAGAATACCACGATTAATAAATGTGTCTACAAAACGCACATAATGTTTAAACTAACAAAACCAACGCTAATAATACTAATAAGATTCTCTTATTCAAAAATCAAGCAAAATATACTCCAAGATACGATTCACGAACTACTTGTGTGCATGCAAGACCCGAAACATACGATTTTCTAATGTGAGTCGGCAAAGTAAACATTGTCTTAACTTTGATGGGATCGTTGTAGCAAGCCTCAACAACATTCCCAACCTCCAAGTGAGATAAGCCAATATTTAGAAGCTCGTTCATGACCTCTTGCATCTTCTTTTCACTCACAGATTCTAACTTATTAGCATCAGCGGTCAAAACACTAGTAACAACCCCAGTTTGTGATACCATACCACTGCAAAAAAAATTTAAAATCAGAAACAAACAAATCTAACCTTGCATCCATAGTTTCTTGAAGTGTCATTGATTTCTTCTTTTTCATCTTAGAACTTTCTGTGGGTGAGATATATGATAAAATAATCAAAGCTTACACAAAAATAATAGTGTAATCAATAACAATTTATAATTGCTTTATCTTTAACTCTATAGATGATCGACAAAGGGATAAAATATACCTCAAAGAGTTGATTGAATGTAATGATCAGCAAGATTTAAGCCTACGACGGAGAATAGATAAACATCGAAGAAACAACTTGTTAGGGTTTTTATGATAAAATGGAATTTATATTTTCAATGGAGGAGATTTAAAAGGATAATAGAAAAGATGAAAAGATTTAGCGGAGTAATTAAGCGGGGTAATCAAAATCATTCCCCCCAAATTAGTGGGTAATGGCCCAATGCTTAGTTTCAGGATATGATTGATTATATTCCTCTTAACGAAGCCCAATTAATCATAATCTTACCCATTGCTTACCCCAAAATACTTCCAACCAAGCAGCCACTTAGACTTCATGTTTAGAGGTCTACTGAACTCTTTGTGATTTTGTTTAGTGACTTTTGTCTTATCATTAGCCACATTCTTGATTTTATTTGCTACGGACTAAAAAGATGTATGTATAGGCTTGCAAGTACTCTTTTGTGTATCAACCTTTTTACCTAAAGGATTTTATAGGTAGGAAGTTTAGTATGTAGGTAGGAAGTTTAGTATTGATATGTTGAACAACATGTTTCTTATTTTCAACTCTAGGATTCAGAATTTCATTTGTAATGATTAACTCTGATTATTTAGATTCAAGGATTTTATAGACGAGAGTTATTGAACATGTCTTTCGAGTCTGACTCAATTTCATATACAATTTCAGTTTATGTATCCTATTTTGCTTTGAAAATGCATTAGTTAATACTCTTTTACTTCCCTAGTATAACAAAAAGTATGTGGCAATACCTCAGGAACAAATGGTTTAGGTTTTAAATGATTTTTAAAATCAAACTCATCACTTAATACAGCTTGAACTTGCTGGGTATTTTCCTTGATAAACAATCTTCATTTTTAAGAGATGAAATTCACCAAGACTTGCATATATTCTCAAAGTGTTATGCTTTCTTTTATATTCTTCTTTTTCAAAAGCAACCATCTTAAAAACCTCTTTATGAGCATCAAGCTCAAGTTTATCTGTACATTTTGGTTTATTTCATCAATCTTAGTCTATATGTCTATTTTAACTTGATTAAGTTTCAATGTTAATCCTGCAATATCATCAAGTCTTTCTAAAAAACCTATATAAATCTTCTCAAACATTTTCAGTTTTTCAGATTCAGAATAGAGTTCAAAATGATTTACATTGTAAGCAGAACCTCTATCCCTATCTAATTGAACACAAGCTTTCTCTGCAGCTTTTAACATCTCTTTCAAATTGGCTTTCTGTGATAGCCATTAAGCACAGATCATCATCTACTGATGATGAATCTTCATCAATCCATTCTACAACAACCAAATCATTATCCTTCTTCTTTAGTTAAATCGTTTCTTCCTAGTAGAGTTAAGATATTTCTTTTTATATTTAATTTTTTTATCTGCGCAATTCTCAATCTGTGAAGATTCACTAGACTTGACTCTGCAATCGGCAGCAATATGACATGTGTAGGTCCTATTCGTTAGGATCTCGATTCGAATCAAAAAATCTAAATGTGCGGAATCTAATTTAGATTTTTTAGTACGTGATTGTGATTAAATCAAATAACTTATTTCTATTGATTTGCAATTCGATTATAGAAGTACAATTAAGCTCTCAAAACACTATATCTCAAAATCGCTTTCTACTATACTACACTATCTCTCACTGCTGCTATATATATATATATATATATATGCAATTTTCATGCAGCCGGCAACACTACTAAGTGTCGCTAGAATACAAAAAGTGTCGTTCATATGTTTTCTAAACAAGTTGATTGTCACATGAAAATGTATCAACAACCTTACCTTGATGAGAGAGTTATCTTCCAACACATATCCATTTATTTACACAAATATCTGCAACTTTTTCTGAAAGTTGCGACCCTTTTGAAAGTTCATTAAACTTTGCATTCTCGTAAGCTTATGGTCATAAAACCAATATCACCTTCCCCTTGACAACAACGTCACATAAACCTTCAAGAATCTAACTGTTCATCATTCTGATTATCGTTCATTCCCGGATATTCATCAGAATTTTAAAATTCTCCCCCTGAATAATAGATTTCTTCTTTAACTCTTGAAGGATCTTTAGATTTAAGCGTTCGTTGTTGAGATCATCAATCGTGATGTGATATTAAGAAATGTCACTTGTTTTTTCTTTTTCTTTCTCCTTTCTTCCAACTTTTCTCCCTTAGTCTTCTAATTTAGACTACTTCAAGAACTCATTTGAGCACGATGCCAATAGATTTGAAAATTTCGAAAACCATTTATAAGTTGTGTCAACATAATCCAAAGACATTGAGTTCCATCTGAAATTGAAACAGTGTTTCATTTCCAAAAGCTTTTTGTGAAACCAATGTTGAAAGATTTATTCTTAGAAAGAAAGGAACAAAATCTTTTCATCTTTTCACCATATGGAAAGAATTTGGTGGTGCAAAAGCAAACATTTGTTGTCTTGAATATACGAAAGATTTTTTTTGACCAAATTCTAGTTGTGTCGGTTTTGAAACTTTTGTTTACTTTTGAGATCTTGAAACCGATCTTTTGGTTCGTTCAAAGGCTACGGAATCACAACAATCAACCTTTTAATGATCGAGTATTCTAGTTGATTGTGATTTCTTATAATAATTCTTATTTTTTTGCAGATAATAAGTAGTACATTGTGAAATCTTTTTCGCACAAACCATTCTCGAACATGGTTTGGAAGATTTAGTCAGGTAAATCTTCTTAGGAACCTTGACTAGTGGTTTAGTTGAGTGAGGAACTTGAGGAATTTGCTCGCGAAAATCTTGAGCAGTTTTTAATGCAAGATTACGATCTTCTTGAAGTTTGGTTACCACCACTTATTGACGCTCAAGTTCTAAAATTCGCTCTTTCAGTCCGAGAATTTGTTAACACATTTCTTCACGTTTAGTCTCCATATTAAGTATTTGTAATTGAAAGGATTTAATCTCTTCTTCCTTCTTAATCAACTTTTCATGGATCCCTCCCTCTGAACTTTTCTTCAATTTATCATTTCCTCCGAATCTCTTTGCTATACCTCCCATAAATCATAAGTGGTCTCTTAATTTTTGAAACACATAAGCATATCTTTTGGTAAGCACATGGTGATTGTTTCACATGCTTTCTTTTCCTTGTCATACTCCTTGCATTCTTCAGCAGTCACTTGTTTTATTGGTTTTAAAGGAACTTCGCCTCAAAAAGTTCCCTGTAGTCTAGGTCTAACATAACGTTTAGTAATTGGTATCCATAAGTCGGAATCATTGAATGCTATGAAAGATTCAAACCTAGTTTTCCAACTCGAATAATCATTATTGCATAAGAAGCTAGGAGGTTTGTTTGGAGTTCCAATCTCATTATCAAACTTCAGCATTGCGGTCATGTTTGAGAAAGCCATTTTTAAAAACTATCGTTTTTAGCAAAAAAATTCTAAGTATCAAAACTGAGTGTTACCTGTAATCTAAACAGCGACACTAATGGCTGTCGCCTAGAGTGTCACTAATGAATGTCACGCGACACTACTAAATGTCGCTTAAAATGTCGCTTAATGAACTACACTATAGAATCCCAAAGATTTCGATTTTACGATCAAATCCTCTAATTAAGCAATGCCAAAAGAAACTAATAACTCATACAATCCATCGCGTATCATATATTTTCTATGTAATCAGTTTTCTAATCTGAATTAAACCAAATGAGCTCACAAACCCAAAACCAAATCAAAAAATCATGCGAACTGATTCAAACCACCTCTAATCCAAAGATATAGCTCTGATACCACTTTGTAGGTCCTATTTGTTAGGATCTCGATTCGAATCAAACAATCTAAATGTGCGGAATCCAATTTAGATTGTTTAGTACGTGATTATGATAAATTATTTCTATTTATTTGCAATACGATTACAGAAGTATAAATAAGCTCTCAAAACACTGTATCTCAAAATCGTTCTCTCAACTCTACTACACTATCTCAAAAAACATATCTTTTGTAAACAAGCTCACACGAATATGTATCAACAACATGTATGCCCACACTAATAACAATTAGCTTTCTTAGGATCAAAAGTAGATTTACTTTTTGATCCTCTAAATTTAGCTTTCTCCAACTTTTTGTGCAAGCAAAGCCATTTCTTCTTCTATTTCATTGACATCATCTTCTTCCGTATCTGAATCTGCAGGTGTTGATGATAGTCTGCCCTAGAGAATAGTTCTCTATTACTTCTTGTGTTGCAACAAGAGCAGCAGATGGATCCTTGGGTAATCTTTTGGTATTTAGATCTATCCTAGCTTTTATTTCTTCATACTTCATAAGAAGACCAAATAATTCAGATAGATCATAAGTTTCCAATCTTCACTTACAATTAATGAAGTAATTACTTTAGAAAAAGTGTTTGGAAGTATATCTATAAACTTAACACAAATTTCAAAAGTCACCTTTGATGATATCATCTATTTCTAAATCATTGATTAAGATTTCAAAATCTAGTACGAATATGAGTCAATGACTCATTATGGCAAGCATCAAAGTTCTCATAATTTCTTATAAGAGTTTTGTTCTTTTGAGCTTTAACCAAAGTAACACCATCATATTGATTTGTGAGCATGTCCCAAATGGCTTTTACTGTCTTACAACCAGATATTTTAGAAAAAATCACTAACATCATTACCAAGTATACTCTTAGCTTTGAAATCATGATTGGAGAGTTGTTTATCTAAGTCTGTCCATGTACTTTTAGGTGATTGAACAAACTTTTCGGGAGTTACAGTATTACCATCTGCATCCATGGTTGCAGGAATAGTTTTGCCAGGCACAATGGGCCCTTCCCGAATGACTCTGAGCATTTCATCATGAATGCATTCGGCTTTCAATTTCCAATGTGTAAATTTTGTACCATTGAATATTAGAATTCCCTTTCCGGTCATAGCAACACTAGTCATTTTAGATTAATGGATTGATTTAAAATTAGTTTGAATTTTTTGGGTACCTTTGATCGTTTAAAGATTATGATTATTACTAATTAAGTCTTATTTGCTCTAATACTAGTTGTCAGGTCTTATAGATCCCTGATTTTGATTAACAGATTCAATTAAGAGATTAACTAATATATCAAGTTAATCAATATTCAAACAAAGATTGTTCTTGGCGGAATCAAGAAGAATTGTAACAACAGTAGTTGAATGTAATGAATATGTATTATTCAATAGTCCAAAATGATTATAAAGATGAATAATTCAATCGCACTTAATTTATGAATGATTCTAATTCGAATATTCTTTGATTTGGCCGCGCATTAATTTATGAATCAATATGTATGACTTGAGTCTGTGTACTTCACTCTCTATATTCTTCAGTATGTCAAGGTCTTAATTTGTAGTCTTCACTATGTAGAGTTGTGAGTCGATTATTAATTCAGTATGTACATCACACAAACTCAAATTATACATATTAAAATTTAATACTTAATTACATTATGCATATTTAAATTTTGACTTTTCAAATTTATAACTTAGGTATGAATATTATTTTTCTCTAACAATTATATCTCTAAGTGTTTGTGCATGATTCTTTGAAAATGAAAATACTAATTTAATGGTACGATATATGGTAAGTTGTACGCTAGTGGAAGAATTTTAAAAAATATGATCTATAATGGGTGGAAACTTGGGATCATTTAGAATATTAGTTGAGACAATTAATTGTTTAATATTGTTTAGTAGTGAAAAAATTGTGCGACGAGAACAAAATAGCAATTACTAGTCAGTTTTGTGTATCTGTTAGAAATAAAAGGACATAAGATAGTGAGGAAGTATGGAAAGATAGGAAGAAAGAAAAAAACAAAAGACAGAGAAACAAGAGAGCAGATACGCAAGCATATGTTAGGAATAGTATAATATAAAGAAAAAAGGCATAGAGTTCTCTAAGTTTGAACAAAGAGACATTGACAGGTAATTTACTCGATTTCTGTACAGGGAAGGAAAGATGAGTTTTTTTAGTTTCAATACTACCCTTTTAGCCTTCTTAATTAATTAAAGAACTATCAAAAAGATTAGCCATTGATCTGAATTATCAATGATCAAGATTTGTTTTTATCAGTTTTTATCTCTTAAATGTTCTTATTTGATTCAAAGTCGATTAGGGTATATGTAGGTTAGGTAGGTTACGTTAGTATGACAATATGATTGAAGAATAACTTATGAAGTTTTTATTATTCTACAAAATATGCATAATTACCTTAGTATCCAATTGAGTAACTCAACCCAGCCTTGGAAGTACCGAGTCACATAATGTAAACCTTGATTAAAAAACTTATCAAACTATTAGTGAATAATGTTATCGGGTTGTGCCAGGTTCAAAAGTTTCGGTTAGTCATTTGTATTAGAGGTCAAACTTAAAAATAAATAATCTCTATGTCTTGTACTAGTTGTCCTTCAACAATTTTTTTTTTTAATTTAAGATTGATTATTGTAATGTCATTTTCACCCTTATATTTAAAATAAATTTTAGTTAAAATTGATAAGAATTATATGATTGATAATATTAAATGACGATAAAAATAAAGTTCAATAAATTTTAATAGTTATTTTTTTATAAATAAACAAATTTTTAAGGACAAATCAAAAATAATAATATGAACAATTAAAATACAACGAAGAGAATAGTTAGTTGAACTCTACAGCGTGTTGATTTGACTCGACGCAACTCAAGCTACTCAACTACAACAATCTTATTTGTACACAACTCATATGGATAAGAGGGAACATAATGGGGTGAGATGGCTTAAGGTGATCATAGCCAACGTCAAGTGATCCGTCTGGCCTCGGGGCGGTTGTCAAGGTGGTATGGAGAAGGTGATATCTACCACCTTGAATGGTAGCAACTCCTTTTATTTATTTTTTGTTATTCTTTTGTGTATAGTAAATTTAAAGATAAAAACATATTTAAATATAAGTTCAACTTTTAGTGTGATAAGTAGAGGTAATGATGAATTTTAATATAATTTTAATGTGAAAATGATATAATGTTGAATTGACAGTCTGATTTTGAAACGGTAAATTAGCTACTCGTCGTGCTCTAAATAGTCTGTTCATAGAAGTATCCCGACTCCCAACCCCAGCAAAGATTATTTTCTATAAATCTGTTAACTTGATTCTAGAATACCATCTAAAAGGAAAAACAAATGAACCACCAGTTTTATACAATATCCGTGAATGCATAGTACTGGATATTTTAACGCACATGTCACAAACTAACATTCCTTGCATCTTGCAGACAGACAGTAGGCAACACGGGATTAAAGATGACAAAAACAACTCTGTACCCGTGGGGAATCCGACACCCAAATTTGAGGAATCTCTTAGTTGACCGGATATGGAATGGGGACGTGGACCCCTCGATATTGAAAATCGGAGGATTGGACCGCAGATGAGAATACCTCCTGGGTCTTCATATCCGTACCAGTAGAGATTAGTCGGGTCCCCAAACCCATACTCGAGTCATACATAGTACATTTAAAATAAATTATATAAATTAGTTATATATTATATTATACCATATATACTTGTATATTGTTATTAAGATGTAATTTCAATCTATTAGATTATATACTTCATATTACAACCCAACGCTAATGTTTCATCGAATTCCCATTGTCATTGCATTATTCTAATTTATTGTATTTTGTCTAAAAACCTTATACACCTTCTTATCTATCTCGATAATAAGTCAATGTATTAATTAGTTTATCATAAATCACAATAGTAAAGAGTTTACATGATATGTTTTGGTCGTCATTATTATAGTATATTAAATTATTTTATATTTATGTGATAGGGTGAAAATCCCTGAATATCAGATGAGGATCCACAATATCCAATGGTGACGGAGATGAAAATAAAAAATAAATTCCGAACGGGAATGGGGCAAGGTATAAGGATGAGGATGGGAAAAAAAGGATGGGGATGGAGAGTGCAATCCACAATATTTTCCGCCCAGTTTACATTCCTACACGGGATCATAAAGGTGTGAACGCTTAATCTAAAAGAAACCAAAAATATTCAGGCTTTTTTTGTCTTTTTTATTCTACAAACTAATTTTTTCATTATATAAATGTACAAAGTTAGTGGATAAATGTATACAAATGTGGGTACGTAGTTATGTAAGGGTGTTTATTTTCAGATACCTGATGTCTAGATAGTCGAAATTTTAGTTAGCAAACTTTACTATTCAAAATTCGTATTCGAAATTTTGAATATTTCATATATGGATATCAGGTTATCTAAAATATTCAAATATATTCAATTTTGGTATTGTTAAATAAAAGTTATTTGCATTTATAACTATTTAAATAATGAATTTAGTATTATACAAGTATAAGATATATGTATACGAAAAAAATCTCGACTTGGTTGGTCGATAATACTAAAACATTTGGCAAATACATAATGTTGTTTTCTTTAAATACGAAGCTCATTTGATAAATCTTACACATAATAAACTAACTATTACAAGATTTAGATTATATTATTAAAATTTAACAAAATAAGTAATATAAATTTAAAAGTTATGTATTAAAACTCTATTTTTGAAATATTCGGATATCTGAATTACTAGAAATTTTGAAACTAACTATCCAATACCCAAACTCAAAAGTTTGGATACTCGGATTTTGGATACTGAAAATTCAAATATCCAAAGATAAATTCAGATCGAATATTTCGAATATCGAATTCAATTACTGATATTTTGAACTTGAGAACTTGTATTTCAGAAAGGAAAAAAAATGTTTACCTTTTGTTTTGGAAAATATATAATATTGAAAATTAAAAGTGAAACTAAAAAAAAATCGATCATATAGCATTTAAAATATTGTACGAGTAAAAGTTGCATGTATACCTTTTAACAATTTTGTTTCAAGAAATTTGTATTTGGAAATCAGAAATGAATTATTGAGCTATCTGAATGGATAATTCAATTACGTAACAACTACATACTATTAGAGAAAAGCCATATATATGTTGGGTAGAGCATCATATTTACATTCCTCTAAAATCCAATTCCTTTTATGAATTTTAAATCAAAACATTCCATTGATCAAACGCACTATGTTCTTACAAACTAATGCCATTCAAACATCCTTTCTGATCGTCGAATTTATAATCCTTTAGATTATCTTTTTTTGTGGTTAAATTAAAAAGAAACTATAAAAAATACCTTTTCTTTTAAATATATAGAACTTTACCCTTTCTTAAAAAAAAATATCCACATATCTCATCCAGACCCAAAACAAATTCGCCAAATCCGATTAAAAATTTTGGTCACATATTGCAGTCGCATTTTGCGATCAAAAATTGCGATCATGTTTTGCAACTCCGTGATGGCTCGGCTATGACAAGCCATGACCGAGAAATTCCCGCACATGACCGATATCATGACCCTTGCATTCCCAGGATCGTAACCTGATTCCTGGGATCGTAACCCTTCAGTTGACTAAAGTTATCTTTTTATGAATTTTAGATAACATTTTGGGATAACATTTTTTCGAGATTTATGTGATTTTAAATAATATTTTTCGAGATTTAAGCCATTTGGATAAGATGTTATAATTTCTATAAATATTTTTATCCATAATAGAAGATAGTCATTAGTTTGTTTACCCTCACTTAATTACCAATATGGTTCACACTGATTATTTTTGGTCTTTTTGGCATTGATAACATTTTTAAGTGATACATAATATAGGTTGGGTCATTATTACAATAATTTAAGGGTGACCTTGAGGTACATCTTGATTTGGTTCTTGATCCGTTATGCTAGTTTGTATTATCATAAGGAGTCATACAAGCCGATCAGCTATGACCTCTTTCTTTGCAACGACTACATTGTTGCTTTGGTTCTGTTTTCTCCTCTCCTTTCAAAGGAATACAAGCTCTGCTAGGTGGTCGACCAGATTGCGTCTTCACAAAGATTGGTGGTATGACAGTTTGGAGTCCACCTAGATCAACCCATTCTGAACGATGACCAATTGGGTTTATAGGCTCTGCATAAGCCGCTCGATATGCTTCTAACGTGAAATACCTCTCCACATAGCAGCTTACGTCATCTTGTTTGAAGAAACGAGCAACTTCCATAACATGTTCGCGAGGCAAACCGAACAACTGCCATTGCAAGCAAGTGCATGTTCTATCTTCCAAGTAATCTGAATGACGTTTCTATTAAGTAGAACTTAACACACATCATCTCATTACTTAACTAATGAAATCATAATAAACACTACATACCCATTATCTGAATTTACATTACTTTTATTTGCTTTATTTTTGTAGTATAAACAAAACCTAAAATACCCCCTACTCTTTATAAACCCCCAATAACCCTACTTTTTATAAACCCCCTCACTACTCGGAACCTACTCATCTTTAAAATCTCAGTTTCAATTCGGTTGGTCTTTAAGAACGACACATGAGTCATACTTACCCCTTACTCGCCTTAGTTAGTGTCAGTACGTAATAAGTAACTTAGGATACCTTGCACTATAAATATAAAACACCTCACTGACCGTGTACCATTCAATCACCGTCCGACATCCACAACCGACGACACCTCATCGAGACAAACCGACCGTTCGGGCTGCATCAATAACTTTGGTTCTGCAAACCAACTGGTGACGTGATATGAAGTGGCGGTTGGAGTTGGCTTGGCGGTGGCCTGAATGAACCTTGGTACGTTTGTGGCTAGGCCAAACTTGGTTCAGGGCTTATGACATACCTCGTTTGCCTAAGTATTTCATGAGTGCTACTCGGGGAAATGAACTGCGATTGAGGAGGTGGAGTAGGCCCAAAATTTACTTGTTGCGAGTATAGAGGTGGTGGTATGAAGTACAAGGGAGTGCTTTCACTAGAGAGTCTAGAGTTTAGCCCTTAACCTACACCAAAATCCATTCTAAGTCGATCAACCCTTGTGTTGAATGGTGTCAGAACCATCGCATAGGAGTTGGGATGATAACCAGTATGCTCTACACCACCGGCGGCATAACGCCTGATTGCTTCAGCTGAGAAGCGACAGCTTGCGTGTTGTGAGGCGGAACGCCTGATTGCGTCGATTGAGATGCTATGGATTGTGTTTTCCAAAGGCGGAACGGCTGATTACATCAACTGAGAAGCGATGGCTTGAGTGTTCTGAGAAGAACTCACCATTGGATTGTCCCACGGATGGTGCCATTTTATCATGAGTATTTCATCTTGAGTGCGAAATAATGATGGGATTATAGGTGACTAATCCTTGACACTCCGAAGTATGTGCAAACCCGCTTCGAGATTAACTTAATCGAGAGTAGTCAAGGGATTAATCCTCAAAATCACACAATGAGGCAATATTGAGTATATGGAGTGATTGAATGTTGTAGATGACTAGTTTGTTTATACAGCGAAACCCTATCTTCTAGAAGGATGTTAATTAGGGTGTGAGAATGTAAACATACTCTGAGATCCGTATTGATGTGGGCCAATCAAATGGGCCGACCAAGTTAGGTTAGTGGCCACGCAAAACAACAATCTGCATGAATATTTTTTGTGTACTATTGTATATGTTTTCTAGAGATCATGCAAAATGTGTGTTAACCGAGCTCAAGAAAGATAACCTTTGAGTTCAGATGCACTAAGCGAATTCTGCTTTTAGAAGAGAAAACATAATACTAATGAGGGTTTGTTCTGGAAAGTAATTTCTGAAGTTTGAGTCCTGTAATGGTGTGGCGAGACCGATTTCTACTCGATGCAATACACATCATTATATATCACATACCAAAATTTATACATTAAACGACTTGATCAATCTGTTTCATAGAAAAGTCTTACAAATATAAATAAACTACAGACGTCAAAATACCATTATCGTATGTTCAACCAGGTTCTGACGGAAAAACCTTAGCATATCATTCTTTAATAAGGCAATAATATTTATCCATCCTTAATAACTATGTGA
Organism: Logfia minima; assembly: GCA_963921325.1. Lineage (NCBI taxonomy): Eukaryota > Viridiplantae > Streptophyta > Magnoliopsida > Asterales > Asteraceae > Logfia > Logfia minima. The sequence continues at coordinate 21,763,341 of OY992770.1, forward strand.
GCCGTAACTAAATAAGTAACCTGGGGAAAAAGTGAAGACTATTAATTCAAAAGAACACCACTTTATATGTTATATTTTTTAGTTACTAAAAACTAAATGTAACAATAATCAGAATTTTTGACATCCATGTGCATTTGCTAAACCGTATACTATAAGACAGAGTGAAGAAAACCATTGTGCATGATCTTTTATACGAATAAAAGCTATGAAAGTACACTTTGATTAGTTAATTGTTAATTATTACAAATTTGAAAGAAATAGACAGCATATTTCAAGATAGAAAATTTAAAATTAGAAATACTAAATGGACCCCTTTTATACACATAAAAATATAGATAAAGATGCATAAAAACTGAGACAAGAAACCCACCATACAAATGGCACATCATGTTGGTGTAGGTATTTCATCATTAATTTATAATAGAAACAGCGTGTTTCCATCACTTGTGCAGAGTTCTAGAAGTATAACATATGATTTCTCTTTTCAATTTGGATTAATAATTACCTTGAATGTAGTAGATAACAGCATTAGAGATTCAATCAAGTTTGGTGTACATAGCAATTTTGTGTTGTACATGTTATGAGGTGAATAAATAAAATTTTGCTGCTTTTCATTAAAAAAAATAGAAGAAAAAGGGCTTCAACTTTGAGTGAGGCCTGTAACTCTACCACTTGACACTTGTGTAGTTGGACCAATATTTATAATGTTAAAGTTTATGATTAAAGTTTATAATTACATTTTTTATCTCTCTTATACTCTATAAATAATTGTTATGTAATTTATGGTGTTTCATTATTCAACTAAACGTAACATTATCTCGATAGATCGACTAGTGATCATATACCTTCTAAAGTTTTCTTCTAATTATCTCCTAACATATAGCAATAAGATCCACATATGGGCAAACTATTAACATCTATAATTTATTAAGACTTTAGAATAATATAAATCACATGTAGTTAGTTAGGCTAGAATAATACAAATGACAGGCAATAAGTTATAGGGTAGCAAGCAGGCAGCTACAAATCTACAATATACATTTCAAAAGTTAACAAGTAGCTACATACCTAGTTATTAATCCACGACATATAGAATGGTATAACAAATTGGAAATCTAAGAAGAAATATATGTGTGTTTAAAATATATATAAATGAATAAATAAACTAGCAATTTATGACAATACTTAGTGACAGGATCAATCGATGTTTAATTTCAATTCTAGTACGTAACTATATGCAAATAGTAAAACCAAGTTATGCACAAACAGCCCAAAAGGCCATGTGTTTTTTACCTGCCCAGTTTTTTAAACCCTTGGTCAAATACTTTGGGATATATACGCAAATAGTAGCAAAGTTTAATTTTGTGGCAACAAAGTTTCTGTATATACTTTGGGATATGATACTTGGTAATTAGATAGCATACGATCTTTTATTTCAAATTTATATTTATATGTTTGAAGTTACATACTGCTAGCAGTATTAGGGCATTTCTCTCTCTTTCTCTCTCTCTATATATATATATATATATGTATATTTCTTTTCTAGAAAAGAGTAAACTTAAATTGGCCAATTTTTTCTAGCTATTATATACACACTTAGCGATTATTACTTTTCCCATAAATAAGCACTTTTTGTGTAAATAGTTCCTCAAGAATACCACCACTTTACTCATGTTACAAACATAATAATAGAATCCAGCCAAGATTCAAATATTTATAAATTAAAATTTGGTGACTAACCATGTGAAGCACCGATTTTTAGTATATTTATATGTGAATGAACTATATGTATAATTTCTTTGACTTTATGAAGATTATGTTGTTTGATTGCTAGCACATAATCTGTATAATTTGTGTGAATATATATTATTAGGAGGATTTCTGAATGAAGGAATGGTGTACTTCAATTCCTTACATTGGTGTGTTTGACTAATTACTTGATATGACATCCAAATTCAAAATGAAACCTGGTCATATAATTAGCTTTGTATCAAATCCATAAACAATGGATATTGGAACATTAGAATGTGTTTGTTTTACAAAATAAGATTTAATAATAGGTATAGATTCGGAAAGAAATAAAAGAAAAATATAAGATATGATAGTTTAAAAAGTTGTTTGTTTTAATTGGATTTGTATTATACATAATTGATTTAATAAACATATTAATAAGAAGTTAAAGATATAAATTAAAATTTAAAAGCGATGTGACAGATAGAAAGAAGTAGAGTAAAAAGGTGGACCAACCTATCATTTGTGTCATTAAACTTCTCTAATCTCACAAATCTTGATAGGTTTTTTAAAACTCACAAATCTTGATTTCAATCCCAATTTTAATACCCATACCTTGATAGTAAATAACCGAATTCATGCACCAATCTCATTCTAAAACTTTTAAAACAAACACCTCTTTATTTCACCCTATTTTGATACCTATTCCTATAGTTATTCACACCTTCTTAGCAAACACCACCTAAGATAATTTCATTTACAATGTAAAAATTTATCCAATATTTAAAGAGCAAATGAAGGTGTAAATAAAGAACTAACATTAACCATAATAAGTTAGAGGTAAAATTATCTTTCAACTTTTTTATTCTTTTAGTATATCATTTTAATTGTTAACCTCTAAAAGTAAATAAGTAAAATTAACTAAAATTAACTAATTTCCTTTATTATCCATAATGTATACATATAACATAAAATTATGTGCAAACAGTTAAAGCTAAGACCACTTCTTATGGTATACCTCGTCCTCCGTCCTCGTCCTTGCTAGAATTGTTCTCCCTAGAACGTCATAAGCACAGCCCCGTTTTGGGATACCGTCCTTGGCCAATTGTTCTCTGCACGACGGAGGAAGAACATAACAAGTGTGGCCCAAATTCAAACGGTTAGGTATAAATGACCAAAAATAAAAATAAAAAAATAATAAATTCTTTTTTCCAATCTCAAACACCCTATATATACACATAGAATTATCACTCTTTTTTTACACACAATTCTCACAATTTTTACTTATTTTACAAAAAAATAAAGTGTAATAATAACTCTTTATAAACTACTTGCTTTTTTTATGTGGATAATAATTTGAAACGAGAAGAGTATATAGTTCTTAAATAAAATCACATGAAAGTTAACTTAAGAAATATTAAAACGCATGCATGTTTTAAAACATCATAAAGGTATTCGTTACATAAAGTTTCACTATTACTATATACTTTGATTTGATGTTTCCCTAACTAAAATATATATTTTGATAATTTTAAAGCCTGGCTTTTTCTTCATATATAAAATGGAATGAGGGGTTATAGCATGAGACCAAATAGCATAAAGACAGCTTTTTCAACACACAATTTCTTGATCAACCTCCACAGCAAAATCCAATAAAGATATTATGGGTTTTGGGTACCAAAATAAGATCTTTCTTCTTCTACTACTACTTGTTCAACTTCACCTATTGGTGGTTGTAACTTTGGCTAAAACACAAGTCCTCTCATTATCAACATATAGCAGTAATAGTAGTGATTTTAGTGTAACTAGTTCACTATTAAAAGGAAGAAAAGTGGGAAGAGGAAGAGCAAAAGGAAGAGGATTATTAGGGTGTGATTTATATAAAGGAAAATGGGTTGTAGACACTTCATATCCACTTTATGCAGCTTCAAGTTGTCCTTTTATTGATTCTGAATTTGATTGTATTAAACATGGTCGCTCGGATACTCAGTATCTTAAGTATGCTTGGAAACCAGATTCTTGTAACCTCCCAAGGTACGCATTCTCTTTATTTCTTTAAAGTACACTCGAACCATGGGTTGACGAGTTTGAACCCATGTTTCAGTTAATTCTGGTTAGTTGTTTGCTGACCGAGTATCGATCATAAAATGACTTACCATAAATTTGAATCAAAATTAGTGTAGGATGACCAATGTCTCTTGTTTTCATGGATAATAAGATTCAAGACTTGAACATGTGATTTTTAGAAGAAAAAAAATATAGATATGGTTTCTTTTACCATATCTTGTCTAGTGTTTACTAAGAAAATAGATGAATACTCGAACTCACTAGTTCGCTAGAGAGGTTACCTAAAGTTAAAGTATATTTAGGGTAGCCTCGATAGAAAAGAAAAGGAAAAATAAACAGAGCACTTGAGAGTAGTAAAACAAATAGGTCAATAGAAAATGACCAATTTCGACATAAGAGGTCACACTTGAGTCCATTTTTAGTGACCTCTAGACTCGAACCCAAAAATAGTTGTGAATTGATCAACTATTCATGTGTGTAAACTTGAATCGATAATAATATAACATCGGTCAAGTCTTGATCAATAATTTAGTTCAATGAGCTTAATAAGTTCTCCTCAAAGTAAGTTACACGAGTTCTGCCCTTATCCATATTAATTGCACAATAAAGCAAAAGAATTTAAAGAAGTAACACTTTTGCATTAAATACAATTCAATTTGTTCTTTTACGTCTCATACTCTCATTTATTGGAGCACTAATTAATTCACATCAAATTTAAATCCACTAACTTTATATAAATTACATCACTTTTTCAAACCACTCAATTAGGGAAACATATAGGGTGTCATGCACATTAACATTATTATTGTAAATTAACTAAAAAGTAAATAAAATATATATTTGTAGGTTTGATGGGGTGGATTTGTTAAATAAATGGAGAGGGAAAAAGGTGATGTTTGTGGGTGACTCACTGAGTTTGAATCAGTGGGAATCATTGGCTTGTTTGCTTCATGCGTCGGCGCCCAATTCCAAGACCACTTTTTTGCGCAGGGATGGTCTTACTTCCCTCGCTTTTCAGGTTTTTTTTTATCCTTTACTTTTTTTTATTCTTTTTAGATCATTTTTACAATCATTTTTATATTTTTCATTATTTAACTTTTATCTCATGGTTTTTTAATGAGAAAATATACCACAAATATTTTATGTTTTTTATTGTTCCTAGTAACGCTTTGTATTTTTAGAAGTTTAACATCATTTTAAATTTAATGTATGGTAAGCAACTTTACATGTCACTATTAGTATTAGCTAGTGGTACTTTTAATATCAATAGTACTTAATCACTTAACGGGCCCACTTTTCCGGCGGGCCCAAAAGCCCCACAGTATGAAAACATGGGTGGTGGACCTGGTGGTTGAAGTAGTGGTTCCGGTGGGTGTCGACAATTTTGCGTATGTTTGTTTGCGTTTGACATGTCTCTTTCATGTCACATCCTCAAAAAACTTTTAACAATCACGGATCGAATACAAGTTGGAATTGTAGTCATTATTAAAATACTTGTTTTTTTTTTTTCTCTTTTTGAGCAAATAATTTTACATGTAATTTTGACACTTTTTGTATAACTATCTATCTTTGAAGTGCAAAGATGTATTTAAGTATTTAATTTTAATAATACCAACAACAAAATAATATATAAAGAAACATAAGATGATGTGTGTCGACATTTTGTACTTTTGCTACTACAAAGAAAAAAAAAAGACATTTTTATAAATGAAAAACTTATAATTAAAAATCAACTGAGTTAGCTTAGTTGGCCATCAAGGTTTCTCTTGGGGAGGGGATGTTGACTAGGGGAGGTCTTAAGTTCGAGTCTCACCCAGAACTTTTACCCATTCAGGCGATAAAAAAAGGAGGAACATAAGAGTTTCAGAATTAGGATTAGCATACTGTTCAATTGGATATTACTGCTAAACCTAAACTACTAACATCAAATAAGTCGTTCTAAAAAACAAAAAAAAACACTTATAATTAAAAGCATATGCAATTATGCATATTGGATTACCTCCACATAAGTATCTTATTTCAAATATATATGCTTTTTTATGTAAATTTGACAAAAATTGTTATGATGCTTTAAAAAGAATTGTTCGAGGTATCTATGTCAATTGTGTGATTTAATGTTTATAGTTTTTGTTTATTATATGTACCAATGAGCTTAAGTCTTGTACGTAATAAAATATATCTGGCAAATTATGCATTAGAAGCATGTTCCCAATGTGGAAAGTGATAAGAAAGTGCGACAAAAAGTGATTCCATTTTCAGTGATGTGTCAAATAGAGGTGTAGTTTTGGATTTATATAGCGTGTAACATAACATGTGACCAACCTCAAACAATGTTATAACTTGCAAACATTAAAACAAACATAAAAACAACAAACCCTCACGTTAAATGTCCTAGCTTTTTATTTTAACATTTATTTATCTATTTTGACAGTTCACAAAAATCTAATTAACTTTAGTACTCAATTTTTATACGTAGGATTACGATGTGACGATATACTTGTACCGTACACCATATCTAGTCGATATCGTGAAACAGCCCATCGGACGAGTTTTGAATTTGGATTCTATTAAAGGAGGCGATACATGGAACGGAATGGACGTGCTCGTGTTCAACTCGTGGCATTGGTGGACCCACACCGGTGATTTACAACCGTAGGGTTCTTAGCCCTTCTACAGTCATACACATTTCTCCATCTTCTTGGAATATTCTTACTCCAAAACCATTCATCTCCAACCATTTACTTCAAAATAACTTCAAATTAACATGTTTTGCTTCAAATACGAAGGAAAACAAGTCTCCACCAAAAAATTTCTTCAAATTTGAAGCAATGGTTGGAGTAACGTTTCTCCATTTTTTGTTCTCCAAATCTCCATATTTGAAGAAATAGAGTACCCCTTCGAGAAGGCCTATACTTCTTTTTAACTATATTTACATGTTATATCAATTGACGCTATTTCATATATGTCACTCTTAGTCCTTTAAATATTTTGCAGATTTGATTACATACAAGATGGATCAAATGTCTCAAAAGATATGGACCGGCTAGCGGCATACTACAAGGGAATGACTACATGGGGAAAATGGGTTGACCTTAACGTCAACCCGTCGAAGACTAAAGTGTTCTTTCAAGGGATTTCTCCTACACATTACATGTAAGTACACTAGCCATCAACTCATACTCATAAATCCATTATGTAGACGTTTAATGTGCTACTTTTACGAATCTAGAACAAGTTTTTAGTTTGTCTAAACTTACATAGTCATCTACTAGTAATAGACTATTTTTATGAAACCAGGGGAAAGGAATGGGGATCATCATCAAGAAACTGTTATGGCGAACTACAACCAATAGAAGGTGGATCATACCCAGCAGGCTTACCCGAAGCTCAAGTTGTTTTAAACAAAGTCCTAAGTAGTATAAAGAAACCAGTCACGTTGCTTGATGTCACAACACTATCTCAATTGAGAAAAGATGCACACCCATCATCTTTTGGAGACTCGGGTGTCGATTGTAGTCATTGGTGTGTTCCTGGATTACCAGACACTTGGAACCAACTCTTGTACGTGTCATTCCTCAACTGACAATTCGGTTAATTTGAATCATGGATGATTCATTCTATACACAATGAATACATTACGAGTGCAGATATTAAAGATTGTTCATTTGTAACGCTTATGAACAAGGTTTGCAATTAAATGCAATAAACCAAAAAGAGTGATAGATTGTTGATTAGAAGACAGTGTATGATTTCATTAGGTGTGTAACTTGTTTCCATTGTATAACTATATTCATTGCCAACGCTAAAAGCATGGCAACCTAAACACTTTTCTCTTTGATATAAATTACAATAACTTTTACTTAGATTTTTTTTTTTTAACAGCAATTGTGGCTACATGGCCCCTAGCCCAGAAGGCGTAACGAGCCCACACAATCAGGTTGGGTCCAGCCCAGAAGGCAATGACACCCATCCCTTTACACACGTAGGAGGAGACCCCTAATGCCCTAGCCAAGGCTCGAACTTGAGACCTTGCCTAGGAGGGTAAAACCTCCATACCGCTAGACCAGAAGGTCTTTTGGTACTTTTACTTAGATATTAATTGTATTAGTTACAGCTTTTTACATATTTGAATTAGAAGTCACCCATTTATCCATAATCCATAATAAATATATATATATATATATATGATGATGTGATATCACAGTCATTTACCAGAACAAAATATATATGTACTAAAAAGAGGCTATTTGAACACTGATACGATGATTAAGTAACAACAAACAAAGTATAATCCACCAGAACGTTACAACTGAAAGTAAAACAGTTGGTATGTTCAAAAGGAAGTTTAAAACAAACTACATTCTGGGTATGCACTTCACGTGCATTAAATCTTACAAAAGAAAGGCTCAATTCGGTGGTTTTAGTTCTTTCTTCCACAATGTAAACCAACTCGTCCTTCACCAATCGGATTTGATAAGAATGCGTCTAACCCTTGACAAGAGTTAACTTATAGCCATTCAATTCTATATACCTAGTTCGACCTCCCCTCTATGAACCATTTATCAATCCCCTTTTTTAGAAATTATCCTTTCCCTTCTCCGTTTTTTATCATTATCCTAAATTGATCATCTAAAGTGTTTCTTGATATTAGGTAAAAAGTGTGAATAGAAATCAGTGTTATGAAGATATTGCAATGGTTACTAAAGGGCTAACAAGTACTGTCAAAAAAACTCATAGAAAAAGAGAAGAACTATCAATTTTATTTTAGAACTCAAACGAGTATACTACATGTCTACATATACCTTGCAATGTTGTACACGGATACACGCTCAAAACCAAATACATAAAAGTAAGTGCAATGATTTTGTATCAACATTGCTGAAGTTATGTCCACCATTGATTTTGGCAAGTGTATCAATCTATTTCATAATATATACTAGTTATCGATACTTTTGAACCATCATATTTACACGACACACGAACCATAACCCTTACAGAAGTACCAAAGGAACGTTCTAGTTTACAAAAACAAGTAATTTAGGACACTACGAAACGTGGACACGAAACCTTCTTTGGTCAATAATCGCTTGTTCTGCAAAATGTTCTCTCTTTGCATATAGGCAAGAATGATCTATGTTCAGATCTAAAAAACATTGCTAATGCGTTTCTATCTAACTTCTGTGAAACATAACTAATGTTTCTACTTAGTTTAAATCATTAAAACCAAGACATCTGGAGATGCACTTTAAAGCATTTCAGCATGTATACTTCAAGTTAGAAGGAAAATGAAAATCATTCAGCACACCATCCGATTCATGTATTTGCAACTTGATAAGAAGAAACAAGCAACCAATTCAGTTTACCACTATAAACAAAGTTATAACCATATAACAGTAGGGGAAAAAAAGATTCAAAGTCCACCTATTTATTCTTACATATAACTAGATATCCCCATGAAAGTGAATTACAGCTAAATTAATCATACTGTATATAGTATCGTCGGATGCTGATCACATATTGTCTAGTAAAGACGTACATATGTAACAGCGGAGAAAATACTAACCTGGAGCAGACTAAGATGAAACGGCGAGTTAGTAGCCAACATATACTGCTGCATTAACTATGTAACAATTATCATCCTTGTCTCCCATTTCTTCCACATGCACACCACTTGAGCATATCAACCCACCATCCACTACTTCAACATTCTCAATCTTTCCACTATCAAACACAACGAATATAGCATGAATATTTGTAGAACAACAAAACTGTGAATAAGTATAATAGTATGAAAATACAAGTAGAGGACACATACTAGGGAAAAACAGACTTCACTTTCTCAATATCCAAGGTAGCTTGAAGAGGTCGAGGAACTCCAAGTTTAATCTGTAGTTTCATTCGGTCAAATGAAATGCCGGGTATGGACCCTGCAAATATTGCCCACAATTACAGGAAAGCAAGAACAGACGCCCAAACTGAAATAACAGTATCTGCTACAATAAATTAAAAGAATAGAGTAAGCGTGTAATAACTATAACATAGAACAAGAAGTATGTTACATGTCTGATGTCTCCCTCATGCTCACCACAAATCGCCATATATACATGAACCATGCAGCCAGGGATAGATACATACCACAGCAGAGACTAGAGAGATATAACATCAATGATCTTTTGTTTATGAGAGTTTCAGGAGCCAAAGCGGGCACGAAAACAATCAACTTCTTAAACAAATTTGTTTTCAAAACCTAAAGTGTCAATCATATTGTATGGACATTAGAACCCAGTGATTCCAATTTTTAACAATAGTTCAAGCCAAGAGTAGTAAAAGAAAATGATGCGAAGCATATTAGGTTCATTTTACTAATACCGGAAAGATCTGGGTAAGTTATAACTTAAAGAACTACTTGGGGTTCTATCCAAAGGTACAGTTTACCTTTGACTGGCATTGAAAAGTTATAAGTTATATTCCAAGGTGTTCAATTTCCATTGCAACAAGTTCAATAATGGGACAGGAAATAATTAGAATCGTATTGAGGTGGGTCCAACATTAACTGGATTTTTAAGATGTGAACCACCTAAGTCACCAATAAAATTTGAAGTTTCTTGGAGTTCATAGAAGGTTTACTTGATATTTTCTAAAATGGGTTTTTAGTTTATAATCATGCCTCAAAGCAGGAATCGTGCTGTGTTATGATTCAGCGAGAAACACATGTAGCTTATGCATTGAGTAACAGAGGAAGTTGATAGAACTATACTCAGTGCTAATAAAGCACCCTAGAGAATAGCGTATTCACCTTTTAATTGCGAGTTGAATTACACCAATCACATCTAAGCTAGGTGGTATAGCTATTATTTAATTTAGTATAGGCATTATGTAGTTAATTAAAACTTCTAATATAAACTTTTCCATCCCCGTAACTCATTATATTCAAATGAGTTAAACAAGTACTTAATAAAGTGGTTAATCAGGCTATTATGAATGCCTTGCAAGTGAACACAACAAAGTTGTACAGTCTCTACCAAAAGATGAAAATTCCTACATGATCAGGAAAATATGGGTTAATGCCGTCAACTCAAAATGAGATACGAAATGCAGGAGTTGACAGAAGTTTTTACAAATAGTGGTAGTGAATTTGTATTAATTTCAAACCAAAAGCATATAACAATCGAGATTTAGTCAAATTGATAGACTTGACTGTTTGAATGAAACGAAAAGATGATTTATGTTAGGAACGTTTTAGTATCTTATGGAAGACTATTAAAGCAAATCGCAATCTTATTTTATTTTGTGACAATATTATTTCCACAACACGGGTCCATAGCTTCTTTATTAAAGAAAAAAAAAAGTCAGTGTCGGTCACTCTAAGGCTCACCCCTAGACTATGACTAATAGTCCAATCACAATTCACAATATTGACTGATGTTAATATTCTACAACAGGTGAACATAAGGCAACAAATAAGTCAAGATGAAATAAGCAACATATCGCAGGTAAAGATTCAATTGAAAGACTAATTGCTAAGCAACCTACCAGTAAGTTAATCATGCATACATGCCAAGTTTTTATAGATTAAGTTGTAAATGCTAGTGAGCTTCCTTATTGTTCAACTAACTACATGAAAAAAGATACTGATATCCTTGTCAGAGTATCGAATGTCATACTATATAATAAACTGAGACTGATGAACAATCATTCATTTAAGAAGTTGTGACATTGATAATCTACATCTAGGTTTTAGATAGCACATGCTGGGTTACATCACATAAATATGGATACTAGAACCTTCAACAAGTAACCATTACACTTATGCATGACAACGTATTTTGAAAAAGACAACTCTAAAAGTAGTTGCCAGCAATCAATTTTTGACATGAGGTAAAAACTACCACTTTGAATTGTAACTCATATGCAACTGTTTAAAAAATATCATCCACTTAATTATTAATTCATTTTATCACCAAAATTCAGGATACCGAATTAATCGAATTTTATAAATAACCGTGTGAAAGAACGTGCAGTAACTGAAGACTAAATATTATAAAAATAAATTAGTGACCTCTTTCTGAATAAGAGCCACACAATAAGCAGTATTGATAATTGTGGAAGAAACCTTCTGAAATACAAAAACAGAATTCTCGTTTAGCCTCTACTAAACGTATACAAAATGTAACTTTGGCGATATAAGTTGTAAATATTATTTTTACAAAAGGCAAAAATGTTGGTATTCTAATTATCTAATACATTCTTATTGGGACCAAAATCGGAAGCCAGATGTGCAATTAATATATGAGACATCAACCTCAAAAGCAAATGCATACAAATCTTTTCTCCGTAGTGATTTGGTCAGGGTCGAGGCTGACATTTCATTCGGCCCCTACAAAACTTTGAACAAGAAGGGGTGCTTCTATTCCAAAAACACTCACTCCTTCATACCTCACATCAGTCATAATGTTGATCCTAAGTCCATAAGTAAAATAGCACTACTGTCACCCACGAAAATGGAAATTTAAGTTTGCCAAGATTTCAACCAACTACCAGAGTATCTGATTATCTAAACGAGCCTTTAATAACGAACCTTCTAGGCAAAGTAATATTATCAACTTTTATAGTGTTTAAATCCCTTAATATTTGTTTGACTTTTTGTTAAAATGGCCATCTTGACTTCTTAAACCAAGGTAAATGCTGACGTGGACACTACATACGATGTTGCATTTCAACTTCATGATAAATGCTTAATAGGTGGACCAAATTAACTTTTCTTTTTCCGGCTTGCTTCTCTCTTTTCATATTATTGGTCTAGTCATTGTGAGTACCAAAATTTGTAAATATTTTACAAGATGAATGAAATATGATGAAAAAGTAAAATGCTTAAATTGACGCTACATGTGCATTTTTAGCTAAACCTGGCGTGGCAAGTCAATAATTACAAGAAAGAAACCCTAATTTCAAAGAGATGAAACATACACATAATAATCCTTCCATGAATGCACGAAATGAGGTAGGTAGATACCTCTACGAAAAGCAGGAATCGAATTGGAAGAAATAGCGTCCCTACAAGCTTTCATTGCTGCTTTCGTAACATCTTGCCTGTTTCAATTTCACATCAATCAATCACTCTAACCCTAAGTTTTATAAATTAATATTATATGTGTGTTAGTTTATGTATGAGATTGATTTGATTTGACTAACCCATGCTGATCGTAACCAACTCCCATTTCAACAAACAAGAGTGTAAGAGAACTGTTTGGTACTGATGATTGAGCTGTAGTGGAAGTTAGTGACGTGGATTCGCCGGCGCCGGAAGTTACTGCTGCCATGGAAATTGGTGGTGTTGATGCTGCTGAAACTGCGAATTGGGGAAGAAATCGTTGGGGTGTTTTTAGGGTTTGTTCATGAAGAAGAGAAGGGAGTTTGATTGTGAGGAATGAAGTATCGCTAATCATCATTTTTGAGTTTTTGGTTTCAATTTAGTGCCTTCCATTCGATGCAAGTTGCAGTAGACAAGGTGTCGATACACTCTATGTTTGTTATTACAGGATCAAAAGGCAGATCTCAGCCTTACATTTTAATGATCTAACGATTCAAATTATTTGACGTTCAGCGCGATTTATTAAGAGGGTTAAAAGTGTTAATTTTATTAATGAGCCAACTCTATTTCCGTTATTTAACTTGTTACTTTCAATTTTCATCATGTTAATTTAGAATCTTTTCAATTTAATTTTATTTTCTTTACACTAAAACACAAACTCATTCATTTATTCTCTCATTTAAATATACACTCACACACTCTAATTGATCGCTCGTAATCATAAAATTACTTCAAAATAAGAAGTTGTAATCGCTCGTATTGCTTTTAATCATACGTTTTTGTTAAAAATATGTCGTAAATCCCAAAGATATCTTTCGATTCTGTTGTTGAAGAATCAATAGTCATTACTAGCAAGAAAAAAGAAAAGAGATTTTAACTGATAAGTTTAAACTCTAACAGTCGTGTTTTTGTTAGATTATGAGTAAAATATGAAGAAATTATCAAATGAAGCTTCCCGTTCTATTGCAGATCTACAAAAGTTTTTTAATGAAAGAAAAAACAAAAGGAAACCGTAACTATTGTATTTGATTTCTTTTTAATTGTTCATGTTTTCGTTTTTTGAAGATCAAAATATATATTTAATGTTACTGCATTTTGTTTTTAGTCATGAATAGTGGATCTTCATTTTTACTGCATTTTACATGTTTGTATTACTGCATCTTATGTTTGATAGGTAGTTATTGTGACTGCATTTTATGTTTTATTCGCTACTGCTTTTTGTTTTATGTTTAGTCATCACCAATGAATCTTCATTTTTACTGCAATTTATAAGTTTGTTTAACTGCCTAACATGTATGATGTGTTGTTATTTTTTGCGTTACGAGCATTTGATCATCATTTTAGTGCATTTATAGTTTGTGTTTTACTACGTTTTATGTTTGTTATGTTGTAAATTTTCATTTCATAATAAGTTTTGGTTTGTTACTGCATGTTGTATCTTGTGTGACTTTTTTTAAGTAGAAAATGATTGAAGAAAATGCCTGAAAGGTTAAAGGGTCAAAATAAAATTTATCGACTAACATGTGGCACTTCTTGATTAGCCCCAAACATGCTCTCTTTTCTCTCATTTGGACCCCTGTTTTCCCGAACCTCACTCTTGTTACTAACATAAATTATTTAAAAATAATAGTAATTAAAATAATCAGACATAATTATGAGCACTAAAATCAATTTGATAAGTAAAAAAAAATACTAAAATTAAATAATCTTATTAAGAAAGAGAAAAAAAGTAAGTGTGTATTTCAAAAATCAAAAACTTCAAAAATTCTTAATGTTAATTGCAATAAATGAATTAACCTAACAAAAAAATCAAATCGAAGAAAAATCGTTGATTTAATTTTTAATAACACAATAAACGAAATGTTTTGCTTTGATTCGTTTTATACTTAATAACCGAACCAATATTTAATTAATAATTAATTTGATATTTTTTATTTTATTATTACTTTATAAATTCATAAAGGAGATGATTTTTTTTTGATGTTTCTATCTATTTATGAAATTTCATAAATTAATCTATTATTTCTAATTTAAAATTGTGTATTTAACTTGCTTTGAAGGTAACGTTTCAAATTTTTGTTACATTCTAATTGAGCAAGTTTGTTGTTAAATCTTCAAATTCATTTATCGTTTTATTTTAATTTATATATGGTATATGGTATGTTACACTCAAATTTATTTATTTTTCCTTTTTTTTTTTTTGCACATCGGTGAGTGCAATCAACTTATACAATCAGCACAGACCAATCAGCACACAGGCCTATCAGCACACTGGCCAATCAGCTCGGACTAATCAACACAGACCAATCAGCACAAGCAACACTTAGTCAAATTTGACTTCAAACGTAACATCCATAACAACTTAATTACATACGATTCATCATTAATGACCAAGAACTTATAACAACATTATAATTGACCCATTCTAACACTATTACAAAAGTTAGGTTCAATGCAACAAACTTAGCAATCAAGATCATGATTCAAAAGAGAAGTTCTTGCATAACCTACGACAACCATACAAGCATTTCAATGTCACGCATTCCCCTTCCCATGATCAACTTTCTTACCCAAACCACTTTGACCTACAAAATGAATACAACTCAAAGGGTAAGCAAAACTCTTAGTGAATTCATAAGTAATTAAGCAAGTAAATAACTTAACGGCTTTTAGATCAACTTTATCAACTACACAACCAACTTAACCAACTTATCATCCACTTGAACACATGGTAGTCAATTATACAACATGATATCGAATGGTCATCTAAGGTCAATCAATAGCTTGACTTCCAACTTATCAAAAGTCAACAACTTGATCACAATCGACAACTCAACATAATTTAACAAATGAATGAAACTAGCAATTAAAGTCAATTGCACATCTCAATTAATCAACTAACTCGACAACATCAAGATCAACTATAATTGAAATCAATTAACAACTGAGGCCAACGATCAACTGGGGTAGCTAACAATTTAATTTCAATTAACAACAGGAGTCAACATGAGTTGACTAACAACTAGCATATACGTGATATGCACAACTATACGGATCCGTAATCTGTTCCACTTTCATATCTCAACTGAACTAGCACAAGGCTAAGAAGTCTCTACCATGTAGAGCAACTATCATGTGGTTCATTTACAACATGAAACCACCTACTCCACTATCAATTGGATCCTCTTACATGGATGTAATCCGGATCCATTTTACAACTCAACTGTGTGGTTCATACAACATGAGACCACCTATTCCATTGTCATTGGATCTTCTTTAATCAACATAACTCATTTAATTACAATATGAATTCACCTTGGTGATTAAAGGAAGATAACTTGTCACTTGAATTCTTCACTTCTTTAACAACTATCAATACCGCATAATCAATTTAACAATACAATAAATATGTATTAACATTCATACTACTTCTCTTTTCACTAATCAACAACTAATTCAATTGTGCCTAGTTTGACTTCTCAAACTAGCATAATTTTATCATTCTAGCCCATGAACTAGTTTATAGTTCAA
Organism: Logfia minima; assembly: GCA_963921325.1. NCBI lineage: Eukaryota > Viridiplantae > Streptophyta > Magnoliopsida > Asterales > Asteraceae > Logfia > Logfia minima. Next base: position 21,779,761 of record OY992770.1, read on the forward strand.
TTGCTTGAACCATAACTTTAATCACAACTAATAGCATCAAATTGACTCTTTCAAACTAACAATTTAGTGGGTTATCATGTTGAACCCGAATTCAACCTTTCTAAGTTGGATTTCATAAGCTTCTAACCAAAATCTCACCATTTCATGGTTTGAAATCAACAATTACCAACTATAGACAACTACTAGCATCAATTAAACATAATTCATGGATTATGTTTCCTTTGAATGTGTTTTTCTATTAAACTTGGAAACTTGAAAAACTTACAAATGATTACCACTAACTAGCTATTTATACTAATAGACTAGTCACATGATTAATTTCAATAACAAATGTTACAATCTATATTTTAATATCTAACAATCTCCCCCTGATTGTAAACTTTGCTTGGATTATCTTTAATTGAGATATGTATCTTTTAAGCTTGAACTTCGAGAATCCTTTATAAGCTGAAAACCACGTTGAAGTGCATTTTTGATTATTTTGTCTCAGCTTCTATCTTTGAAGTTAACTCTCGAAGATAAATTGAAGACAAATCCTTTTCTTGATCTTCAAAGGCAACTTCTAATCTTGAATGTGTTGTTGGAATCTTTCTCTTGAAAGCTCACTCTTTGAAAACACATTTTCTTTATCTTAATCCTGAAAGTATATTCCACCTGGTTGTTGCCGATGAATCCTCTTTGAACTGATGAATTCCAATGTATGAAAGATTTATGATTTGACCTATAAATTTTTTATCTTTCGTTAATACTTTTGAAGCTTCTCTTTTATTGCTCCCCCTCAATTGAATATTGATCTTTTGGAGCTTTTACTTTCTAAATTGAACCATTTTTTAATCCTATTTTGCTCCCCCTTAAATCAATTATCTTTTCCCAAACTTGTAGAAAGATGATATTAGCTCTTCATTGAAGCTTTATCTTTCATTAAACATATTATCTTCAAATTACAAACTCTTTTCTTCACTTATTCTCAAATACTAACTCTTTTCTTTACTATCTTCAAACACTAATTCTTTTCTCCCCCTTCATGATGATTATGATACATCGTGAGCATCATGAATATGGTGTAGCACAACGTGTTTGAAGAATAGTAGACTACATCAAATCATCGGAGCAACGAACTTTTAAGAACATTCCGTTGAATGTTGTATCTTCAATAAGCAACATACATTACAAAATCTGATACTTGCTTAAAATACTATCAAATCAATAATCTCGAGATAATGATGCGGAAAATGATAGTAAACTTCAAGAAAGCATCAATTTCGTAACTGTTGCTGCATGTTTTGTGACAACAGCTCTTATTTTGTAATAGTTAGTTTTTTTTATTAGTTTTGTAGTTAATAATTGTATTTTATTAACTTAGCTTTTTATTTGTATTGATGTAAGTTCGTACGAACTATCAGATGCCAGGGTGCAGGGAAGATGAGTTGAGATTTAAAGCTGATAATGACCGAGACGATGATCCAAGTGCACCCAAAGAATGTGAGCTGCCTGGCTCTTCATCTAGAGAGCAAGGTTTAGCACAGGCTCAGGGGGAGTCCAGTTAGAAGCAAGGAGGGAGTGGAACTGAGGAAACTCCAGTGAATCTAACAGAGTCTGACACTATCGAAGCGTTGCTTGGTTTGGACGATTTTGATAGCGAGGGATCAGAGTTAGAGGAAGAAGAGATCTTGGATAAGGAGGTTGTAGATTGGAAATCAGACGATGAGATCATTTCAGATGACGATGCTGATATTGATGAGCATATAGTGTTAAAGCAACCGGTAACTGAAGTAGTGGTTGAAAATGAAGCTGGTGACAAGGTGATCAACTTAGAGCAAGACATAACTCCTGAAGTTGAGTCAGATTTTGAGGAAGTTGAACCAACTCGAGAAGAGTTAAAGAAGTTATGGTTCAAAAAGGTGGAAAAGGAACCAGAAATTAAATATAAAGGTGATATCAGGGTTAGAGGATCGGGCGAGTTGAAGCGAGGCATCATAAGTTGGTTTTATGACAGCGATCTGAATCTGTTCATATTAAAAAGATATGATGGGATTCAATACTTGAAGAACAGACTGAAGACCTTTAGCTCGTTGCCGAAGATTTAATTGAAGGAGCTAGCCTGGCTAGACTTGGTAAATATTGGAGATGATCCTTACGCTCGTACCTTAGAGAGAATATTAAAGCGTGAAGGAAGATCAAATAAGTTTGAAAGCTTAAAGCCAAAGCCGAGGAAGAGAGTTCCTGATCTGACCAAGATTGATCATATAACTAACAAGTCGTGGATGAAGATGGTCTATAGACCAGTCAAATGCTTGAAGGTTCCGTTGAAGAGAATGCCACGGAACGTTCTTGAAAATCTGAAGTGGTGGTATGTTAATAACAAGAATGTTGAAGTAGTAATGGAAGACACTGAGGGAAAGGAGCTGCTGAGAGTGTATGACAGTTTACATCTAGTAAACTTGTCGAAGGATGATTTGATGAAGTTTCATGCAAACAAGATCTTATACAGAGACATTTGGAGGCATGAAGCCGAAGATATCAGAAGGTCGTGAAAGTGTGCGTGGAAAAGAGCTTATGGGCTGAGAGTCGACAAAGCTGATCGTGAATCAAGTTCGACAAAGCCAGAAGACTGAAGACAGATAGAGCTATTGTCAAGGGGGAGTCTGTTGGTGCATGTTTTGTCACAACAGCTCTTATTTTGTAATAGTTAGTTTTGTTATTAGTTTTGTAGTTAATAATTGTATTTTATTAACTTAGCTTTTTATTTGTATTGATGTAAGTTCGTACGAACTTATATGTTGAAAGCAGAAAATCTTTGTTTCGGTTTCCAAACTTTGGTTTTCTTTGGAAATTGAGAAACCGATTTACGTGAAGTATTGAAAGCATAAGAATCCGAATGATGAAAATTCTTCTGAGTAAATGTTCCAGTTGAGTGTGATTTCTTAGAAAGAGGAATTTTCCTTGTGCCATAACTTTCATTTAATTTTTGATAATCAAATGAAAATTGAGCATTCTCTTCTCTTGCTCTATTAAACTTCTCAATTTCTTCCTCCTCATTAGTTGTTTGTAGAAAACTCATTTTTAAAATGCTACCCAAGTTACCGTAGTTATACAAGGTTGGCACTTTAGAAATTGCTTTCTTCAAATAACACGGATTATCAAAACCTATCCCTTCTCTTGGATTATGAAACTTGATATCCATTGGTTTATTTAATAATATGGATTGAACAATTTGACCACGTTTCAACAAAGTATCTTGAAGTTCTTTGATTTTGCTTGACAATGACTTCTTTTCATTAATTGATTAATTGCAAAATTATATCTTTGTTGAACAAAACCTGCATGTTCTCTTAATACTTTGCAGTCAGAAAATATACCAAGAACTTCTTTATTCAAAGATATATTTTATTTTTCATATTTTTCAGAACTCATTTTATAACCTTCCATGTGATTTCGTAAAACTAATTTATCTCGATTCAAAGTTTTTATCACATCAAGGTTATTTGCTAAGTCATTTTGCAGTGTATTAGCCTTTTCCTTTTCTGAGTTTAATTGTTGTTGACACTCAGTTAGAACTTTAGAATGTACCTCAGAGTGTGTCTCAATTTGAGTTTCAAGTAGTTTAATTTGTTGCAAGGCATTGGACTTTTCAGCTGACAGCTTAATGACTTGAGCATGTTCTTCCCAATATTTATCTTCCCAATTTTTCATAACCGCTTTCTCGGCTTCCTTTTTTTGTGCACTGATCATCTTTTTCTCATAATACTCAGATGTTGTTGCACTTTCTTTCTTTTGTAAAGATGATCTTGATTTAGATTGCTACTTATCTTTTTGAATCCATCTTGAAATACGTTCTATCTCTTTCTCAATTGCTTTCAATTCCTCATCCGATTCGCTCTCAATTTCATATCTTGACATCATAAAATCGTTGCTTGAATAGTTCTTTTAAAGATTAAAGAATTTGAAGTGTTTAAAGAATCATTTTCTTTAAGAAAATGTTGATCGAAAATTTCAATTTTTATCCATAAGAATTTTCCCTCCGAAATTTGTCGAATTTTGCTTTAGTAAAATAAAAATTTTCTCAGACCAAAATTACTCAATGGTAAGCTTAAATCCAAATTTTGGAAATTGACAAAATTTCCCTCCAATCAATTTTTTTTTTTTTTAAATCAAATGATTAGTGTCGCAAGAATAACTTTGAACCTAAATGCGACTGTAATGATAAGTTCGCAAATACGAAATTTATCCTGAATGCGACATTAATGGTAAGTTCGCATAGATAAGGTCGCAGAGGCAAGTTCGCAGAGGTAAGTTCGCAGAAATAAGGTCGCTGAAGCTGATACGCGACACTACAAATAAGTTCGCACAAATAAAGTCGCAGAAGGAATAGTGTCGCAGGTACTATTCGTCGTCTTCACCAAGAGAACCAAATCTGAGATCGATCAAATGATGAAATTAACTCCTAAACTTGATTTCTGATTGATCCATAGCACTAATACAACACTTTGATCGGTGGAATTTCACTTAAACAAGCTTAATCAATACAAATGAAACTTAAACCGCCATTTTTAGGTTTGAATCAAACTTGAGAATTTGAATGAATTGATCGTGAATTCTTCAATCTATCTGTTGTATATCACTTCCTGAACCTTCGTTGATCCTTAACTTGATCAGAAACACACGATTTAATCGAATTTGATCACTAATCTGAATCTAACACTTAGAATACCCATTTTGACTTTTTTTTTTCAAATTAGATGATCTTTAGCTATAATATGATGAAATTGATACTCGATACTTGTTCCTTGATCAGTAGTCTTCAATTCTAATGGATTACTTTCACTGTAACACAATCAAATCTCCGAATTTGATCTTTAAATTCACAAATTTGACTTTTTATTGACTTTTTCTTTGATGAATTCTTGTTGTTTCAATCTGATTTTCCTTCAAATCTTTAATCACTCAAGCTCTGAAACCAATTGGTAAACATATTCAAGCAATTCTTATGATGATTCAATGATAATTGAGATAGTTTCCTTTGAATGTGTTTTTCTATTAAACTTGGAAACTTGGAAAACTTACAAATGATTACCACTAACGAGCTATTTATACTAATAGACTAGTCACATGATTAATTTCAATAAAAAAGGTTACAATCTATATTTTAATATCTAACATATTAATTTATTAATTACCATCATCCTAACTCAAAATCATCACTTTCCTCCATTACTAGGTCAAAGAAGCAAAGAATAAAGACTTACCTTGAATTAAAGATGGAGTATATGACTCCAATTTGACTTCTCTAGCTTCAATTTAATGATTGAGGCATGATTTCCTTCATTTCCTTATTCTTCTTTCTTGTTCAAGTAAGTATAGGGTGAGTGTGGGTGTATGCACGTATGTGTGTATGTGTAAAAGGTTTTAGAGTTTTATTAAAGATATTTACATTTCTAACCGCATAGTCTCATTCTCTTAATATTACACCCTCACAACTTAACATTTAGGAAACTTTAATATTTCACAATCAATAATAATAACGCACATAATTTACACAACTAGTTTAAATAAAACATTTACTCGTATTAAAATATCACCTATAAATTTCGGGGTGTTACATGGTATAACTATACTCACTTAGCGTGTTATATGTTTTTTCAAGATAATAAATTTTTGTTCAATATTGTAAAATAGGGATTAGTGTGTGGGGATTTAGTGAGAAGGTTGAGAAAAAAAAAAAAAAGGGCCTATGAAAGTCGAATTGTGAGTCTCCTTTCATCCCATGTGGTGAGTTTCCGGTGATTCCATAATATCGAGGGCACCTGTGTTATTGTAATCTACCACTTAAGGAGTGGTGTAAGGACAATCAAGAGTGTCGAGAGTTAAGCTTTCCAATTTGCAATATCTTTCACACATAGTGCAATTTAAGCGGCCTAGAGTCATGTATGTTTACAAATTCTGTATTTTGTTTTTTATTTTTTTTATTTCGTGTGTTTATAATTGACTTTATACATTACTTTGTTATTTCTTGTTGTGGTGGTCTATGACAACAATTGGTATCAGAGCGTGATACATGATACAGAGAGAAAGAATCAGACAACTAAGAGGAAGACAAATTCGAGAGAAACAGAAAATTTGTTTGCAGTTCATCATATTATGTGCAGCGCCGAGAGAATTGACGGTATGTGTTCTATAACCGTCAGATCAGTGTAAAATGGACTGTAGGGTCATAACTTGTATTTCCACGATCTGAACATTGGGATTATCGATCCGATATCTCTATTGAGAAATATAAGTTATTGAAGTTTGATGTAGAACATTCATCGGGTTTGGCCCAACTATGAGCAAACGAGCATTGTAGATCATCGTGCTTTTTAGACAGTGGTGTGAAGACATATAGATCCATGTTTTGACCAATTTTCCTAGTGAGAGCACACAACTGGGAGATAAAGATGTTCAAACTTGTGGCTAAAAGATGATGTAGTTGTAGAGTCGGTTTTGGAGTAAACTTTCGTTTTGGATTAATACAATCGAGATTGAAGAAGCAAAACAAGTGACGTAGATGTGTGTGGTTCAACAATGATAAGCCTCAGTGGAGCAAGTTGATCATGAGTTGTGTCAAAAGTCTTCTTAAAATTTAGATTGTTAGGTGGCGTGTCCTGGTAGCAAGAGTGGTGGTACAAGATGATATATCACACTCGTTATCGTTGAAGAGAGATCCACATCATAGAGGAAAATTTAGAAAATTCGAGTCAATGGGGAGTTGTTAGGATTTAATTAGAATTACCTAAAATATGGTTTAATTAATTAGGGAAGTTACTTGGTGATCAAGTTTAACTTGATGGAGAAGTAGTTTGTTGTGTGTGTGTGTGTGGATATATATGTATATCTATATATTTATATATATATCTATATCTATATATATATATATGAGTTATGTGTGGGGATTTTGGTGAGTAGGTTGTGACTTGTGAGAAAGAGAGAAAGGCTCTATGAGAGTCAAATTGTTAGTCTCTCTCCGTCCTTTATGGTGAGTCTCCGATAATTCAATAATGTCGAGGGCAGCTTCATTATTGTAATCAGGGAGTTCTGTGAGATTATTCTAAGAGTGTTGTGAGTTAAGTATCTACAACTTGTAATATCTTTTGACATATAATGCCTACACGATTATCTTTATAAAAAAAATATACCTACAACCTGCCCCGCACAAAATGTGAAATCACCCGTACATGCACATTTTCTTCTAATGAGATTTTAATCCACAACCTATAAATTTTTAAACTTCTCACGTACTGTTAGGTCAAAAAATTATTGACGCATACAAGACACATTTAAATCTTAATCCATGTATATGGATGTCTGTGTATTCAACTTACGATTATCTAAAATTTTGAATGTCATTATCATTTTCCTTGAAAGGCAAGTTCTAACACACAACTATTACGAATATTTACTTTTATTTGAACCCACAAACTTATAATGGTAAAATTACTTCAATACTGATACATCAATGTCATTTGCTTATTATTTATATTTTTTATCTTTATCAACATTTTTTTTGTTAAAGTAAAAATGGTTATAACTGCATAAGTTAGTTCCACCAAGGCAAGGTAAGTGTAGTACAAATTAATGTCGTCACCAGTTTTCTTGTCAGAATTGCTTTAATAATATTACGTGTTTGATAACATTAACTCCATGAAATATTTTGTTACACTATGATGGATCAATTTTTAAGAAATGTTCTTAATTATGATATTGAAACTTGAACAAATATTAATGGGAATACGGAAATACGGGTCACTACTGTATTCACACGAAAAGAGTCCTTTACAGCAAAAAAGCTCGATAAGTAACAAATGCTGAAGCTGAGTTTGCTACAGATAAAGAATGTTTAGCAAGTAGTCGTTCTGCACAACAGTTTCTGCTGTTGTTGGGTTTGACAATGCTCATGGCATGTTGTTACTTTATCACGCAGTTCTTGAAACGCCCTCATTGTCTCAACATCGAATCCTCCAGCAAACTGTCAGATACTCATAGTTCAAAACATCAAAATTTTGACTTTTGGGCTCAAATTGACAAATTCCAAGTTACGAATTTGATGCAAAAGGAGACATTTTTTTTACCTGATGTACACGAAATGCAAATCGTACACCTTGAACTATCAACTCTTCTTCTTCAGGACCACCAACGGTTTCAAGTTCTGCAGACACTCTTCTCATGTACTTCATTGCTAATTTCACTGATGCAAGCTTGATCTACAAGTATGAAATCATTATACAACTTTTTATTTATCTTTGTAGGCTATTGAAACACAAGGACATAGTACAAAAAATATGATAAGACGATGGCCAAATACATTAAAACAAAAGAATCCACACAGCATGAATGCAGAAAACTACAGGGTAGGCCCTTTAACCAGGCTAAAACTAAAAAAAAAATTCTTTAAGAAATGTACAAGTGATCATGCATAACGTACACATGAAATACTGCCAATACCAAAGGGCCTTAGGACTAGCGGTTATGTGAGAACTCAATCAACCAAAAGGTTGTGTATAAGTCTCGGTTGAGACAATATGCATATAATATGTGAACTGTACATATATGTGGAATAGACGGTAGGATTACCTATTTTAAAACATATAATAATAATAAATAAATAAATAAATAAAAACATGATTGTACCCAATTTCAATAATTTGACCAAGAAACTTGATATTACAACCTATGTGTATTTTCCTAGTCAGTATTGCGAAAACTAGAAATAAAATAAGATACTTAAACAGAAGTAATTGGTTTGCATTTTAGAATCTACATCTACAATCTACGATCTACAATGTGTACTAAATATGGGTAGCAAAAACTGATGGAAATCGTTAAAAGAAAGCTGAAGTGAGACATACAAAATACTGGGGTTCATAAAAGGCCAACCACTTTTCTTAAAAATCAATACCCTCAAAACTCCAACGCAATGAACAACATCTGATGCATGATGTACAAGTCATTAAGCAAATACCTGAAAAAGCGATGTAGAATCCACTAACACCTAATTTTTTCATCATACTTATATGAACGTTGTTTTTTTATTCATGATCCAGTAAAATAAGGACAACCCATTTCACTAGAGGTGACCAAATAGGCGAATTAATTAGTGGTCACAACAAAAAAAATTCGATCCATTTGCATGTTTTATTTTATGCTAATTTTGTTATATTCTTGTTACAGACAACTATAACTTGAAAAGACACAGTTATCAAAGTAAACGGGTCGAAATTATCGCCTTTATAAATTATCAGTGGGTAAGATAGGGACTGTAAGACCCCTACCGTTGCCGTTAACTGTTTATGAACCACACCAGTTGGGTAAAAAGCGTAAGATTTGTTTCTTCTTGTGGACCGAGTGGAAATGGTAGATTTGATACCTATTTGAACAAAATATTGTACCAATATTTATATCTACTTAGGAAAGGAGGTTCAAAAACAAGAAAGAACTACCTGAGTTACAAATCCTGCTTCTTGCATCCAACCCATTGGAATTTGAAATACTTTGTATCGTGTTGAAGCTGATTCTCTCATTCGTGATAAATTATACACTCCATGCTCTAATCTGTTTGTCACCAAACTAATCAGCAAGATATTAACTAACATACACTAAACAAGGTTTTAACATATAAACTGATTCGTACTTTCCAAACAACCCTTGCATTTTCTTGAGAGCTGGAGCACAAGGCTGGCGAGGATCATCACGAAACGATGACACTTCTGATTCAAGCTTCTTTAAATCTGAGTACCCGAATGCAGCTTCTCTTAATGCATCGGCTTTATGTTCTGGCCATTCAAAGTGTTTAAGAACTGCCCTCTCATCAACCTGAATTCATTTCAAGAAAAAAGTATTAGATCATGACATAACTTGATTTGGATTATGAGAATTATATGAGCTAAATTAAGTAAGTTCACCAGGTAAGAGAGTTCATCATCGAGCCATTTAACAAAGGGTACAACATCTTCAATATCTGTAAATGCTGCATTCTCAACTTCTTTGATCAGAAAGCTTATAAAATCACGTTGTGTTTCCACATCTGTTTTTATCTATAATGATTTAATCACCAAAACGAATAATTAGAAAATGGCCTAAGAAAAATAGTAACAAGAAACATCACAGAATTTAAAATCAAACAAACATTTTTCCTTATTAAAATTTAAATCTGGAAAGTCTAATACAATGTACAATATTTTGGTGCATTATCTATAATTATTGTTTTGACATTTACCTACCAGAAATGTTATAATCTTCAAATTAAAAACCAAACTTATAAGCTCCTAAATGAAGAACAGAACTCTAGTAGATGGTACTACTTTCGCTGCACAATGTACAAGTTGTTCTTACAGTAAAGTTTACCAGTACTTTTCTTTAACCTGAATTGATACACATCCTAAAGGACTTAAGAACCTACAAACCCTAAAAGGATCAAGCATGAGTTCTAAAATGTGAAATGTCTAAGCTGCCCTTTGCCCAATTCACCATTATGATTTCAAAATCTCAAACAGTTATCTTTACAGGATGTCAGGACTCATTTATTACGGAACACAATAAATAATGTAAGCTGAGGACCGTTTGAGGGGCAAAACAGTAATTAAAATACTTACAGCAAGCAAATGCGTAGACCGGTTCTCGATTTCTCCGATCATATCACGTGTATTGGCCGTCGACGGAACATCCGCCGATGTACCTCCGTTACACGATTCCCGGCGAGATTCTCTCCTCATTAATGAATGATAAAACTCAACGACCTCCGGCACTCTCGTCACCTTCGCCGGAAACGCCTTTACACTCATCGTCGCTTGCGGTGGCGGCGGCGGTGGAGGTGGAGCTGCAGACTTTATCATCCTCGGCGGCGGAGGAGGTGGTGGCGGCACCGGAGGTTGATGCTCCGTCAATGCCCTCTCCGCTGAGCTGCTTAACGAGCTCGTAGACGAACACGATGACGATAACGATAACGAAGGTCGTGGAGGCGGTTTTGGAACCCTAGGAACACGAGAACGAATCTCGATAACGGAATCGGAACTCATATCTAACGAATCGCATGTCGAAAGCCTCGGTAAATTGTCGATTTCGACTAGTATCGATTCTTTCGAATTCGATTCCGTATAACATTGATTATTATCATTACTCATACTAGTGTTTCTACTCGAAACATTCGCCAACGTATGTCTTTTTAAGCTTTTAATCATACTAGACTTCCCCGAAATATCAATCAATTGTTGATACTGATGATACTTTTGTGACAAAAGATCCTCAATCCGCTTCTCGAATTCTTGTTTTTGTTCCGTAAGTTGTAAATGAAGCATCTCCACTTCTTGCCTCAACCTTTCGTTTTCGGTTTCAAGACACTCGATTTTTTTAGTCGATTGAATGATTTCTAAATCCTTTTTAGAGATCTCGTTTTCGAGAAGCGGGAGAATGGCGGCCGACTCCTTGAGCAGTTTTTGCTCTAGGAGTTGAGTACGCAGTCGAGATTCTCGCTCTCGTAACTCTTCAACTAAATGTAGTAGTTCCGCTACGTCTGGCGGTTTAGGCTGAACTTGAGCGGATGATTTAGAAAACACGCCGAATGATTTAGAAAACATCGCATTTTTATGTGGTAGTTTCCCATTTCCGGCGCTGGAAGCATGAGATGGAGATTGATGTCGTTGTGGGTGTAGGTGTTGTGTTTCTTGTTTCGAATTTGCTGGTGATTTTTGTAAGCCCATTGCTAATTTGACCTTTCCGGTGACCATTTTTTAAGATATAATTAAAAATGTGGTATGTTGGTTGTTAAATTTGGTTGATATGATTATGTGTTTTTCATTATGGGTATGGTTTGCCACAGAAGTCGTTGTTAGAGTTGCCTGTGAGATTGGGAGAGTGATAGAGATAGACACAGTGTATGTGTTTTGTTTTTTATTTGGGAGTGAGAAATAAAAAACTAAAGTAAAAAAGAGGACACGTATTACGAGGAACGGTCTTCTGTAGGTTGTTGGTTTTGAAATATTTGGGGAAACTTTAATAATGGAGATTTAATTAAACGAAGGTGGTGGTATAGTAATTGCTACGCGCCAAACATATTTTGAAATTGGATTTGAAGAATAAATTCTTGTCTTATTTACTTTTCTAGCTTTCCTTTTATATTACTTTTGTTGTAACTCGATAGTACCTCCCTTCTAATATTATTATCCATTATTATTTTCTTTTTAATATATCTTAAATAATTGTTAATTCTTAATTTTAACTAATAAAAAAGTGTTTAAATGGAAAATAAATTTTTGTTGATCAGCAGTATAGTTATTATATTTTTTTAAAACTGTGTGTAAATTTATGATGGATATTTAAATTGGAACAGAAGGAATATAAATATTTAGTGAATCTTAAATATTGAAGTCTTTTGTTGAAACGTGTATCTAATTAGGTATTATATTTTTATATAAAGATAATTGATTGATAAATTTAATTAAATAGGTCCAAAAACTAATTTAATCTTAAAATTAGCTACACATAATATAATAAATTAATAAGATAATGAAAGATACTTAAACTAACAGATGAATTAGATTGAATTTTACGTGTATTTATTTGGTCATAGATATCAAGACTCATTTTTATATGTGGTTTTGGTTATGGTAATTTTGTAACGTGACACAAATGACGTGTATTTGAAAGCAATTTTTAAAGAATTTAGTTTTTATAAGTCAAAACACTTATACGAAGTAAGTTCTTTTTACAAACAAAATTAAATAGGGCTTGTGACAAAAAGAAACCCTACAAGCTCTTAAAATAAAAAGTTTCTTCATATAGCTTGGTGTCAACGAAGGCATGATATTTCTCTATTTCCATGCTAAGTTTATTTTTATCCTAGTAATATATTCTTATTTTATGGTGGGAAATTAGACTCTATGATATGGCATATAATTTCAGGATCTTTTCTCTAATTCTTATTTCTACAACTTAACCAAAGATCAAATTCTTCATTCTCGTATCTTCTTTTTCTAGTGGTCCTTCATTTCTCCAACCCAACAGTTGCCATCACTTTTTTGTGTTCATGCAATTGCTAAGATGTGAACAATTTTACAAACGAACAAGAACAAGATTTAACATTATCTCTATAGATTTTATTAATACTAAAATCAGACAATGTTCAAAAACAAGACAAAAATAATCCTCACAACAACAAAACTCTCAATGATCAATCACCAATTGGTAATTGTCATTCACTCACAAATCAATACACAATTACAGCTGTACATAATTGTTCAAGAGAGGAGAATGAATAACTCTCAGATACAAGATACACGATTATTTCTGAACATAATATCTACTCTATTTTATTAAAACAAAAAACAAACTTACAACTTAAACCTTTAACTATTAATAACTTACACTTGCAGTCCCTTGACTTCAACTTGTCATCTTCTGGCATTTTACAATCTGACAAGTACACTTATATACAATTAAACTAATCACACAATAAGTATAAACCAATAACCCTATTTCACTTTTAGATTAGTACTTTGAACATCTCCCCATCTAAGTGTGAAACAAGTTATACAAAGTTAACTTCTCACAAAACCAATCATGTTATGCACAAATACAATTCAAACTTTTTGTAAAACCATTAGATACATTCTCATCAGATTTTATTTGAATGGTTTTGACTACACCAAAAGATATCTGTTGTCTTACTAAATGAAGATCAATTTCAAAGTGCTTAGTCCTCTCATGGAAGACAAGATTAGTAGCAAATGTGTAAGGCTGATTTATTATCACAATACACACTTACTGGAAGATCAACATTTACACATAAATCTTTTAAAATTTCTGGAACCCAAATTATTTCACAAGTGACAGATGCCAAGGCTCTATATTCTGCTTCAACAGAAGACCTTGACACTGTGGGTTGTTTCTTGGATTTCCAAGAAATTAAACTAATACCAAGATATAAACAAAACCCTGTAACTAAGCTTCTTGATGAGTGCACTTCTCCTAGTCATAATCAACAAAAGTAGAAACATTAAACACTGAGCTTTTCTTAAACAGCAACCACTTACCAGGAGATCCTTTCAAGTATCTCAAAACTCTCAATGCAACTTTAAGGTGAGATTACATTGGTGAATGCATATACTGACTTAGGCAATGCACAGAATAAGCAATATTAGGCCTAGTTGAAGTAAGATAAATAAGTTTTCCAACCAACTTCTGATATTCACTAATGTTTTTCAACGGCATGTCATTAGCACTATGAACTTCAGAACTGGACAGAACAAGATTGGTCTCCATAGGAGTTGTTGCAAGCTTGCAACCAAGCAACCCAAACTCAGAAAGCAACTCTAAGCAATATTTTCTTTGTGACATAGATAACCATCATCACATTTCAACAATTCTATTCCAAGAAAATACTTTAGGTTTCCCTAGGTCTTTAACCAAAAACTTAGACTTTAAAAAGGTTTTGTAATTATTTATCTCAGACTCATCATTACCTGTTATAACAATATCATCAACATACACAAGCAATGTAACAAAAATATTATCAAAGTTCTTGGTGAACAAAGAATAATCACTAACACTTTGCACAAAACCAAACTCAAGCAATGCACTAGAAAGCTTCTCATTCCACTTTCTAGGTGCTTGCTTCAAACCATACAATGATTTGACTAACTTGAATACCCTTTTATCATCATTAGAGAAATAACCCTCAGGTAAGGTCATATAAACATCCTCATCCTAGTCACCATACAAGAAAGCATTATTAATATCTAATTGATATAGGTTCTAGTTATTTTGAATAGCAATGCTAATTAAACATCTAACATTTACCATTTTAACAACTAGAGAGAAAGTCTCATCAAAGTCTAAACCTTCTCTTTGACTATACCCCTTAGCTACTAATCTTGCTGTGGAAAGTATGTGATTCTATAGACCACCTACATCTTATAGGCTTTCTATTTAAAGGCAAGTTAGTTAAAACCCATGTACCATTCCTATTTAAAGCTTCCATTTGTTCATTCATGGCATTAATCTAATTATTATCTTTGGAAGCCTCATAATAAGACTTAGGTTTTGTGGTTTTATATAAACTTGTTACAAAACAGTAATTATCAGGACTAAGTTTGGTATAATTCACAACCTTTTCAATTCCAAACTTTACTTTGCCCTCTACTATAAAATCATTTAACTTAGATGGCAAAGTTGTTTTTCTGACAGACCTTCTTAAATCATTTATTTCAACATATACTATATCATCTTCATGTTCATTTGTACCCTCAGGAACAATTGACTCTGTTATGCATTCTTCATTAGATGTTGCGTAGATGCCATCATCAGAAATGACCTTTTCTGGTGTTGCACATTTGCCATCATCTTTAGAATCAAATCTCCCATCATCATTGGGATGAAAATTCTTACTTTTAAAGTGTAATAACACTATTTTATTTTCAAAATAAGGAGAATAAAAAAAGTAGTTGAATTTAACTTAAAAATAATCTTGTAAGCAGAATCCATTTAAGAGGGAAAGACATTTTCATAAAACCTTACATCTCTAGACACAATGAAACTTTTATCCTTAAATTTAAAAAGTTTGTAACCTTTTTTTATCATGAGAATATCCTAAAAAACACATTTAACAGATCTACTAGAAAATTTATCATGATTATTGTTGGATCGAATCTTGTGATTTGGAGGTGAATTGAAATAAATCCGAGAGTGTAAGTACGTATGTATATGAATGAATATGAACAAGTAATCAAATGTTTCTATATTGCTATTACAACTCTGTTACAAGCTCTAATATCTCTCTCAATATGATATACAAACATACGCTCACAAAACTCTCTGGTTCAACAACATTTTGAAATGAAAAACAAAGTCCTGTATTTATACACTTCCTGTTTCTGCGACTTTGTCATTATGAGACTTTATTGACCTGCGACTTTGTTATGAGACTTTGTTCCTATGAGACTTTGTTGACCTGCGACTTTGTGCCTGCGAACTTGTACCTGCGAATTTATTATTAAGTTCGCATATAGTATTTCTGCGACACTAACTTAAAGTCGCATGACCAGTTTTTTTCACTTACGAATGCAAATCCTATTTTTATATCTAACAATCTCCCCCTAGGATTTAGCATCTTGATTTTCTTGAATATCTTCTTTGAAGATATTTCTTTATATTTCTGATGATTCAGCCTTTTGTCTTGAATCTTTTGAATGTCTTTGACATAGAGAATTAGAACTTTCTTTTTGAGTTCTACTCTTCTCTTTTCCTCTTTAACTTTTCTTCACACATGATTGTTGACTTTGAACTTCTTCTCTTTTGTAATCTTTTCTTTTAACCTTCTTTTTAGATAGACTGTCAGCAGTCTTCTCTTCATATTGACATTTCTTCTGAATTTTATTTCTTGACTCTCATTTCTTGCTTTAGCTTCCCCTTAAATGCATATCTTGATCTTCTGGAGCTTTTAATCTTTACTTTGACATAATCTCTTCCTTATTTCTTTTCTTTTCACTTGAGCTTGTAACTTTAATCATTCTTCCTTGATAGTAATTGTGATATAGCATGAATATCTTGAACATGTCATTCTTGGAAGAGTGTTTTTCTCATTCTTTTTAGTAACCAAAGGTAAGCAACAATTCATTTGATGTAATCTCAGAAAAGTTGATTGTATAATCAGAAAACAGATTTCTGAAAATACTATAACTCCTGGATCACATAGATTACCAGTTAACACAATAATTGAATCAATTAAATGTTTCAATTGAGTGACCTACGTTCAATGTTGGCATTGAGGTTAGCATTGGTAGGATTTCCATTCAATCATTGTGGAATACCATTTTAGGTATCACTATGAATGTTCCGGCAATGTCACTTAGACATGCATAATGTCACAAAGACATAGTGTGTAAAAATACACTTTGTGTCCTAAAATATTTTATATCTTTTGGCTCTAGACTCGATTTGTGCATTAATGATGTCAGGGACTGGAGCAGACTGTCCTTTTGTTTCAATATCAACAAACTCCAACAGAGTTGTCGATAGATTATGTGTAAAATCTCCGTGAGAATACTGAAACAAGAATTTATTAAGAAATTCTTGAGTGGTTAGGAGGGTATATGTGCATTGCATCACTGGGTCCATGATGTCTCCTTCAATACCAGAAATCAACACATGATTTCCGATAGTAGATGTGGCTACCCGACGATTATTTGTTTAGTGAGGGTTTTATTTTTCTTTTAACCCTTTCACACACTCCTCACTCAACCTTACTCAATTTTTCTACTCCACCCTCAGTTGGCAATGGATTTAAAATTATGCTGTTCTTTACTAGAATTTTCACCCTCCCTCATTCTAAGACACCTAAACTTTCATCCTATTTTTGGAAAGTGGCTCCTTTGGTAAATCCAACCGGTTCTGGAGGATTATAGGAGTAGTTTATAAACTAACACTCTTAGTACAGAAAACAGCATTTTGCCAAACAATTTGATTGAAATTGGTAATCTGATTATTCATCAATCCTTGGAATCTCGAAAAAGTCTTTGAGAATCTTTCAAAGTGTTGTGCAATAAGCAAATAGGTTTGAACACTTGAAAGTTTTGGTTTTTGAAAAAATACTCCCCCTTAACATATGCATAAGATTAATGAAATATAACATATGAAGGTGAGTTATAAAAACAAAATCTCTTTTTCTTTTGAAGATCGGGTTTTACTCTGAATTTGAGTAAAAACCATCATGCATCACTTATGCAAACTATTTCAACTTTTGATTCTCCCCCTCAAAATATGACAGAATTTTGCAAATCGAGTTGAAAATGACAGATTATTGCTTAAGTGAAAGCATGCCTAACTGAGAGATCAAAAAGTGAAATCGTTTTTCATCTAAAGGTTTGGTGAATAGATCGGCCAATTGATAATCTGTTTTGACAAAAAATAACTCGATATGCCCTTTTTCAATGGGATCTTTTATAAAATGATACCGAATATCTATGTGTTTTGTTTTTGAGTGTTGAACTGGATTGCAAGAAATAGCAATCGCACTCTGAGAATCACAATAGATAGGTATCTTTTCAAATTTAAAACCATAGTCCATAAGTTGAGATCTCATCCACAAAACTTGTGAACAACAAACAGCAGCCGCAACATATTCTGCCTCAGCTGTTGATGTTGAAACACAATTTTGTTTCTTGGAAGTCCAGCTTACAAGTTTATCTCCCAAAAATTGTACACCACCAGAAGTACTCTTTCGATCAAGTTTACAACCTGTATGATCTGCATCTGAATAGGCTGTTAGTTCAAAACCAGTGTCCTTGGGATACCACAACCCCAAGTCAATTGAATATTTAAGATATCTTAAAATTCGTTTGACTGCTTGAAGATGTGAATCCTTTGGAGCTGCCTGATATCGAGCACAAACACATGTAGAATACATGATATCTGGACGGCTCGAAGTTAAATACATTAAGGAGCCAATCATGCTACGATATAAAGTTTGATCTACTGATTTACCCGAGCTATCAACATTTAAACGGGACCGAGCTTCCATAGGTGTGGATATGGGTTGAGAATCTAGCATTTGGAATTTTTCCAGAAGATCGAAAATATATTTTGTTTGATTGATAAAAATTCCATTTGATAGTTGTTTGACATGCAACCCAAGGAAAAAGTTCATTTCACCCATCATGCTCATTTCAAATCTTGATACCATTAATGCTGAAAAGTTTTTGCAATATTTGGCATTAGTGGATCCGAATATGATATCATCTACATATATTTGAATTAATATGATATCATCTTTTTGTTTCTTAATAAAAAGAGTGGTGTCAAGTGTACCCTTTGAGAAACCGGATTGGACAAGGAATTTGGATAACACATCGTACCAAGCTCGTGGAGCTTGCTTTAATCCATAGAGCGCTTTATCCAGTCGGTATACATCATTTGTCGCTTTGGGTCGACAAAACCGTCTGGTTGACCCACATATACCTCTTCATTAAGAATGCCATTAAGAAACGCTGTTTTCACATCCATTTGATAGACTGTGAAGTTCTTGTGAGCAGCATAAGCCAGAAAGATCCGAATGGCTTCAATACGTGCAACTGGTGCAAATGTTTCGTCATAATCAATCCCTTCTTGTTGACTGTACCCTTTTGCAACTAGGCGAGCTTTATTCCGAATAATGACCCCATTCTCATCCTTTTTGTTTTTGAATATCCACTTGGTACCCACAATTGATTTTCCAGGTGGTCTTGGTACAAGTCTCTAGACTTTAAGACGCTCAAATTGATTAAGCTCATCTTGCATGGCATTAATCCAATCATGATCAAGTAGAGTATCTTTAACACTTAATGGTTCAATGGAGCTCAGAAAATTTGAATATAAACATTCATTTTGAGTAGCTTTTCTTGTTTGAACTCCAGCTGATGGATCTCCAATTATTTGAGTACTTGGATGCGACTTGGTCCATTTTCTCTCAAACGGTAGGTGTTGATATTCAAATTGAGTGTTTGAAGTATCAACATAGGGTATCGGACTTGATAATTCATCCTGGGAAACATTTTGTGATTCCGGTGTAATTTCTAGCATTGATGAAGTAGATGGTGAACTAACTGGCGATGATGATTCTGGTGATTCAATTTGCACATCGTGGGGAGATTGAGGACCAGGTAGATCGATTGAGATTTCAGAAGTTGGAACAGTTTGAGAAGAATCAGCAGACGACGAGGATGTTCCAAAATATTCATCATAAAAATCTGAAAACATTTCATCAATGTCATTCATAATTGATGTTTTAGATCTGTCTGCTTCTGAACTGTTTAAACCGGGTTTTGAAGTGCTTTGTTCAAAAACCATTTCTGATAATTCGTCAAACGTGACATTGACACTTTCATTGACTAACTTTGTACGCTTATTATACACCCGATATGCAACTTTATCCTTTGAATAGCCAATAAAAACTCCTTCATCACCCTTTGGAGAAAACTTTCCTAAATCCTCACGATCATTTAACACATAACATGGACATCCAAAGATGCGGAAAAACTTTACATTTGGAGGACGATTGTTGATTATTTCATATGGTGTCTTTCCAAACCTTTTATTGATAATTGATCGGTTTTGAGTAAAACATGCAGTATTTACAGCTTCTGCCCATAAGAACATCGGTAATTGAGAGTATGTGAGCATTGTGCGAGCTGCCTCAACAAGAGTTCGATTTCGATGTTCTACAACACCATTTTGTTGTGGAGTACGTGCAGCGGAATATTGATGCGTGATTCCAACCGATTCCAAATATGAAGTAAGTGTGTTATTTTTGAACTCAGTTCCATTATCTGAGCGAATTGATCGTACTTGTAGTTGAAGATTCACTTGTGTTTGTCTCAGAAAGGTGATGAGAGTCTCTGGAGTGGCTGATTTAGATTTTAAGAAGAATACCCATGTGTAACGTGAAAAATCATCCACAATTACAAGAATGTACTTCTTTCCATTGATTGATTGATGCGCATTGGTCCACATAAATCCATATGAAGAAGATGAAGGACAGCATCTGAACTTTGTGTTGATTTGGATTTATGAGAAGCATGTTTCATTTTTCCCAGTGCGCATGATTTGCAAAGATGATCTTGATCATATTTCAGTTCAGGAAGACCATGAACAACACCAGAACGAGAAAGATTATTGATCTGATGAACATTGAGATGAGAAAACCGACGCTGCCACAACCATAATTGTTGAGAAGAGGCTTTTGAAAGTAAACATACATCAGCCATGGGTTGTGCGCTATCTAAATCAATGGTGTAGAGGTTTGTGCTACGGGTTCCGTTTAATAGTTCCTGACCATCTTCAGTTCGAACACAACAACTTCGTTTTCGAAACAGAACCTCTAAATCCTTGTCACAAAACTGACCGATGCTAAACAAATTGTGACCTAAGCCTTCAACATAAGCAACCCTTTTAATCGTGATTTTGCCTCTAACCAGATCGCCAACTCCCATAATAGCAGCATAATGATTATTCCCAAAACGAACAGTCCCCATGAATTTTTCAATAAAGTTTATCAAGAGGGACTTATCTCCGGTCATGTGTCTGGAACATCCTGAATCAAGATACCAAACACATACCGAGATTTTCTGCAAAATCAAACCATCGAAGAATCCTTAGGAACCCATTTTTCAACGAGTTCGTCAGGGTTAGTGCAGTTTATGGTTGATTGATTTCTTTTAGGGACCCATTTTGATACAATTTGGGGCGGACTTTTACGTTTAGGAATCCATTTGGAAATCATTTTGGGTGTTGTCTTTTGTTTAGAAATCCATTTTGAAACCAATTCTTTTGAGTTCCATGATCTAAATTGATATGGCATAGTAGGTTTATAGTAAGTATTACGTCTAGCTACAATTCTATCATTCAACATAGATTCATTCACATTCACAAGAAAATTTCTAGAATAACGCAAAGTATGATTATAATTGTTTGAATGCTGAAAATACAACGAAACATGTTTGTTGATATTATTTAGTTACACGAATAAGAACTATTGAAAGTGCGATTTAACTTTTGACTCTTTGGACTTCGGGATTTGTCATGAAGATTTGTCGTTTTTAGATCTGAAACATGAAAAACACCAGAATTAGTATTTGCAAAATCTGATCTAATGCTCTTATTTGAAGAAATCTTAACATACTTTTTATTCTTTTGCAAAGAATAATTAGTAAACTGAGATTTCTTTGGAGCATTAACAGAGTGCTTTATACTCTTTTCTTTCAAAGATTGTTTAACAGTTGGTTCAATCTTCTTTGTTATCGTTGTTTCCAAAATCTCATCAGATTCCATAAGTTTATCAAATTCAAGTTCTTGAGAAGATTTTGAAATCGATGCTAAACTAGATGTCAAAGAAGTATTTTTGAGTTGTTCAATATTATGTAAAAGAGTTGTCCGTTCTTGATCAAAAGTTAGTTGTAGAGTGGTTATTTGTTTTTCAAGATCAAAGATTTTATTTTCCAAAATTAAATTTGGAATATAAATTTTTGTTTTAACCACTTGTTCCATAACCTCGTCTTGATCAATAACAGGTGTTGAACAACTTGGAAAATAATCCTCAGAAAGTGGTATTTTCCTAGAGCCATAACTTTCATTTAATTTCTCATAATTAAATGAAAATTGTGCATTTTCAGTTTTTTCTCTATTAAAATTCTCAATAACTTCTTCTTCATTGGTAGTTTTTACAAAAAACATTCTTAAAATACTGCCTATGTCACCGTAGTTATACAAGGTAGGTACTTTAGAAATAGCCTTTTGTAAATAGCAGGGATTTTCAAAACCTAGTCCTTCTCTTGGATTATAGAATTTGATATCCTTAGGTTTGTTTAAAAAAATGGTTTGATCAGTTTGGCCGCGTTTAAACAACTTATCTTGAAGTTCTTTGATTTTGTTTAACAAACTCATCTTTTCATTAATTGCATGATCGTACCTTTGTTTAACACGATTTTCAACGTCTTTTGATGCTTTACATTGAGATGAAATTTCAAGGATTTCAGTTATTAAAGATTTATTTTCTTTTTCAAGTTTCTCATTAGTAATGAGATACTCATCCCTATGAAATTTGTAAACATCCCTTTCCCGAGTCACAGTTTTTAATATAGTAAGTTTACTTTCTAATTCTGTTTGCAGTTCACGCACATGAATTCTTTCATCTTTTAATTTAGCAGTTAGATTAGCATTCATAGTATGCAATGCATTATGTAAGAATTCAGAATCTTGTACCTCAGAATCTGAATCTGCATCTCCTTCAGTGGAGGTAGCTGATATGTTGGCCATGAATGCCATGTTGACTTCCAAATCTTCTTCTTCTGAATCAGTCAAATTTAACCAAGCATCATTCTCAGCCAATAAAACTTTCCCAGCTTCCTTCTGTTTGGACATCAACATCTTTGCCTTGTAGTAATCAGAATTACGTACTCTTGGCTTCTTACAATCCCTAGCAAAGTGTCCAAACCCTCCACAGTTATAACATTTGTTATCTACTTCTCCTCGTGAATTCCCATCAACCTTTTTCCCTTCATAACTGCCCTTGTATTTCCCATCATCATTGTTTTTGAAATCTGAGCGTTTGGTGGATGTTGATGAAGTCCGTAAGTGATTGTTTGTAGGTTTCTTCCAGTACTTCTTTGTCATGGCTTTGGTGATCAGTGCCATTTGTTTTACAATCTCCTTCATATCCTCATCTGACTCACTTTCTTCCTTATCTGAATTAGATTCATACTTGATCTCCCTTTCAACTCTTCTTGATCTGATATGTCCCCTTCTTTCAGTAATCAAAGCAAGAGGATCATTTAACTCTTTCTCCTCAGTACCCTTTACCATCTCATTTACCTCATCCTGGTTATGATTTAGAATTTCATATACATCATGTATATCAACTGAAGTTAAATCTCGGTTCTGAATGATGTTACTAGCATATTGTTTCCATTCGGGAAGCAGATTGTTCAAAAACTTAATGTTTATCTCCAAATTCTGTTTCTGAAACTTATTCTTTCGAACTTCATTCAACAGTAAACAAAACCTATTGTAGGTTGTTTCAAGTTGTTCACCCGATTTTGCTTTAAAAGCTTCATATGCTTGGAGACAATAAGTCATCTTTGTTTGTTTTCCTCGTTCAGACCCTTGTTGTTGTCTACCAATAGCATCCCACATTTCCTTTGCAGTTTTGTAGCTGTCAACTTGAACGTAGATTTCATTTGTCAATCCTTGAAGGATATATGATTTCATTTCCTTATGTGCCTTCCTTAACTTCTGTTGTTCTTGACTTAATTCATTTTCACCAAGTTCTACTCCTGAAGTATCACCAGCTTTATAAAACGGTAGTTCTCCTTTAGTCAATGATTCCTTCAACAACGAATAGTTGTCTTGTCGTTCAATCCAATCAATGAATCTGTCTTTCCATTGAGAATAGTCTCCTCTGAACAAGACTGGAGGCTTATCCTTCGTTCCAATTGCTAGTGCTTCTCTCGACATTTTTCCTGAGTACGATATTTCCCTCCAAAATATTCGAATTTTGCCCGAGTAATAATGAAAATTCTCTCAAACCAGAATTAGACAACGGAAAGCTCAAATTTAAATTTTGATAATTGTAAAATTTTCCCGCCTTTTTACTTTTTTTTTTTTTTTTAGAACAGAATGCGAACTTAATGATAAGTTCGCAGAGAATAAAGTCTCAGAAACAGATATGCGACTTTACTAGATAAGATCGCATATAATAAAGTCTCAGACTTCAATAAAATCGCATAAACAAGATCGCAGAATTAAAGTCAGAACCTGAGTGCGAACTTAATGATAAGTTCGCAGGAATATAGTCGCAAATTTAAAGTCGCTGTTTGTCACCTTCACGAAAAACACCAAATCTGAATTCTAACAAATGATGAAATTGATAGCTAATCTTGATTCCTGATTGATCCTTATCACTAATATGATGCTTTGATCGGTGGAAATTCTCTTCAACAGCCTCAATTAATACAAATCAAACTTAAACCGCCATTTTTATGTTTGAATCAAACTTCAGAATTTGAATGAATTGACCGTGAAATGTTCAATCTAACTGTTATATATCACTCCCTAAACCTTCGTTAATGATTAACTTGAACTGAAACACACAATTTAAGCAAAATTACTCAAAAATCAGTACGTTCTTCTTCAAATACCCATTTTGCAAAATTCTTCGAATTAGAGCTTGATTTCTGCAATTGAACCGTGTAATTACTTCCAAATCCTTCAACCAATGCTCTGATACCAATTGTTGGATCGAATCTTGTGATTTGGAGGTGAATTGAAATAAATCCGAGAGTGTAAGTACGTATGTATATGAATGAATATGAACAAGTAATCAAATGTTTCTATATTGCTATTACAACTCTGTTACAAGCTCTAATATCTCTCTCAATATGATATACAAACATACGCTCACAAAACTCTCTGGTTCAACAACATTTTGAAATGAAAAACAAAGTCCTGTATTTATACACTTCCTGTTTCTGCGACTTTGTCATTATGAGACTTTATTGACCTGCGACTTTGTTATGAGACTTTGTTCCTATGAGACTTTGTTGACCTGCGACTTTGTGCCTGCGAACTTGTACCTGCGAATTTATTATTAAGTTCGCATATAGTATTTCTGCGACACTAACTTAAAGTCGCATGACCAGTTTTTTTCACTTACGAATGCAAATCCTATTTTTATATCTAACAATTATTCAAAATAGTAGAGAAACAGAGGCATCCAAAACATTTTAAGTGGGAGAAATTAGGAATAGAACCATAAACCAATTCATAAGGAGATTTGCCCGATAGAACAGAAGAAGGTAGCATGTTAATAAGATAGGTAGCAGTCAATATACACTCAGACCAAAGATATAAAGGAATACCCCCTGAAACATAAGGGACCTAGCAACATATAAGAGTTGCATATGCTTTCTTTCTACAATACCATTTTGTTGTGACGTGTATGCACATAAAGTATGATGTATGATTCTTTTATTTTTAACAAAACATTCCATCTTATGATTAACAAATTCAGAACCATTATCACTTCTAAACACCTTGACAGTTTTGTTAAACTGATTTATAAGGAGTGTTGGTACATGTTGTGACAACAACTTCTATTGTGTAATAGATTAGATTGTAATTAGTCATTGTTATTAATAAATGAATATTTTGTTATATGTTATTTATTAATTAAATGAAGCAATATTTATGTTATGTTTTGTGTAGGTTCGTACGAACCTATAAGATCGTACGAACTTATGTCAGGTACGAACTTGAAGGTAAGTTAGTACGAACTTAGAAGCTGCTAAGTTCGTACGAACTTAGCTGCTTATAAATACAAAGTTCGAAAATATTATTTCTAAGCTTCTACGAACTGAGTTATCAGCTGACTAAGTTCGAATATTGAGTCCTAGTTCGAATACGTACGAAGTAAGGATTTATTAGTGATATAAACGTGTTATAAACACTTGTATCGTTTCTTAGAGTATTCCGCACTCTAACAAACATTCAAGGGGAACCTATAAGGAGATTACATAAAATTTCTATGTAGTAAAAAACTTCATCTTTAGATCTTAATAGATAAGTCTATACAACCCTTGAAAAATCATCAACAATAGTCAAAAAAATATTTAAAACCTTCTTTGCTTTGTACTTTATAAAGACCTCATACATCTAAGTGAACCAAATCAGCAATGCTCTTAGATTTATGATCACTAAGAGGAAAATATTCTCTGGTTTACTTAGCTTTATGGCATATATCACAAGGTAAGGAATCACTCAAATTTTCCAATTTTAAAGTACCTTTAAGCACATTTAAGACCTGATCAGATGGATGACCAAGTTTGTTATACCAAAGACACTTAGTTACAAAAGAATCTGTTTGATTATAAGACATACATGACTTACCTACTGCACATTCATCAAAAAAATAAAGACCTCCATTTTCATTACCAGTCCCCACTAATTTGTTTTGTATAAAATCCTGTATATAATACCTTTTATCATCAAAACCAACAAATAGTTTATGATCAATAACAAGTTTATTCACTAACAGAAGACTAACACAATATTGTGGTATAACAAGAACATCTAACAATTCTATAGATTTTGATAGCTTTAAGTTTCCAATTTGCTTAAGCTGAGCAGGAGTTTCATTTGGGTGATGAACATTGAGATATAAATCAATAACATCAACCACATTATTTAAGACTTTAGAATAAGAAACCATGTGTTGTATTGCACCAGAATCTATTATCCAACCATTAGTAACATTTTTTGTTATTTGAGAAGTATTAAAAGCAAAAATATGTCAAAATTAGAGTTAAAATATAAATTGTTGTTACAAAATGTACCTGCCATATTGGCATGTGTTTTTTGAGTGATAGAAGGCTCATTTATTAGTACATCAACTTCATAACCTGTTCATTTGTAAAAGGCATACAAGAAACAGAGCTAGAATTTTCAATTTTTTCTCAAGGAGAATTACTACTAGTAAATTTAGGAGCACCTTGATTAAAAGGTTTCTTGATATACCCTAAAGGGCATCCTATGATTTCAAAACACCTATCCACAGTATGTCTAATCATGTTACAAATAGTACACTTCAAATTTGGATTAGGACCTTTTGTAAACCTTTTCCTGTTATTACTTTTATTATCATTTACTTTAACAACAAAAGCAGCAAAACTAGCTTTACTATTTACACTATCAGAAGATTGATTTATATTTCTTCCGTTGAAGTTATTAAGAAAGTTGTTTTAACATTTGGAAGAGGGTCTCTAGTTAAAATATTACTCAGAAAAAGAACCAAGAATCCAAGAGAGAACCACAAAGTTGCATCTATCCCGTCGACTTAATAACACATGATCAGTTTCATAGTCACTTTTCAAACAAGTACCATTAATAAAGCCAATGTTATTTTTGGTTTTTAAAGCCAATGTCATTGCACAGCTCCATGAATTATAATTTTATGTTCCTTTAAGTTTTTGTGTAATTAAGGAAGCACCAGAAGTCACTAGCATGCAAATAAAGAGGATCACTAAAATCAAGATCACTAATCTTGGTGACATCCTCACCCTCTTCTTTAGCCATTTTAGACATTTGATTTCCAATTTAAACAAATTTATATAAGAATACAGCACCGACAAAATCACTTAACAAAGAAGAACAAGAACATAATCAAACACACAAGATCACTTATCAAATCCCAAGAACACAATCAAGAAAGTCAGACCAACAGAAGTATACACACAAGAGATGTGTAACACACAATGATACCCAAATACAAACAATAACAAGAGTGTCAACAATTTTAGACAAGAATTTTCCTTGTCTAAGACACTCAAACTTAAACAACAACAATATCAAATTGCAAGTATATTGAGTTGATCAGTGATAGGATTCCAAGACACTCAAAGGGTGTGTTGGATCGATTCTAGTGTTTGGAACGTGATTGTGATATAATCCGTAGGTATGTATATGCGTATGTGTGTATAATAGTCAGAGCTTCTTGTGGCGATTAATCACACTCAATTACAAGCGCTCTCAAACTCACAATGATTATAATACAAATATGCACTATCATTTTCTGATTTTTCTGAACTCTTTTACAAATGAGACTAAGTCTCCTATTTATACTAAAATCCGTTATTGCGACAATTACCGCGAAAATCCTAGATTGTTGCATTTACACTAACTGTGAAAATCATGAATTGTCGCATTTTCACTAACTGCGACAATCTTTGATTGTTGCATTTCTTTGTATTGTCGCTTCTAAGAAGTGTCTCATATCTATTTTAGACTATACACATGCAAATCCTATTTTATATCTAACAGGGTGTCCGGTCAAGGATAATCAACTCACTCACAATTTGACACAATAACAAGAAGATAATGTCAGAAAGATCTCACCCTATGGTCCAATGGATCCGTCCTCAAAGCTCTTCAAGAACAAATCGATTGCCACCGAATGAGTAGGAACAAGAGGACTTATAGTGGGATCTCCAATAGTAACTCCAAAAATTAACCACAACTACGCAGCGGAATCAACTTAGGGTTTTATAAACCTAAATTTCATTTTAGGGTTTCAAGCAAGAGACCCAAAAATTAAGCGTAGTATTCCCAATTGACACCACAAGTCTGCGTCCTAATCCAAATAGAAGTCAATCGATCAAGATTTAAACAGATCTCAATTCAGATTGAGAGATGAATACAAGAAACCCTAATTGTACTTTTAAAGATGAACACTGGATTTTTCAATCACGAATCAGAGCAACCATGACTATGATACCATGAACAATTTTACAAATGAACAAAAACAAGATTTAAACATCATCTCCACAGATTTCATTAATACTAAAACCGGGCAATGCCCAAAAACAAAACAAAAATAATCCTCAAAACAACAAAACTCTCAATGATCAATCACCAATTGGTAATTTTCATCCACTCACAAATCAATACGTACACAATTACAGAGAAGCTTTACAGAATCTTTCAAGAGAGGAGAATGAATAACTCTTAGATACAAGATACACGATTATTTCTGAACATAATATCTACTCTATTTTATTAAATTAAAAAAACAAACTTACAACTTAAACCTCTAACTATTAATAACTTACACTTGCAGTCCCTTGACTTCAACTTGTCATCTTCCTGCATTTTACAATCTGACAAGTACACTTATATACCTGCACAATTAAACTTAATCACACAATAAGTATAAACCAATAGCCTTGTTTCACTTTTAGATTAGTACTTTGAACAAGATGGATAAAACCCATCAAGAAGTAACTCCACCATGTAATACGAGTCTAGTTGATCTTCTACATACCTTCACGAATCCATTGTCAACTAAAGTATCTTCATGTCCATCTTCCCAACTCATTTCCTCACCTAGTTCACCATTTAATATACATGATTTTGACATGGCTAGTCCAAGTACACACTCTCCACCTATATATGATAGATGTGAGACTAGTAACGGGTCTGCTGAACAAATAGACTCGGAGGCAAGTGGCGATGACAGTGACACTTCAGGTAATATCGAGGAAGACTCTGATGACAAGTTGATGGAAGATATTTGGGGAAGTCGATACACATGCTCAAAGACATCATTTACAGGAGTTTGACTACGCAAAGGCAGTTTACCAAATTATCACGGCCGAAAAAATAAACGGTCATGCTGGAAAAGTGAAAACCGTTTATTATTATGAACAAAAATGCTCATGCGGTAAGTGGCAAAGTCATAGATTTTCTTGTTCACATGCAATTACAGTTTGTCGGCATAGAAAAGATAATCCAATTAAGCTTGTAAATGACATTTACACAGCTTCAACTTTTAGACGTCAATATGATTCCGATTTTGTTCCTCTCCCTCAAATTGATTATTGGACGGATCCCGATTGGAAGATTCAAGGTGTTTACACAAAATTTGTTGTTAGTCGCGGTAGACGACATCATAATTGAATACAAAATGAGATGGATAATCGTAATTCTAATGAACCACGTAGATGTGGACTTTGACACCAAAGTGGTTATAACAGGAGAAAGTGTTCAAGCTCCCGACCTAGAAAAAATGATATGTAAACTACTTATTGATGTTCGTTATGACTTTTAATATATGTTTTTATTGCTTTTAAAAGTGAAATATGGTTTTAAAATTATGGTATGTTTTAAGAATATCGTCACAAGAACAAGTCCTCTCATGAATATGGAGATTGAGCTTGTAAGGAAAATGATAGATAGATTTAAAGTAGGCTTCAAAATGTGAGACTGACATGTGTGAAATTCAATTAATAAGATCATGAGAGAGAAATTGTATGAAATGTTGTATGTATTAGATCTACTTTTAGGTCAATCTAAGTAGGCCTATATAACATTAACCACTGATAAAACAAGAATTCTAACTTTGCATAGGGTATGGGGATTATATGTATATGTGTTTGGGTATGATTCTTGAAAATGAAATTATTAGTTTAATGATATGAAATGATATGATATATGGTAAGTTGTACGGTAAGTAAAAGACTTTTAAAAAATGTGATCTATAATGGGTGGAAATTTGGGACCGGTTAGAAAATTAATTGAGACAATTAATTGTTTAATACTGTATAGTAGTGAAAAAATTGTGCGAAGTGAACAAAATAGTAATCACTTGTCAATTTTGTGTACGCGTTAGAAATAAAAGGAAATAAGATACGGGGAAAGTATGGAAAAATAGGAAGAAAGAAAAAGACAGTGAAATAAAGGAGGAGAGAGATAAGCATACGTTAGGAATAGTATGAATAGTATGAAGAAATAGACATAGAGTTTTCTAAATTAAAAAAAAAAAAAAAAAACAGAAAGGTAATTTACTCTTATTTGAGTGAGTGTAGTGGAAGTTGATGAGTTTTTATTGGTGTTAGGTCCATGAATGGGGTGGAACCATGACTGGCCCAATGAAGACATGGGCTCGGGGTTCTCGTGACCTATTTATGTGTTTTTGGCTCACTCATGTCGTGTCACCGTCCAACCATTATTCATTAGGCATTACCCAGTCACCATTTTGTAGTCTTAGTTGCTCGCCAATAATTTTGGCCATGTCATTAACTTGAACCGTATAACATTTCGATTTCTTTTTTGGACTCATCTTACGATCAACAACGGACAAAACTAACAAGGTGTCATTCATTATATCCAAAATCTGAACCAGCGTATTATGTTGGATCAACAATTATCAATAATCTTAAACCAAGATTACTATTTTTTTTCTTTTTGCCATGAAGATCACTTAAACTTACTCTAATTAAAGTGACTATGACAAGAATGATAAATTTATGACAAAAAGACGAAGAAGTGATCACTATAACTGAAAGGAGGGTGATAACATCACCAATTTCCATTATTTTCATAATTAACTATGAGAAAGTATTGTACTGTATTATTTAATGTAATTGACGTGCTTTTGATTAGTTCTTTTGAAAATGCATTAATAAGTATTTGGTGTATAGACCAAAACAGGGACATCAAGTTAAAAATGTAGTTGTAATTGCATTTCACACAACTTTAGAGGCAATGGTTAATTATATAATCATATTTATTCATATCCCATTCATTTGTAGCATTCGAGGTGATTCTGATGCTACATTTTTGTCTAAGGACATATTTCACGAGGTTAACTAAAAAATCTTATAAGTATACAGATTTATCATTGAAATTTCAAGATTAGTGCTGTAAAAATATTTAATTAAAACAATTTAAATAAAATCTTTTACCACTCATTTGCCCGGTGAGTAGTAAAGCTCACACGCGCATTCTAGTCCGGCAGAGGAAACCCACAAATACTATAAACATTCAAACACATATGTAACGAATCCAAGTCACAAAACAATATAGCTGAGTCATATTAAGCACTCACAAACAATAACAAGTTTAGAACAACATATAACTAAATGATATTTTCAACTTATCATGCTTGAAAGTAATTAGTATACTAATATTGGATCACACCAAATGCACCTAAGTATCGAATAGTTCACAACGACACTAACCAAGTAATTGTGAAGTAGTCATACTTAACTACTCTTGGTGATACCAGTCTCTCTACACTAAATCAACTTTATACAAAATCTTTATAAAAATACATTTTGATATGTGTTTCCGTTTTGAGAAAAATATATGTAACTCACCTTACAATTTCATAGATATTTTTAGAGTTGTATCAAGTGCTAGAGAAGCTTGTTCATGTAAAATCAATACAAAGTATCATAATTAACAACTACCTATTTTTATTACTCCTCTACGAATCCTAATACTCTCACATGTAAATTCTCAACATCACTATAGCATAGTAACTATTAAACAAACTTTTATTTACTTGACAATTAATTAGTTAGTTAACTTATTTTTGTCAGACTAATCGGTAGACCTTCATATTAAGTCGTTGTTAATTAAATGGCAGCTAGATCCTAATTTGACTACACGTATAAACCCTTTGTACAAACTATTATGAATTAATTAATATATAAATCTATTCCCTTGAAAGCCATCAACAATTATGTAAAAGAAACCAATCTCGCCAAATAACTAAACTTCGAGGGGCTGTTTTGAAAATGTTTTTAGTTAATTAATGCTAAAAAGGGTTAATATGTAGTCTTTACCGGACTCAAATGGCTTGCTATATATATATATATAAAGGATCTATAGGGAAGTTTCAAATTTTGAAAAAGGAGGGAAACAAATCTTAACCCTTAATTTTTTTATAAGAAAACGTTTTTAACATTCATTTGTGAAGAATGCTAAATTTTTGAATAACATTAATCACATATGAATGTTAACAACATTCATTTATGATGAAATCAAGAGTTGAGATTTGTTTATCTCCTTCCCTAATATTTTTGTTTCTCTCTTGATCCCCACCCCTATATATATATATATATTTATATATAAATAGAGCTCGATATACAAGGAAGGGGTAATCCTAGGGGAAGGAGGGAAGCTAATCTGAGTCGTCCTCAACAAGTTACCCATATTAGCAAGCAAGTCACCGAAACTCATGATTGAAGAAAAACATCCGTTTGCATACGAGGTACAAGTCGATAGTAGTTGCAAAGTTATAACCAATGTTTTCTCTCTCGTTTTCTTAATTGAATAATACAAAAATGAGTAATAACCCCAGTAGAGGCTGATACGATTCATTACCGAGACATGCCACTAAAAGACTCTACTGAGACTAAAATGAACTGTCAAGAATGTTAGATAAGTCGCACTATATGTCAACTCAAGATGCATCTTCCTCTGTGGGACTTCGAAAAGGTACTTTTGGAACCCTAATAGACATTAAATGAAAGAAAAAAAACTAATTAATATATTTTACTTTGAAGGAGAAAGATTTTGATGAGGAAGGATTGGCCATTGAATAGCATTGAGCTAAAAAATGATTAGTTTATGAGATATGAAAGTCTGGTTAGTGATCCATCTAGTTATTATTGAGGATGCTAATATACCACATGAACAATGCATTGAGTTATTAAAACTTACATGATTGGTTGATTGCCCTTGTGGGATATATGACGTAGAATATAAAGTAACAAGATCTTTGATTATTTACAAAAGATAAAAACAAAAAACACTAAAAGATTTTTCAATGTAAGAAAACAAAAAGGAATCTTCAGAACTTGACAAAAAGACTCAACCCCATTATTTGTATCCCTAATGTATCATCATTTATTATTTGAAATTGATAAGGATAAATAAATAGGGAAATGTACTTAATTACGACACAATATTTATTATGTGTATATGATTTTATTTTAATATATTGTATATTGAACTTTGAATAATCACTATTATACGTATATGACCTTTTATTACTTGAAATGGGTGACTTGACATCCATTTTTATTGACGTGGTGATGATGTGTAAGGTAACATGTTGACATATACAGTTGTCACGTCATCAAAACTATTAACTACCAAATGAATAAGTCATCAAATACATAGAAAGTCATTATAAAAAATTCAACACAAACAATAAACATAATGTCATAATTGTATACAATCACGTGCACTAATCTCTAAAAAATTAAAAACCATAACAACGTAGCTCCTATGATTATACAATTATAATTTATACATGTTGACAAACTTTTTGTTCAAAACTTCAAATATTTTTCACATTATAATATTTTTTGTAGCGAATATGAAAAACTGGTCATCCTAACTTAAAAGTCTTTCACAACACAATGTCATTATTCTTAACAAACACTCAACGAATAAAATGTTATCGGAAAACCATATAAACGACCAAATTGCACAATTGTTTAGTGTGGGCCCCTAATTGTATGACTCTATTTCCTCGAATAATCCTTGTGTTTGTCCTCTATATTGGCAATCACATGCTATTCGATCTGAAGGCTTTTTGGGCTAATATATAGTCGCCCCAAAACATTCAATTAATAGTTTGAAGAATGACTTCTAAATGTTGTTTATGTTTTTCATATATTGTGAAATAAAGGTTTCTGTTTATTGCATCATAATTTTATGGCTTAAAAGTTTACAACCCTACATTTTAGTTCATGCTAGAAAACATAAATGTGGCCAACTTAATGAAGCTTGACCTCAGATTTTGCTTAATGTTCAAATGTATTTATATAAGATGGGCTTTTGATATTTTTATGTAGGTGACTAATGTGGTCTAACTTTGTAAATTGGTGGTGTGGTCAAATCAAAATTTTAGTAGTGAAGCTTTTAACAGCTCTGGGCCGGGCCTGTTTTCACGTTACGCCACCCCCGTGTGATGGGTTCCTTTGGACTCCTTACCTAGCTGGAGTCCAACAAAAATAGAATAGTATAAAGAAAAATGTGATTGGTTGATGAGAAAATGATTGGATGAGATTAGGAGAAAGAATAAGTGGAATACATGTGTCAAAATCTGTATGGTTAGACTAAATTCCTAGTATAAAACCTAAAATAGAAACAAAACAATAATCAAGCATACACAATATTAAGCACAAAACATCAGTTTGCATACTGTATAAGTTATAATGAAACATTTGCTTATAAGCCATCTCATGTAAACCTGTTAGAATAAGGTCTTTTGTTTTGATGTTTCATTTTATTTAGTTAAAAAGGTAATTAGTTAAGAAGAAACATGTAGTTTAATAGTAATAGAAAGCATGATAAACTATAATGCTATTCGAGCTCTAGTAACAAAACTCTTGGTAAAAGTAATTATTCAAAATACTAATGCTAAAAAATACAATATATATAGTATATACAACACATCAAATCATGTCTTATTGGCTTACAGAACATCCTTTTACCCAAGTTCAATTACTTGTACTTAAAGGCTTCAAAAAGAATCAACAAACTTTTTACATTCTTACAAAGAACTTGACAATTCTGACAATTCTTGTACAGGTTGTAACCTTAAAATAGAGCACGAGGAGTTGAATTTGGGCGTAGTGTACGACCCATCAAATAAGCTCTTGAAGATTAATTCGTATGCTGCTTCCGTTAAGTGCAATCCATCCCAATTAACATATGTATCAGGTTGATCACACGAGGTTGATGTAGGGTCAGCACATGCTACCAACGGATTATAGTTAAAAGGCCCTCCACCACCACAACATGCTTTTAATGCACCATTTGTGAATCCTACAATATTTCAAAATCTTATTAGCCTTCAACAGTTACTGATTACCAAATGGCCTATGGCCTAGTAGTATGTGAGAAATCAAACAATCAAGAGGTTGTGAGTTCACTCAAGACAAAAGTATTTATTTTGTGTGTGTGCATAATATGTGGGATATCTTGTAGCTAGGTTTGCACTTGTAGTGTCATTGCTAAACAAATTAATAACAATGCTAATGTCAACTCAAAAGTGATATAATATGTACCATATTTGCTTGGAGAGCGAAAAAATTGCATAGCAGCATTGTAGTAATCAGCATAGATGATATCTACTTCAGGATGAACTTCTCGGATATGATTTAATTCTATTTGTAGAAGTTCGTTGTGGTATTCAGCAAATTTGTTTAACCACGAAATGCAGCCGGTTGTATTATCATATTCAACCATGTTAGCTCCATAGAAAATCGTTAGATAAGCGGCAGAACATCCAATTGGGAGGTTTCCTGGTACAACAAGTGTCTTGGCACCTAGCTCAATAAGTTCCTGTAATTTGGAAATAACCAAGAATTAGACCATTTTCAAACAAGTTCTTATGTTTAGACTTTAGAATTGTATAAATTAAGGAAAACTAAAAACGTATATTTGATTTTGTATGAATGTACTTACATTGACGGTTGAAATGACGGCCTTAATAACAAAGGGAGTATATGTTTCAACTTCATCTATAGATTTTCCGGTAGTAAATGCATGATTGTAATCATTTCCTCCAATTTCACCCATGAGAATTAAAGAGCTTCCGATTAAATTTTTACAATCTGCAGTACATTATTATGTTATGACTCATTTATAATTGATTAATATTATCCGAGCAAAGTATCTTACAATATGATCATATTAGAAAATTGTTTTGATTATACAAAAATTATAATATAATATTAAGCACAACACAATTCATCTATATCCAAGAGAACTAATCAACCAACAAGAAAACAATAATTAATGATTATAATAAATTTGTAATGATGTATAACCTAAGTTAGAGGTCATCTAAATCTAAATTAACCAATAAATCACTATCGAAATTGGTAAATGTCAAAATACTTTAAATGTGTTTAGGTACGAGAGTTCCTTTCTTTGGTTTTGACTTTCTAGTTTAAACAAGGGGATTAATTTATATAGTAATAATTTCTATTTTATCTAATGTATTGTTAAATGTGTATTATAATGTTATAATATATAACATTATAAAACGATACAGGGATAAAAATAAATGGTATATATATTATTACTTTTTAAATAAAACTCTCATGACAAACATAAATAAGTGGGCTTACTAATAAATAAACCTTTACAAGTAATTAAGTAAAAGTTTCTTTTGTTATATTGTAATTATAAACTTCCATCAATTATGAGATTATATATATGTAGATAATTCAAATATATCATTTTCCTTTTGTAGGTCATTAATATTTGAAAACGATTTTGTAGGTTATTCAAATATATCATTTTGTTTTTGTAAGCCGCCTATATTTGAAAACGATTTTGTAGGCCACTCAAATATATCATTTTGTTTTTATAGGTCACCCATATTTGAAAATAATTTTGTAGGCCACCAAAATTTATAGATTGTTTCATGTATATCAAATTCAACTCTCAAACAAGTTATCGAGTGCATTATGTCTTCTGTTCACCTCAATCTCCTTTCTTATCGGTTTAAGAAGTCCAAGAATGGTATTTACTTCGCTAAGCTTTGGAATCTTCCTGAAGCTATTATCATTTCTCCATGATGATTCGGTTTTTCCTTGCTTGGTTCATTGGTATGGGCTTGTGTGCATGTGCAACTAGTGTGTGCTTATGCTCTTTTAGATGGTTTTTTTTCAATTGGTGTTACTATATTAGCTGGTTGTTAGTCGTGTGGCATGTTATTGCGCCTTTGGTAATTCAAGCATTACTTGAGATTAATGTAGGCATTCAGTTACATTCCATTGTACTTATTGGTTTTGGGTGATCAATATATTTTACCGGGGTAATTTCCCCTTTACTCAAAAAAAATATTCGATTAAAAACTCATTAAAAAAATGTAAAGGGACACAAATACTCCTATATTTGTTAATTAACATTATTTATATTATTTTAGTATTATTCATATGCATGGATATTTGTGTCCCTTCACATTTTTTTTGATGAGTTTTTAGTCAAATTTGATATACATGAAACAATATACAAATTTAAATGACCGACAAAATCGTTTTCAAATATGGGTGACCTACAAAAACAAAATGATATATTTGAGTGGCCTACAAAATCGTTTTCAAATATACGTGATCTACAAAACAAAATAATATATTTGAGCGACCTCCAAATATATAATTTCATTAATTATTGTCAAACATATCCTTAATTTGACGAGTTTAATGCATAAAAAGAATCTTATTTTAATTTCCAGTTCAGTATTAATAGTATTAGTATTTATATTTTATTTGAATAGCTTCAACTCAATTTTCGGCTCATATAATTTGCGTATTTATTGCTTCACTTTAAGGGATTTAAAGCATACATGTGTGGCTTTCAGATGAAATAGTAGTAGTCGTAGTTGAAAAAAGTGGTTGGTTGGGCCATTCTCACATCTCAATGCTTATTTACAACGAAGTATTTACTACATGAGATAATTAAAATCATTTAGGTGAATATATATTTAGTTTAATTATAAAACTATAAACAATACAATCGAGGTTCAGATTTTATTTACAATAAACACAAAACAATACCAATTAAAATATTAGCCCCATTGATGGGACACTTATATGTGCTACTGCCTAAAAATAGTTGTTGGATATGTTGGCGCAACTTCTTAATCTTATCTATTAAAGTAGAGTAACTAATCGAATTGATTAGTAAGATGAAGATATATCACCCCTCACATCATTGAAATGATTAGCAAGACAAGTTTTAATTATGACAAGTGGGATATGAAGATGTACGTGTTTCTCACTTGGTTAAAAAGGTACATGTCTCTTTCACTTTAATCCCTCGTCTTTTGAACTTGTTTTTTTCTTTAATATATTCAATTATGATTACTTCTACTGTTAAGAGTTAGACCCGTTACTATTATTGTTGAATTATTCACCCACGTAAACGGTGACGTAATATATTTAACACGTCTTTGAGACACGATATTAAGTCTAAAATAAGAACTTATATGCTTACAAATATTTATGTTAGAAAATTTGTATAAAACTTCTTCATGTAGACTCTAAGATCTTACCAATAATTTATACGTCATCTTCTCATCTAAACACTTAATCCAATTAAGTTTTAGATATTAAGAAACAAAAAGGACATGCTACTTATCAAAGAATATTGTGACTCTGGTACATTAGGAAAATGAACCTAATAAAGATGAAATATCCAACTCTATTACATTACTCAATTCACATTTAAAGCATTCAAAAAACTAGATGTGCCTCTTTTAATGGTTAAATAAAAATAAAAATATGATCTTAATTTTGGCTTTTTCAACTTTTAATAAACTAAAATTACTTAAAATGATAGATAAGTTCGGCCAAGACTTTATTTTATTTATGTATTTTTTTTCTTTATTACAGAGTTCTGTTTTTAACAGTATAAAATGTCCAAAATTTTGCACAAGAAAATGGGAAAAACAGGTATGATAAGATCAAAACTGGGTATTAAAATATACGTGACACAATG
This sequence comes from Logfia minima, assembly GCA_963921325.1. Classification (NCBI taxonomy): domain Eukaryota; kingdom Viridiplantae; phylum Streptophyta; class Magnoliopsida; order Asterales; family Asteraceae; genus Logfia; species Logfia minima. The sequence continues at coordinate 21,819,121 of OY992770.1, forward strand.
ATCTATGCATGATTACTATTACCTTTACTACTAAAAGAAATATTTAGCCATTTAGGTGTATGTAGGTTTGACTTAATTACCTGAAACAGAGGAGCAAATAGAAGGCAAGAATTCTTTAAACCACCCCAACTGAACTCCTAAAGATGCATTTGTCATAGTATTAACAACTCCTCTTGCTTCATGAAATGAAGAATCTAACGCAGTTGCACCCGCCACCGCGTAATTCACTCCTTGTCCCAACCCCTTCACAACGTCGCTGCCTTGAGATGGCGGTATCAACGGTAGCCCAAGACTCTCCGCTTCAAAAACAAACAAGAAAAATTGTTTAAGAAAAAAGAAAAAAATAGTGTATGACCAAAAAATGAACATGCTTTTATATGCATTACCTAAAAAATCGATAACTAGACGACCGTTAGAGCATCGTCCGGTTGGTTTATGAAAAAATGTTTCACCATAGGGCGGAAACAAGAAATGGGGTGCTTGGCCATTTGACTTGGTGGAAAGTTGTTTCAGGTTGCCAGTGTCAGCTAGCGAGTCACCAAAGCTTATGATCGACGTATAACACCCATTAGCATAAAAATTAAAATTCAATAAAATTGTTACAATGAGAAAAAGGGTTGAAAAATTGGCCATTGAGAATGGAAAGGGTTTGGACAGAATAATGTGGTAAACCAAGTTTAATAAAAGCTTGGTTGGTTATCTATCTATCTTACACATCTTTATACAGGATGGGAAAGTTAACTTGCTTGCAATAATTTATATTTAATTTAATTTAAACTAGGAATATGACATGGGTCTTGCAATTAATGATAGTATTTGAAATTTGCATAATTGCTGTTGTATGTAGTTGTGAATTCTATGACTAGTGGAAGATGGTAGGTGACCTGGTCCAATTTAGGTTCAAATAATTTCTTCAAAGGGTAACAATTTAATTGACACAAAGAAGTACGAAATTCTAGTTCACGGGTTTGATTTAATGTTATTTCTTAATTTGTTATAAATTAAGGTTGATTAGTCTTTTTCTTTTGTAAAAGAGCCTAATTAATCGTAACTTTAAACATGATTACAGAAGATGTTAATACATAAGTAACAATCAATTAACAAACATGGGAACTTTGAAACTAGTTCAAATACCAGACACCAGTTAATCTTAATTCAAATCCAATAAAATGTTAGGTGCCGTTCGTTTAGATGGTTTACATCTATAGGTGTGGATTTCAAAGGCATACCTATTATTTGGTTAAGATATATAGATTTCAAGAAACTCATAAAATATGGGTTATGGTTGGAAAAATAATGATTAAACTCAATTTATAAATTTAATGAGTTAAAAATCTAAGTTTAAGTCTAGGAAAAAGTAACTATATGTTATTTTCAGTCTGAAGATTATTTAACAACCGAGTCAGATTTAGACTCAACCAGAACAGGGACTTCAGATTTAATAGTTTTAGATTCAAAAGTCGAAGATAAAGATTAAAAGATTGAAAATAATCTTTACAAATGGCATCTAAAGGATTAGAAGATAATTATTTATTTAGTTCATTTCTTGTTATATTATTCCGCAAAGCAACTTATACTTAGTATTGTTAATTAATTTAGAATTAAACGTTTGAAACTCTATTTGTTTATTGATCATATCTTATGGGTTCATACAGACAGAAGTATATGAAGTTGAAGAAGGTTTGAAAAAAGTTTCAACCCAAGAAGCATGAAAAGAAGGCTTTATATGCTGAAGAATGACCGGATGAACATTTATCATCTCATGATGAACATGAACATGAAGACAAATCTTTGATGGAAATCATTGAAGAAGAAAAGGAAACAAGTCAATTTGATTTTGATCTCAAAGAAGATGAGAGACTAAGCTACAACTCTGACTGGCACAAAGCTTCTACATATAGGTACATAATTTCAAGTTATACTCAGAAGTTGAGAAGCAAAAGATGTTTGAATTCCTTTATGTTGACTTCAAAACTAGTCGGGAAAAGGTTTCTGAATTAAAAGAAAGACTAAAAGGATTAAACATGAATTAATGAAAGGAAAGATTACATCTTAGCAAACTGAACTAAATGCTCAAGTTGAAGCATAAAAAATGTTAGCTCTTGAAAAAATAATAATTTAAATTAAAAACTAAATATTTTGAAGATATTTGTAAATCTTGGTGCATTGCTTCATTAAAACATGAAGATTGTATAGGTTCCCCTTGAACGGATCCAACGGGGTAACAACGTTTGTTAGAGTGCGGAATACTCTAAGAAACGATACAAATGTTTAAAACACGTTTATCTCACAAATAAGTCCTTACTTCGTACGTATTCGAACTAGGATGATATATTCGAACTTAGTTAGCTGAACTCAGTACGTATGAAAGCTTAGAAATGATATTTTCGAACTTTGTATTTATAGGCAGCTAGGTTCGTACGAACTTAGCAGCTTCTAAGTTCGTACGAACTTACCTGCAAGTTTGTACTAGACATAGTTCATACGAACCTGCATAAATACATAATCAAATAATAATCATTCAAGTAATTAACAAGTAACATTTAATAAAATGTTCATTTATTAATAACAAAGACTGATTACAAACTAATCTATTACACAATAGAAGTTGTTGTCACAACAAGTACCAACAGACTCCCCTTTGACAATAGCACTATTAGTCTTCAGTCTTTTCTTCGTCTTTAGAGCATCTTCTTATTAACTCTGATTACTTCCAACCCAGATTCCTTTCTCGACACACACTTTGACAACTTTCTGATATCTTCTGCCTCGTGTCTCCAATTATTTCTGTAGAGAATTTTGTTGACATTCAGCTTCATTAGATAATCTTTAGACAAGTTTACCAAGTGTAAACTGTAGTACACTCTCAGAATCACATTTCCTTCATTATCCTCCATCACTGCCTCTGCAGTTTCACTATCCACATACCACCATTTTAGGACTGCTAGAACGTCCAGTGGCATTTTCTTTAATGGAACCCTCTTCAAGCACTTGACCGGTTTATAAACCATCTTCATCTACAACTTGTTTGTAATGGGATCAATTTTGGTCAAATCAGGAACTCTTCTACCTACCCTTGGTTTCAAATCAACGAATTTATTCGCTCTTCCTTGACGCCTAACAATTCTCTTTAAAGTCCAAGCATAAGGATCATTTCTAGGATTCACCAAGTCTATCCAGGCTAGTTCCTTCAATTCTATTTTCGGCAGCGAGCTAAAGACCTTCAGTTTGTTAGATACTGAATTCCATCAAATCTTTTAATTATGAACAGTTTGAGTTCACTTTCATAAAACCAACTGCTAATGCCCTTATTTAGTTCGCCCGATCCTTTGACCCTGATATCTCCCCTGTACTTAATCTCTGGTTCCTTTTCTGTCTTCTTAAACCACAACATTTTCAATTCAGCTCTAGACGGTTCTATATCGGCATTTGATTCATCATCAAGGACTTCATCATTCTCAGATTCTAGCTCCTTGCGATCTATCACCTTTTCACCAGTTTCATTCTCAATTATCACTTCAGTGATAAGTTGCTTTGTCACGACGTGTTCATCAACATCAACATATGTATCTTGAACAATTTCCTCGTCTGACTTCCAATCTGCAACACCTGTACTGAGGATCTCTCCTTCTTCAAGTTCTGACCCATCGCTATCAAATTCGTCTAATCCGAGCAATGCTTTGATAGTGTCAGACTCATCTAGATTAACAAGAGTTTGAGCTGATCCATTCCCTCATTCTTTCCGACTTGACTCCCCTTGAGCATGTGGCACGAGCCTTCTAGTTGAAGAGCTAGGCAGCTCACCTTCTTTTGGTGCATTGGGATTATCGTCATGGTCATCATCTCTTTTTCGCCTCAACTCATCTACTTTACAGCTCGTCATCTCCCCCTGAGCTACCTTGCGCTTCAATCGAAAGAGAAAAATCATATTCTCACTTAGGATCGCTTCCAGTTTGTCATTTCTCTTCTCAAGTTATTGATTTAAATTCGTTAAATTATTAACTCGGATTCCTTGACTAGCAACAACGATAGTCAGGTCGACAACCATATCGACCAAGCTCGTAATCCGGCCCTCAAGATAGGTGAACTTATCCTGATCAGAAAGACGAGCAGCTGGGTTGGGGATAGACGGTGTCGATTGAGTGGGAGGAGGAGTTTTAACTGATGGAGGTGGGGTAGTTGTAGTGGTAGGAGGTTCCGGAATAGGGATTGCTGGAGTTGTTGTCTGTGTAGTGATCGGTGGTTGGACGGTAGGAGGTTGAACGGTTGGTGGAGTAGGAGTTATGATTTGGGGAGGTGCACCACCCTCGCGGATAACTACTCCGGTGGAGCGCTGGCGTTTATGAGCCCTCAGCTCAAAACGTTTAGTCTCGGAGTCGACGTCATCGTCTCCCCTGGGAACATAGTCCGTAGTTTCCTGGACTTTCCTCTTACCCTTTTCCATTTCCGAGGCCGCCTCGGGTTCAAGTAGGACAGCCCGAGAACCATGGAACCCTATTGTGGGACGGTCCTCATCATCATCATTAGCATCATCATCATCATCATCATCATCAACATCATCATCGGAATCAGTCTCGGTTTCCTCAGAGTCTGAAGCCTTGCTTTTTCCAGCCTCATCTGCAGGCGGAGACCCTGCATCCCCCGCAGCACTTGAGCTGGCACCACCCTGTAGTACATCTCGCACCACAGATTCAGCAATATCAGCGACAACGCGCTCGCCCTCAGCGGGGTGCTCTATCTGGTGCAAGATTTCCTCAACAACCTCGTGGCACGTCCCACCATCCATCATTAGGTGGGGCTTGATAATGGGCATCAACAATCGCCCCATACAAAGGAACGGCCCGAGGCCTGTCAGCAACAGCACGACAACTACTGTGACTAAGACAATGTCCGAAAATCTTCTTGTCTACTGACACCAGATGGACAACTGGGTCGACAGCTGGGAGATTTGGTATCAACCCATTGTGAATCATCATCACAAATCGTGGGTATAGGATAAATCGATCCTTGACGCTCCCCCTAATCTGCTGCACCATCTCGTCAAAGAAGAATTGAGAGAAGCAGTATGGCTTGTTATACACCAACGAAACCATGCCAGATTGCATCTTGTGGTTCTTGGTGTCAAAACCTGCCTTTTTAGGTCCAAAGGAGACTAGCAGAATATGCATCAGGTATCTCCACTGACCGTAGAGTAAGCTCTTAGTGTACTGGGTGTGAGTCACATCACCTACGTAACCCATTCTTTGGAAAGCCCCAGCACGGAACTCTAAGGCAAAAGAGGTCGGGCCATTTTCTTGTTCCTCTGTCCCCAAATGCAACACAATCCGTAGATATGCTGCGGTGAATTCGATATTCCTTCCATTGACAGTTGCACGGATGACTGGAGGGTTAGGGCGACAGTCATGCTCGGTAGTTGCCCAGAATTGACTCAGGAACTCAAACTTCAAAGTTAGTGAGTGAGTCAGAGCATAGAACACGCGCGAGCGCATCAGGAAGTCCAGCATGCCTCGAAAAGGCACAGTATTCTGGTCGGCCAGATCGAAAGAGATTGCAAGATTGTGCTTGTTGTAGAACGGACGTTGATCAGCCATATCTGCACAGAAGACAAAAACAAACCAAAAATGGATGACAATAATGTTAGTTACAATCAATAATCAGTTTAGAATCCTGCAATAAAGATTCAACAATTCAATACAGGTTATAATACATTATGTTAAGAAAAATGATAATTTGTTTTTCAAACCTAAGTAGGTTCGTACGAACTTATAAGTTCGTACGAACTTACCACCCTGTATGGGTTCGTACGAACTTACTGTTTGACTAAGTCAAAGTTAAGTTCGTACGAACTTACTGTTTGACTAAGTCAAACTTAAGTTCGTACGAACTTACACTTGGCTAGGTTCGGTACGAACTTGTAAGTTCGTACGAAACTGTAAGTTCTAACGCAAGAACACTTTATCAACTTTTCAAAATTTTTGCATCTAAAACACAATCATGCGCTTGAAATGGATACACATAGGTCCGAATGGTGTTTTTCAACAAGTTTCAATCAATTTTAACCATAAACACTGATGTGTGAAATCAAGTATAAAAATTTATACCAGAAACAAACTCGAAATCACTATCACACAACCAGGCAGTGGACCCTTTCGCGTGGTAGTTTAGTTTCCGTAAGTCCGAGTCGAACCAATGGACTAAGCAATCGAAAGTGTAATGAAAGTAGCAATTAATCTAAACAATAAATTAAATAAGGTTTTGGTTTGCAACCGAATTGTTGCTTTGCAAGTGAAACGAATTAAAACGAACAGCAGATGGATACTTAAGTATCAAATAGAAAAGATATCAATTTAAACGACATTCACTTAGACTAGCTCACTATCTATTTCGGGGTGTTGGTCAAAATAAGTTTACTTAGCATTGTTTAAACAAATTGAACTCGGAATAGGATTAGCTTTCACTCCTCCCAACCATATAATCAGAAGTATCCCTTTGCTTTCACTCTGGGTTTCTAATAGATTTAAATCCTAATTCAATTTGCCAATTCACGACTTAACCTAGTAATCTGCGTTCACTGATTACCTAAACTTAAGTTAGTGTCCCTTGTTAAGTTTAATTCAATCACAATTAAGTTTAATCAAAATATGTTGCATAGAATCTAGCATTCACTATCATCTAGTAATCATTCATGGTCAAATAATTAAAATAAATCAATGCAATTGCAGAAGCGGTTCACTATAAGCAAAGATTAACTTATCAACAAAATAGATTGATAAATAAACTAAATTACAATTGGTTTTACGGCTAAACGCAAATTGAAACAATGTAAACAATAAAGATAAACACCCCTACTCAATAGGTCACATCATCTAAGTGAATGTAAAGGCGATTAGCCCATAATCAAAGTAAACATAGCAAAACAAGTCAAATAACTCAAATTAAACATCTTTAAGATTGAAAAGAATAAAAAAACCCGAATCAATAACGTTTTCCAAAGCGTTAGTCTTCAATAGTTAAATGAGAATGAATGCAAGAATAGCGTCTATCTTCAAAATCACCAAAAATCACCTTTGATATGAGAGAAAACGGCTACCAAAAAAGATAGGTTAAAGTCCTCTTGTTTTTAGGTTTAAGCAGAAAAAATGCCCAGAACGGCTGATCACCCGGACGGGTAATGGCTCACCCGGACAGGTGAAGGTCTTTTAGCTCCAGTTCTGATTAACAGCTACCCGGACGGGTGAATACTCTCTGGAAACTTTCTGATCAGAATCACCCGGACGGGACACTCTTCACACGCCCAGACACATTCATCCGGACGGGTAATGATCCCACCCGGACGGGTGAGGCATATTTCCTGCAATTTTTCACACTTTGACAATTTTCGCTCGTTTTTCCACGCGATCGACTTCTAATACCTGAGAATACATTTTCATCCTTTTAAGTACCGAACGTCCAATAATTAACAGGAATTATCAATAAAATCGAGGGACAATGGATTATATTATCATGTATAAATCTAGCAATATCAAAATTCTCCCACACTTGAACTTCGCTTGCCCTCAAGCAAATCATGATTAAAACATAAAGATCACTCCTCGTTGCAATCAGTAAACACTAATTTGGTTTCATCAAATAATACTAAAAATAACTACAAGGTAATTGTCTAGTATACAATTTATGATTAAAAGAAACCCGAGACAATTATACACGTTGTTATAAACTCGCAATAGGATGAAACTTTCACCAAGTGGAATATCAAAAGAGGTAAAAAGGCATGTTAGAAAGGCTAAATGAACAAGTTAGATAATCTGTAAAATTAACAACTAGACTAATTTAAGTGTCATAATGCAAAGCTCTTTCACATATGTGTCAAGAAAGTTTAGCTTCCGGAATTCTTAGAATTAATCTACCATCAGTCTTCAACCAATCAAGTTCTCTCGTGCAATTATTATATATATATATATATTTTGTCAAATCAAACCCGTGACTTTCTACGAGGTCTATGTAACGAACGTTAGACCAGTTTGTCCAGACCGGAAAAAAGTCTTAGAAAACTAGATGATGAACATCCCAAAGGGTTTAATAGTTCGAACCTCAAAGGCCACATATATGGTTTAACAGATTCGTTTAGATTAGATGCAATCCATGAGTTTCTATGGAACCTATATATCAGATTTTCATCCCAACCAATCCCAAGCCGGAGAAAGGCTTTAGGTGGCTAAATGACAAGCATTCCAAAGAGTCTACTTATCCAAGTTCCAAAGGCCATATATATGATTACAAACAATCAAACTTCAACGATACAAGCACCACATGTTCAATTTCTATCTTTTTTTATTTTTTTTATTTTTTTTTATATGCACTTTTGCTTAATTAGGTATCATCGTGTAGTTTCAAAATTCCAAGAATCTTTCAACTTAACATTAAAGTCACAATGTTCGAGAAATTAAGTCTAACAACACTTAGCAGTAATCAACGAAACTAATCTAGGCAAAAATTACAGAATATAAGTTAGCATGGAAAATGGGTGTAATTAGTACCCAAGTTACCTCCTTATCACCTATAACACTTAAATCAGCAGACTGGTGATTATAACGGTTTCCATTAAATCCTAAGGCAAGTCGCTAAACAAATTCCAGTATAATCGTCTCAAAATATTATGCAATAGGAGGTTAATAAAGTAGTTATGCTAAACATTATCCTTTCATGATCTATTCAAGCAAAAATTTAAGTGTAAAAACCGTGTAAAACACGTCCCTCCCCCACACTTAAGTTGTGCGGTGCCCTCAATGCACAAAACAATGAAAACAATATGCGAAAATTTTGGGAAGGAAAAAGGGAACGAGTACTTCCCCGAGGTTTGAGCAAAGCTGAAGCATAACCGAAGACGGATGTCGCTGAACTTACTGCCAGCATAAGCATCCAATCAACGGAACCTTGAAGCACAATAACAAACAAATAAAAGAAAACATTAAACTAGACAAGATAAAGTAAATGTTCAAACAGAAAAGAAACAACCAAATCCAACCAATAAGTACAAAGAACAAAAACTAAATGTCTAAAACGGGCACGCAGGCCTCAAAATGGGAAACCATCATAAGGAAACTGAGGCGGCTGCGGGTCAGACGTGCCCGCAGAATACTGCTCCTCATGCTGGCGCTGAATGGTGGCGAGAGCTTCGTCCGGAGCATATCAGGGTGGTGGAAAAGATGCACCAGGCGTACCCCATTGTGGTGGCTGAGGGTAATGGGTCGACTGAAAATACGACTTATAGGCGTAAAAACGCTGCTGATTATGCCGAGACCACGCTAAATCAGACTCAACACAAGCTTGACGATAGGCATACTCATCATGCCACGCACTCAAAACCTGAACCTCGTCCTCGATATGATCAATAGAGGTTTGGAAAGTATCAAACCTCGTCCTCATGTCATGAAAACCAAGAGTAATCTCAGCCATATAGTCGGGCTGGACCGTGGGTGGTGTGGGCATATGCTGCTGAGCAGGAGGAGAAGAAGCCTCATGGTGCTGCTGCGGTGGAGCTGGACCGTGGGTGGACGGGACACTCTTCACACACCCAGACACATTAACCCGGACGGGTAATGATCCCACCCGGATATGTGAGGCATATTTCCAGCAATTTTTCACACTTTGACAATTCTCGCTCGTTTTTTCACGCGATCGACTTCTAATACCTGAGAATACATTTTCATCCTTTTAAGTACCGAAAGTCCAATAATTAATAGGAATTATCAATAAAATCGAGGGACAATGGATTATATTATCATGTATAAATCGAGCAATATCAAACACACGTCTAATTTTCAAGTTAAAGTTGTTTTTATCAAAAACCCACTTTAATTTTAAGTTTGACATGTTTTAACGGTTCAATTGCTGAAATTTTTCCTTACTTAGGTTCTTTGGAGTGTGGAGATGATTTGTATCGGATTAAAATGGTCTAACACGAATTAGATTTCAAGTTTAAGTTTGAGAATGACGAAAACTGTAAGTTCGTATGTAAGTTCGAAGGCTCCAGTAAGTTCGTACGAAGGATACGTTCGAATGCTTGAAAGTGTAAAGCGTTTGACTCGGTCAGACCCTTATATACTAAGTTGTCTAAGTTTGTACGAACTTAGACATTCGAACAATAGGTTCGTACGTACTAAAACATACTTAGCAAAAAATTTAAAATTTTCAAACTTAAAAACAATTTGCATAAGCCAATATAGTTAGATATTTACTAGAGCAGAGTTTGAGCGACGAATCGAACTAAATGTAAGTATTTCCCTTAAACGAAGAACTTTAATTTAAAAACATTAAGATAACAATAAAAATAAAAAATAGAGTAAAATAAAATAACTTAGAATCTTAACAAGCGAATATGAAAATTTTCATATTGTGAAACATACAATCTTTTTTGAGAGTATCACTGATACAAAGATCGAATTAGCCATGATGAGCACAATACGTAGTTAGGAATTTTAATGTATTCCTTTGTTATTATTGATGTAATTTATAGAACACTACGATTATCGATATTGTTGTCCACTTAAACATTTGACATGCATAATTCTCAAGTACATAGTTGATTATTGTTCACGATTTTCTATGTATCTTACATTTGATATACCCTAGAATATAGAAAGTCCAGAATATCATGTATTGGATATTTTTCATATTTTTATGTCATCTTTAAAGTCAAGTCATTTTGTATTATAAGCAATGCGCATAGGTACATGTTTAAGCTATAAGACAAGACTAGGGTTAATAGCAAAAAAATCTAAAATCAAACCAGAGGTGACAAGTCTGTACTTTCGTACAACATAGCGACATAGTTTGACTAGAGACCTTGAAAACGGTATTCTTGTTTTGCGGTCGAGTTTGTTCCAGTTTTAGGATACACTGACTGAGTCTAGGTCAGCATGTTTCAGGATGTAGCAGAAGAACCAGTCAGTGAACCCCCAGATGAATTATTTTTATTATTTATCCGATAGCAAGCATTCAGGTACAATCTATTTCCTAAGAATTAAGACTTAAGTCATACATCAAATAAAGATTTCACAGAAAAATCGTATTAGTTAGTATAGATTAAATACTTGAAAAACCGTTATGTCTAATGCCTACCAATACATCGAATAGTGAAGCTATTAAATACTTTGCATTTTAGGTACTTTTACTGCGTATGTTCTACATCTAAAAGCCACACATATAAAATGTTCTAGGCATGAGTAATGTTTTCATCATTTCTTTGCAATAGCACAGTGACCCTCAATTTTTCTTATGTTTGCAAAGATAAAATATAAGAAATATAAGATAAAAGTAGAAATAAACTATAACTAGACAAAGTTCTTGTAGGAAATAACTTACTTAGGATTACTCATCACATTTAGTTGGATTAAAAGCTCAAACCGAGACCTATCAAAAGCCTTGGTATAAAGGTCGGCCAGATTATCATCAGTAGTTACCTTAACTAATCTAATCATATGTTTTTCAGCACAGTCACGAATAAAGTGATGTCTAATATCAATATGTTTCGTCTTACTATGCTTAACCGGATTATTAGTTATGGACATTGTCGACTGATTATCAATCATAATAGGGGTATTTAAAAAGTTTAGACCATAATCGCGCAACTGTTGTTGTATCCACAAGACTTGTGAACAACAACTGCCAGCTGCCACATACTCAGCCTCACAGGTTGAAATGGGGGACCGAGGTCTGTTTCTTACACTGCCATGAGACAATGCGACCACCGAATAATTGACAACCACTCGTGGTTGATTTCCTGTTTAAGTTACATCCTCCATAATCCGAGTCGGTATAGGCTACAAAGTCAAAATTGCCTCCGGAGGGATACCAAAGACCTAACTTCGGTTTGCCCTTCAGATAACGCAATATTCTCTTTGCTGCCTTCATGTGTGACTCTTTAGGCTTTGCTTGAAAACGAGCACACAAGCAGACCGCAAACATTATGTCAGGTCTTGAAGCTGTTAAATACATGAGAGAACCGATAATGGCCCCGGAACTTTACCATACAGAGCCTTATCCAATTTATAGACTCTGTCCGGATAATCTGGATCACTGAACCCCGGAACTTTACCATATAGAATGACACTCTTTACATCGATTTGATAGACCTTAATTCTTTTATGTGCAGTAAATTCCCGAAACAATCGAATTGCTTCTAACCTTGCTACTGGTGCGAATACCTCAGTATAATATATCCCTTCCCGTTGATTAAATCGTTGAACAACTAGCCTTGCTTTGTTCTGTGTTACTATTGCAAATTCTCTATCATCTCGTTTGGACTTAAACATCCATCTGGTGCCTATTGCAAATTCTCCTTTTGATAGATCGACTAGCTCCCAAACTTTGAGCTTCTCGAATTGTGCAAGCTCCTCTTGTATTGCTTCTACCCAGGAGTTCTCTTTAAGAGCCATTTGGATATTTTTTGGCTCTAATTGAGAAATAAAAAAACTGTACAAGCATTTATGTATTATACCAGTATCTTGGATCGACACGTAGAGGCTTGTGCTGTCAGATATTTCTCTACGAGTTTTCACTCTTGAACTTGGATCACCAATTATGTTATCAATTTGATGATACTTGTTCACACGAGTCGAAATCGTAGTATCAACCGGTAGGTCAGATCCTAGATTTGATCCAATCTCCCCTGAGGTGGTACTTCTTCCTCAGCAATTTCTTGCACAGAATTTGTAACCTCCGAAGAAGATGGAATGTCATTCAGACTAGGATCACTATCCGCAATAGGATCGACACTAATTTCTTTTCCCTTTATCAGTTGAATCTTCTGTACATGGAACACCAGATCTAGGTGCAAAACTATTCTTCTCACCATCATCCAGTATTACATGTTCCAAACCTAAAGTGTCAATGTCACTTAGGTTAGGAAGATTAAAAGATTTGAACACAACGTCATAATTAAATAACCATTCTGGTCCTGTTTGTACTACTGGAGTATAAGATGTGACTTGTATGTTATATACAATCTCAACTCGACCAGATGTCTTATTGAAGACCCTTTTGTTTGGAGAACCAGCTTCATATCTTAGGAAAAATCATTCGTCAGCCTTTTCACCAAATTTTGGTTGATTTTTGGTCTTTAATAATGTACAATGAACACCAAAGGGTTCAAGACCAATAAGGTTTGGTTTTCGACCGTTTAGAAGTTCATAACACGTTTTGTTATGTCTTTTGACGGTTAAAACTCTGTTAAGTACATGACAAGCTGTATTCACTGTTTCCCCCCAGAAAATGACAGGAAGCTTTGAATCAGCCAGCATTGTCCTTACTGCTTTAATTAGAGTTCTGTTCTGTGACACCCGACCCTTTAGGGTAATGATTACCTTAAACTAGAACCCAAATTTCGTGTATTTAGTTCTGTATTAGGCTAAGTACTTGTGATTATTTGCAACTATTTGTATATGGGTGTATGTACACTTACGTAATTGTTTGAATTACACTTTCGTAATTACGCGAAACAACCGGACGTGGTCCGACCATTTATACGACGTTGGTGAAAACTTTCCATGGATAACGTAATCATATTTATAGTTAAAATGGTGGTTATATACCTTATATTATTATTTCAAATAATAATACACGAAAAACTTTGACGTTTTGTTTAAAACGTATCAAACGCGACAAAAACGCGCAAACCGAGCCCGACCCCCGATTGACACCCGAAATATACTTTTGTGACTCAATTTAATATTTTAAGAATACCTACTTATCCCGAATATTATTCACAAATTTAAAAGCTTATACAAAAGCTCAACGTAAATTATCGACTTTTTAAAGCGCAAATTAACGTTTAAACGAACGGGGAACGAAACACGAAGTTTAGAAAACGAGTCACGAGCCCGAAACACTTTTGGGCCAGGCCCAATTCGGCTTGGGCTGATCCAAGGAGCCCACTCCAAATATGGCCCAAGCCCACCCCACAAAACACCCCCCTAACCCCTCCATTTTCACACACACACACCAAATTCTCTCCTCCTTCTCTCTACACTCTCAACTCTCTCCCTCTCTCTAAAAATCTGCCATCTTTCCACCACCATCAACCACCTCATCACCACCACCAACCACCACTCCACCACCACAAACCGCCACCATAATTTCAAAGAAAAGTCAAGAAATCAAGCTCTTCCTCACCTTCCTCTCCATTTCAATCGGTTTTCAATCTTGTAAGAACATATAACTCTTTTATAATACTTGTAATTCATCTATAAACATGTTAAAGTGCTCACTTAACTAATATATGTCCAAAAGATTACATAAAAAATCGTTTTTCATAACTTTAAACATGCAAGAACTTTGCATGCAATCCGGCCAGAAAATTTGTCTAACTTTGGGAGGTGATATCTACCTCAAAACTTGACCAAAATAAACGATTCAAAAGGCTAAAATTAATTTTAAGAAGTTATCTTTCATTTGCCACTAGTCTCATAATTTTTGGAGCTCGTTTGATACCTGAAATGATTTTTACAAAAACATGTAGGCCGGCTGGGTAAAAAGACAGAAATTTGTCTCTCATTGTTTTAGTCATAACTTGAGATTTACATCTCTAAAAGACTTGGAACCACCGCCAAAAGTTCATAAATTTCGTTGAGAAAAATAGTCATTCAGATGACCTTGTCCAAAAACGCACGCATTTTGCCCAGAAACTCAATCTCCTTGCATGACTCCTGATTGGCTAACTTTTGACCCTTGAGAGAATCCATAATTTTTATAAATACTTAAACTCGTCTAAAAATTTTATAAAAATTATTTTAAGTACCTAACATAATAAGAAACAACATATATTTTTCTTGGATTTTTTCTCGAAAATTTAGATTACGAAATAAAATTGGAAAAACTGATTTGTTTTGGTCCTTGTGTCGCTGAAGCCCAGTAGTCATTAGCGACACTATCCTTGTGTCGCTATAGCATTGAACCGTCACATTTAGCGACACTATCCTTGTGTCGCTATAGCCTTGAACCGTCACCTTAGCGACACTATCCTTGTGTCGCCGAAACCTCCTTAGCGACACTATCCTTGTGTCGCCGAAACCACCTTAGCTCGACCCCAGCCAGGGGCCTTGCCCCTTGGACCCCACCAGGGGTTGCCACCCCTCGGACCCCGCCATCAGGGGCACTGCCCCCGGACCCCCGTCATTCGTGGGTTTCACCCACTTACCACTCAATTCAACGTTATGTTTTAACAACTTTCACCAACGTTTCGTACACGTCTTTCGATAAGTAAACAAGAACGGACATACTAGTTAAGTGAACTACTAACTTATAAGTGGACATTAACCCTCCACTTATACAATCACTATAGATGGTCTTTTGAGACATCTACTTACACAATCTTATACGTCTAGGGCGTTAGAAGATTTCAATTGGGAACACGAATTGCTTGCTACTTGTTATTTGCTAAGT
This sequence comes from Logfia minima, assembly GCA_963921325.1. Taxonomy (NCBI): domain Eukaryota; kingdom Viridiplantae; phylum Streptophyta; class Magnoliopsida; order Asterales; family Asteraceae; genus Logfia; species Logfia minima. Next base: position 21,834,562 of record OY992770.1, read on the forward strand.
AACAGGCTAATCTCAGGTGAGTTTCATAGCCCCTTTTTCCACTATTTCCACTCAGGGGTGAGAATACATACAACTGCTTTTAACAATTGCTATTTTATGTGAACGCAAGTACAAAACACGATATATTGGTTGCATGAGTATTTAACTAATCCTGAAAGTCCCCCACACATAGTTTGTTAGTATCGTTATAGCGTGAATGTTAATGAATAGTACTATTTGGGATTGACTCCCCCGTCCGGGTTAGTCGCGCTAACTGGTCAAACGGACGCATTATCATTTGTTCTTACGAGTGTTGGATTAGGCACTCGCTGGGAGGCACCACGATCGTGGCACTTGATTGTGACCCGACACCACAGTTAAGCTCGAACTATGGGCTCATGGCAACAATATACACCTCTTTTACATTTTTGTAATACATTACTATCATTGTTGGATGATACAAACAGGAAATCTTGTGTTCCACACGTTCCATATAATATAATACCAATTGTTTTCAAACCTATGAGCTCACCAACTTTATGTTGACTCTTTTAGTATGTATTCTCAGGTGACCAGCCGCAGTAGGATGCTTTGGAAGCAATAGCTCGAGTCGCATATTTTGAAACAACCAAGGAATTAGATTGCATATACTATATTTTGTAATAATAGTTATGTGATTCTACGAATCGGATGCGAACTCCTAGCTTTTATGTAAACACTTTTATGTTTGTAATGTAAAGATTTTTGAAAACGTCTCATATAGAGGTCGTTTGTTGTAACTCTTGTGTTGTGATATTTGATTTGGTCGCCGCCCCCATGACACCCCATACCTTCCGCTGCCACGCGTCTTGGGGGTGCGACAGATTTGGTATCAGAGCCAAGGTTATAGCGAACTAGGTTGCATTAGTGGACCTAGACTATAACCGATAAGTGGTATTCCTTATTAGGTATAACTAGTTCAGGAATTTCATCATTCAACTTTAATTTAACATAGCCTGATCAACTATGTACAATTAAAGGTGAACCGAAGTAAGCACTGAAATAGTTATAGTGAATGGGAATACGTTAGAACACATGAACCAAGGATAGAGTGTGACAAACCCTATACGTGCTATTTGTACTAAGTTTTATGTGTACAGTTATATATAGACCTCACGTACTTAACTCTTGTCACAGAAATGGCAGACTTTCCTACCACAACTCCAAACAATATAGGAAACAATACTCAAGCCTCGCGTGACCACACCACTTCCAACTCTCGTGTGATACGCACCGCTAGGAGGGCAACTGACTCTCCTCGAACTAGACCATATCCCAGTACCTCGGCCTATAACAACACCTGAAACAGAGCCCACCGCCGTGCAAATGCTAGACGTTGGAATTGGCTACCCACTACTCTAAATTCTTGGAGATCCGAAGAGGGAATTCGGGTTACTCCTGAACCTATGGATATCTCTCCATACACCCAAGAACCCACTCATCACACTGTCCCGGTGTTAGCCGCCAGACTCCACCGCCATGAGAGGAGGCTAGACACCATGGAAACAGAATATGGCGAGATACGGAACAATCAATCGCTAACCTACCAACACCTAGAGGGCGTTTCGGAGGTCATGAACCTCGCAAATGATTTGGCCACAGACACTAGGGACGAACTCTTAGAGCTTAGGGAAAGGGTGCAGCTATTTGAGCAGCGCTGGACAGTGGTTGAGGAGACTCTTAGGATGGTCAACCGACTCACCGAAACCATGGAGCGAGTTGTCACACTACTCCCTCCACGAAATCCAAGCCGGCCTTAAAATATTATTATTCTATTTTGTAACCCGTTGTGGCGAGATGTGCCCAACTACCTTGTTTTGAAAACTCTCGTATCTAGTCGGATGTATCAAATGCCCGACACGTTTTGTAAACTTTGAATTATTGTAATCGACCTATTGCAATCGACTTATGTTGCGCTTAAAATTCGACCACAAATTTTACATCCTAATATTGATTATCGTGTGTGAAGCTCTTTATAATCTTATCTAACTTATCCTACACAACTGCGAAAATTTGAATCTAGCTCAACGAAATCTCATTTGTTCATATTGTCTTCTCTTAAAGAATCATGCCGCCCCCATGACACCCCATACCTTCCGCTGCCACGCGTCTTGGGGGTGCGACATGTTCATTTGCTCATCGACTCCATTTTGTTGTGGCTCATAGGGTGCACTAAACTGATGCTGAATTCCTTTGCTTAAGCAAAAGACGTTCATCACCGAGTTTTTGAACTCTAGGCCATTGTCACTTCTAATTTTCTTGACTCCTCGACCAAATTGATGTTCAATCTGGGTAAAGAATGTCATCAACATTTCAGTTGTTTCATCCTTTGATCCCAAAAAGAATACCCATGAGAATCGCGAGTAGTCATCAGTGACAACTAAGCAATAATGTTTACCACCTATACTCCTTGCATTCACAGGACCGAACAAATCCATGTGAAGGAGATCAAATGTTGAGGCAATGGAATTTTGAGGTTTGGACTTATGAGGTTTCTTATGTTGTTTTCCTTTCAGAAAAGGCAAACACTTGTCCTCTAACCCAAATCTCAGCAATAGTATACCTTGCACTAGTCCATTTTTGACTATAAAATTCATCTTTCTGAAGTGCAAGTGGGCCATTTTCCTATGCCACAATTGTGAATCAGTTTTAGAGGCTTTGGATATTAGACATGTTGACTCCTTAGAAGATTTAGCAACACTCATGTCCATTACATAAGTGTCATTTTTCCTAGGTGCCCTCATGACAAGCCACGACGGTCTTGGGTCGGCCATTCTCAACAAATGTAAACTCCTTCAAGTATCCATCTTTCTTGTCGAGAGATGTGGATGCTATGTGTAAGTCCGTATGTATAGGATCGATAACGAGGTTATCTAAGGTATTAAGGTGCGGAATTGCTCAATACTAGTTATAGGATCCATAACCATTTGTTTTGCAAATATAGCGAGTCGTATTACTAATATGCTTCGTATCGATTATAACAGATGTTAACTATCAATACCTAGCCTTTAGAACACTTTGAAATAACTCTGGAAACTCAGGAAATTCGTATATGATTAATGGCAAAAGTTCAGCAAAAGTTAATTAGGGATTAAACCTAATTTCATTATATAACCGTCTCGGTTCGCGGGTCATGGGCCCAACGAAGTGACTCAGTTTGCAGCCCATCTTGGCTCATCGAACTGACTCGGTTCGCAGTCCAATCTTGTCCTGCGAACTGACTCGGTTCGCAGTCCAATCTTGTCCTGTGAACTGACTCGGTTCGCAGTCAAACATGGTCAACATTTTTCAGCATTTTAATATTTTGCTCTAAAATGTTTACCAACCAATATTTTTCATTACTAATTCAAAACCAATGTACAAACTTGATTACAATTATCAAAAGTCGTATTACAAGCTAGATCTGTTGTCACAAAACAAGTCTCAACACTTTGGAAGTCACATTCATTGAAGAATGGGAGGAACTACCATTAGGCTTTCTTTCCGGAGACTTTTGAAAGAGTCTTGGATTTACTGCCTTGGGTTTGAGGTTGACCTAATCCTAGTTGGATAGTTATAATTCGAACTATTATAATTCTTATTATTACTATTCGGGTTAGTAAATCGATTATTGGGAGTTTGAAATCTCCGTGGAGTCTTTGACCTGGATGACTGTCCATGAGAGTTTCCTGTAACAGGAGTAGTGCTCCTAGTACCGTCATTAGTCGTGAACTTCACAGATTTTTGTGGAGGTTGTGTTCTCTGAGAACTTGAACTTCTCTTAAATCCCAACCCATTCCTCCCAGAAATGCCCGCATTTTTATTTTCACTTATTTTAACTTCTTTAGTGAAACTGCTAGCAAATCTCTGATTTACATTAGTCATCTCAGAGTTTGGAATTTTTTTTTTCGGAGACGAAACAGATTTCACAGGTGATTGGTCTTTCTTCACCTGTGACTTTCCACTTTTGCCCTTGGTTGGACAAATACTTGCGACGTGTCCCTTTTGGTGGCACACAAAGCAAGAACGTTTCACAAAGGCCTTTCTCAAAGCATTTTGATCCGTTTGGGTGTCCAAGTTAGGCAAACTTGGAGAGGAGACAGTTTCAGTTTGTTTACCCTTATCGATTTTAGTATTTACATTTTCATTTTCAGATTGGGGTGAAACAAATTTAGTAGTTTTATTTAACGTCTCCTTGACACTTTCTTTTTCCATCACATCCTCTTTTACAAAATTTATCTTTATTTCAGAAATGGGTGTATTGGAAGTGTCAGTTGATTTTGATTCAAATTCAGTTACTGTCTCAGCTTTCGCAAGTCTAACAAATTGCATTAGCCCTGAAACTACTGAGTGATTGACATAATCATCTATGGTAGACATCTCAGTATCATCAGAAATAAAAGTATAATTGTGATTAAAGGGGGGAGGGCTTTCAGTGTAACCCATTCCCCTATGATCAACGGGTTGTTTCTGAACACTAAGCATGTTATCTAAGGTTTCGATAGAAAATTTTCTTAATTCTAATTTTCTATTAAGGTCTGCTATCCTAACCTTAGCATCAGCCAACTCCTTTTCTTTATCTGCAGATAGTTTGGTTAATTCTAAGATATGTTCGTGAGCTAAGTCATTTATTATACTTTGCTCATTTACCCTATCTTTTAAAAATTTCACATCTGCTTTCTCAGATTTTGATTTGTTTAAAAGCTCTGAGTTTCTGATTTTCAAGATAGTGTTCTCTTCTTTTAGAGAATTGAGCTGAGATGTTATCATATCAGATGATTCTACCAACTTCTCAGCTTGTTCCTAAAAGTTAATACAAAGAACGCATGCTTTAACAACCAAATCTAGATTGAGTAGTACCTTTTGCTTTTCAGCATCCAGATTTTCCATGTACGCAATGAAGTCCTGTGAGCTCATGTCTTTAGTTGACTTCAATTGCTTGATCCTTGTTTCATCAGCTGGCACCTCAATCTCCATTTCAGTCGCAGTGTCCTTTTCTGAATCTGATCCTGCATTGCTTTCCTCCTTTTCTGCATCAGTGGAGGCCATGAATGCTTGCGGTTCTTCTGACTTAGAACTCCAATCATACGCTCCTTCTTGTGACTGTACCACCAGAGCTTTTGAAGTCTGATTACTTCCCGAGTTCTGGTGGTTATCAGAGGAGCCTTGACTGAAATATCTCTATCCGTTATGACTCGGAGTTTGTTCCCTCTTAGGTCTTTGACATTCCCTAGCAAAATGCCCAAAACCATCACAGTTATAACATTTAACTTTGGACTTATCAAAACCTAGTTTGCTGCTCACAAACTTTCTCCCAGTCCGGTTCATGAATCGTTGAGCCCTTCTGGCAATCATGGCCATTTGCCACTGCAAGTCGATTTCTTCTAAGTCATCTTCGTCCAGTTGATCATAATCTTCATTTATTAATTCGGGATCCGTGATCTTTCCCTTGATGAAGTTTTCACGTGAGGCTATGAAAGAGGCAAGTAGGGCAACTTCCTCTTCGGCAGAGTTGATGCTCATGGGCATTGATTTGAGACCATTTGATGTCCCATTTTTTGGTTTCCTATCAATCCCTGAGTCTTCAGATGAGGCAATGTAACAGACATTGCTACCACAATTTCTGATAGCCGAGTCTGTCTCGGCCTCGCCAATATAAAAAGCCTCAACACCATTACTCGTTGATGCAACGGAATTAGACCGTTTACCATGGTAAACACTTGGATCCTGATCCTGATCGGATCCCGTCTCTTTCCACTGCATGTTCAAGTCATAAACACGCAATTTACCTATCACTTCATCAAGCGTGAGAGTCTTATAATTGCTACTCTCCTTTATCATCAAAGTGTAAATACACTTTGAAGGCAATGCCTCAAGAAGTTTAATATTTTTAACTATATCAGTATAGCTAAACCCAACTCTTTCCATCTCTGTCATCAGATGATAGTATCGAGTGATAATATCTTCTAATGACTCAGATTTCATATGCTTAAAAACTTAAAATTGTTTAGTAAGCAAGTCAGTTCGACCCTCCTTGATTTGTTCGTTTCCCTCAAACCTCTTCTCCAAAGCTAACCAAAGCTCTCTAGAGAGGTCATATTTTTTGAATGTGTGCTTGATCTCTTGAGGAAGACACATAGTGAGAGCAGATAACGCTTTAACCTCTGCCTCGTAGATTTTTCTCTCTTCCTCCTTCAACGACAAATAAGAAACAACTCTTGGTTTTCCTTCGAATAAATAAGTGGGAGCTTCATATCCGTCTTTGATGCAGATCCACATCCTGACATCTCTATACTTGGCAAAGGATTCAAACCGATCCTTCCACCAAAAATAGTCTTCTCCCTTTAGGAGTTTCGGAGGTGAGGCCGACTTCCGAACCTCGTGATCCATTTCCATCATCTTGTTGAGATTTGACATCTTTATGTAAAGTCAATAAAAGTCAAACAGGTTAGGTTCGTACGAACTTAGATTCCCTAAGTTCGAATGGTCAAACAAAGTCAAACGAACTAAACTGATAAGAAATTCAAATTGTTCGAACTTACAAGTTCGAAGGCTAGGTTCGTACGAACTTACAGCTGTAAGTTCGTAGGATATTTCAAGTAAGTTCGTACGATGCTTTTGTACAAATTCGAATAAAAAGAAAAATCGGTACAAGTTCGAACAATGGCTGTTGAACAAACTCAGAATCTCAGATATGTGATTTTGAGTTACTTTCAACCGACCAAATTTGAACTATACCGTACAAAGTGATTATAAACAAGTTTGGAAGCAAAAAACAACACTTTTAATGATCCAAACTCTTGTAACCACTCGATTTCTTTACTCCGAACCTAAACTAACAAGTTATAAGCTCTGATACCAATTATAGGTTCCCCTTGAACGGATCCAACGGGGTAACAACGTTTGTTAGAGTGCAGAATACTCTAAGAAACGATACGAGTGTTTAAAACACGTTTATCTCACAAATAAGTCCTTACTTCGTACGTATTCAAACTAGGATGATATATTCCAACTTAGTTAGCTGAACTCAGTTCGTATGAAATGTTAGAAATGATATTTTCGAACTTTGTATTTATAGGCAGCTAGGTTCGTACGAATTTAGCAGCTTCTAAGTTCGTACGAACTTACCTGCAAGTTTGTACCAGACATAAGTTCGTACGAACCTGCATAAATACATAATCAAATAATAATCATTCAAGTAATTAAAAAATAACATTTAACAAAATATTCATTTATTAATAACAAAGACTGATTACAAACTCATCTATTACACAATAGAAGCTGTTGTCACAACATGTACCACCAAATTGCTTAAGTAAACATATTCCAAGCCAGGTTCAAGCTGTCGGGAAGGTGAATCAAAACAAGAACCCAAGAAGTTTGAAGCTGCTATTTTACCTGAAGCAGTTAGTTATATAGTAGGTAATAAAACTATTGTTACAAATGATTATGTTAGACCATCATATTTTCAAGAATCAAGTGAAAGTTGTTGGATCGAATCTAGTGATTTGGACGTGATATGAGTGAAATCTGAATGTATGTATACGTATGTATATGTAAGTATATGAACAAGTAATCAAATGATTATGTATTGCTATTAAGAATCTGTACAAGCTCTCAAACTCTCTGAGTATAAGATATTCAAATGCACACACAAATTCTCTCTGGTTCAACAACTACTGAAATGAGAACCTAAGTCCTGTATTTATACTAACTTTGTTCCTGCGACTTTGTTCCTATGACTTTGTTCCTTTCTGAGACTATAAGTGTGACTGCGACTTTATTCTTAGTGTCGCACTTTGTGTTATTGCGACGCTATGTTAGTGTCTCAATTAGTGTAGCAGGACCAGTTTACACATACAAATGTAAATCCTATTTTTATATCTAACAATCTCCCCCTAGGATTTAACATCTTGTTTTTCTTGAATATCTTCTTTGAAGCTAATATTCTTTTGAAGTCTTTAAAGATCTTTCTTTCTATTTCCTTTGATACAACTTTTTGTCTTGAATATTTTATTTGTATGTCTTTGACATAGAGAAATAGAACTTTCTTTTGAGTTGTAGTCTTCTCTTCTCCTCTTTGATCTTTTCTTCACATACGTTTTGTTGACTTTGAACTTCTTCTCTTGTGTACTCTTTCCTTTTAATCTTCTTTGAAATAGATTGTCAGCAGTCTTCTCTCTATTTTGAACTTTCTTTTGACGTTATTTCTTGACTCTTAACTCTAGCTCTAGCTCCCCCTTAAAAGTATATCTGAACTTCTTGAGCTTTTGACCTTTATCTTTGACAAAATCTCTTCTTTATATCTTTTCTTTTCAGTGCACTTGAGCTTGTAACTTCAATCATTCTTCCTTGATAATAATCTGTGATACAGCATGAATATCTTTGAACATTTGATTTTGGAAGAGTGTTTTTCCTATTCATTTTAGTAACCAAGGTAAGCAACGATTCATTTGATGTAATCTCAGAAAAGTTGATTATATAATCAGAAAACACATTTATGAAAATACTATAACTCCTAGATCACATAGATTACCAATTAATACAATCAATTGAATCAATTAAATGTTTCAATTGAGTGACCTACGTTGAATGTTGGCTTTGATGTTAGCATTGGTAGGATTTCCATTCAATCATTGTGGAATACCATTTTTAGGTATCACTATGAATGTTCCGGTGATATCACATAGATATGCATAATGTCACTTAGAAATAGAGTTTAATAATACACATGTGTCCTAAAATTATATTCTTTTCAGGCTCTAGACTCGATAAGTGTATTAATGATGTCAGGGACTGGAGCAAACTGTCCTCTTGTTTCAATTTTAATAAACTCCAACAAAGTTGTTGATAGATTATGTGTAAAATCTCCGTGAGAAAACTAAACCAAGAATTTGTTAAGAAATTCTTGAGTGGTTAGGAGGGTATATGTGCATTGCATCACTAGGTCCATGATGTCTATTTCAATACCAGAAATCAACACATGATTTCCCATAGTAGATGTGGCTACCCAGCGATTATTTGTTTAGTGAGGGTTTCCTTTTTCTTTTAACCCTTTCACACACTCCTCACTCAACCTTACTCAATTTTTCTACTCCACCCTCAGTTGACATTTGTTTTAAAAATATGCTGTTCTGTACTAGTATTTCACCCTCCCTCATTCTAAGACCTATTATTTCAGCATTTTGCCAAACAATTTTGATTGAAACTGGTGATTTGATTATCCATCAACCGTTGGAACCTAATAAATCTTTGAGAATATTTCAAAGTATTGCAAATAGGTTTGAACACTTGAAAGTTTTAGATTTTGAAAAATACTCCCCTTTTAACATATGCATAAGATTTATAAAATATTACATATGAAGGTGAGTTATGAAAACAAAATCTCTTTTTCTTTTGAAGATCGGGTTCTACTATTACATATTTCAACTCATGATTCTCCCCCTCAAAATATAACCGTATTTTGCATCTCGAGTTGAAATTCACATATTATTGCTTATGAGAAAGCATGCCTAACTGAGACACCAAAAAGTGAAATCGTTTTTCATCTAAAGGTTTGGTGAATAAGTCGGCCAATTGATAATCTATTTAGACGAAAAATAACTCGATATGCCCTTTTTTAATGTGATCTTTTATAAAATGATACCGAATATCTATGTGTTTTGTTTTTGAGTGTTGGACTGGATTGCAGGAAATAGCAATCGCACTATGAGAATCACAATAGATAGGTATCTTTTCAAATTTAAAACCATAGTCCATAAGTTGTGATCTCATCCACAAAACTTGTGAACAACAAACAACAGTTGCAACATATTCTGACTCAGCTGTGGATGTTGAAACACAGTTTTGCTTTTTAGACAACTTACAAGCTTATCTGCCAGAAATTGTACACCACCAGATGTGCTTTCTCGATCCAATTTACAACCTGCATGATCTGCATCTGAATAGGCTGTTAGTTCAAAACCAGTGTCCTTAGGATACCACAACCCCAAGTCAATTGAATATTTAAGATATCTTAAAATTCGTTTGACTGCTTGAAGATGTGAATCCTTTGGAGCTGCCTGATATCTAGCACAGACACATGTAGAATACATGATATCTGGACGGCTTGAAGTTAAATACATTAAGGAGCCGATCATGCTTCGATATGAAGTTTGATCTACTGATTTACCCGTGGTATCAACATTTAATCGAGATCGAGCTTTCATAGGTGTGGAGATGGGTTGACAATCTAGCATTTGGAATTTTTTCAAAAGATCGAAAATATATTTTGTTTGATTGATAAAAATTCCATTTGATAATTGTTTAACATGCAACCCAAGGAAAAAATTCATTTCACCCATCATGCTCATTTCAAATCTAGATACCATTAATGCCGAAAAGTTTTTGCAATATTTGGCATTAGTGGATCCAAATAGGATATCATCTACATATATTTGAATTAATATGATATCATCTTTTTGTTTCTTAATAAAAAGAGTAGTGTCAATTGTACCCTTTGAAAAACCGGATTGAACAAGGAATTTGGACAATACATCGTACCAAGCTCATGGAGCCTTCTTTAATCCATATAGCGCTTTATCCAGACGGTATACATCATGTGGTCGCTTTGGGTCGACAAAACCGTCTGGTTGACCCACATATACCTCTTCATTAAGAATGCCATTTAGAAAAGCTGTTTTCACATCCATTTGGTAGATTGTGAAATTCTTGTGAGCAACATAAGCCAAAAAGATCCGAATGGCTTCGATTCATGCAACCGGTGCAAATTTTTTGTCATAATCAATCCCTTCTTGTTGACTGTACCCTTTTGCAACTAGGCGAGCTTTATTCCGAATAATGACCCCATTCTCATCCTTTTTGTTTTTGAGTATCCACTTGGTTCCCACAATTGATTTGCCAGGATGTCTAGGTACAAGTCTCAAGACTTTAAGACGCTCAAATTGATTGAGCTCATCTTGCATGGCATTAATCCAATCATGATCAAGTATAGCATCTTTAACACTTGTTGGTTCAATGGAGCTCAAAAAATTTGAATATAAACATTCATTTTGAGTAGCTTTCCTTGTTTGAACTCCAGCTGATGGATCTCCAACTATTTTAGTACTTGGATGAGACTTGGTCCATTTTCTCTTAAACGGTAGGTGTTGATATTCAAATTGAGTATTTGAAGTGTCAACATAGGGTATCAGACTTGATAATTCAACAGGGGAGACATTTGGCGGCTTCGATGTAATCTCTGGCATTGATGTAGTAGATGATGAACTAACTGGTGATAATAATTTTGGGGATTCAATAAGCACATCGTGGGAAGATACTGGACTAGGTAGATCAATTGAAATCTCAGAAGTTGAATCAGTTTGAGTAGAATCAGCAAACGACGAGGATATACCAAAGTATTTGTCATAAAAATCTAATAACAGTTCATCAATGTCATTCATAATTGATGTTTCAGATTTGTCTGCTTCTGAACTGGTTAAAGCGGGTTTTGAACTACTTTGTTTAAAAACCATTTCTAACATTTCATCAAACTTGACATTAACACTTTCATTGACAATCTTTGTTCTCTTGTTATAAACTCGATAGAAAACTTTCCTAAATCTTCACGATCATTTAATACATAGCAAGGACATCCAAATATTCGGAAAAACTTTACATTTGGAGGACGGTTGTTGATAATCTCATAAAGTGTCTTGCCAAACCGCTGATTGATTACTGACCGGTTTTGAGTAAAACATGCAGTATTTACAGCTTCAGCCCATAAGAACATCGGTAAGTGAGAGTATATGAGCATTGTGCGAGCTGCCTCAACAAGAGTTCGATTTCGACGTTCAACGACACCATTTTGTTGTGGAGTACGTGCAATGGAATACTGATGAGTAATGCCAACCGATTCCGAATATGAAGATAAAGTTTTGTTTTTGAATTCTGTGCCATTGTTTGATCGGATTGAGTACACTGGAAGTTGCAAATTTACTTGTGTTTGTTTGAGAAAGTTGATGAGAGTTTCTGGTGTGTCAGATTTAGATTGTAAGAAGTAAACCCATGTGTAACGGGAAAATCGTCCACGATTACAAGAATGTACTTCTTGCCATTGATGGTTTGAATGCGCATTGGTCCACATAAATCCATATGAAGTAGATGAAGAACAGATTCTGAACTAGGTGTAGGTTTGGATTTATGTGATGTATGATGTAGTTTACCTAGTGTGCATGACTTATAAAAATGATCCTGATCATATTGTAATTCAAGTAGACCGTGAACAACACCAGAGCGAGAGAGTTTATTGATCTGGTTAACATTGAGATGAGAAAATCGACGGTGCCACAACCATAATTGTTGAGAAGAGGCTTTTGATAGTAAACAAACATCAGCCATAGGTTGTGCACTATCTAGATCAATGGTGTACATGTTTGTGCCATGGGTTTCGTTTAAGAATTCTTGTCCATCATCAGTTCGAACATAACAACTTCGTTTACAAAATAGAACCTCTAAATCCTTGTCACAAAATTGACCAATACTAAAGAGATTGTGACCTAACCCTTCAACATAAGCCACCCGTTTTATTGTGATTTTTTCCCTCACTAAATCTCCAACCCCCGTTATTGCAACAAAATGATTGTTTCCAAATCGAACAGTCTCCATAAATTTCTCAACAAAATTTACTAGCAGGGACTTATCTCCGGTCATGTGTTTGGGACATCCTGAATCAAGATACCAAACAAATACCGAGATTTTCTGCAAAATCAAATCATTGAAATAACCTTAGGAACCCATTTTGCAACGAGTTCGTAAGGGTTAGTACAATTAATGGTGGATTGTTTCTTTTTAGGGACCCATTTATAGATTGGTTTGGGTTGTCTTGTTGATTTAGAAATGCATGTAGTTCCTGAAAGTTGTGATTTTGGAATCCATTTTGATTGATGACGATTTGGATCCCAACCCTTTGATTCCCATGTTTTTGAGTGATGTTGTTTAGTTGGAAGATAGTAATTATTTCGTCTAGCTACAATCCTATCTTTCAACATAGATTCATTAACATGCATAGAATGATTTATAGAATAACGCAAAGTATGATTACACATGTTTGAATTCTTTGAATACAATGAACCATGCCTATGGATATTGTTGTAGTTACACGAATAAGAACTATGTAAAGCTTGTTTAGACGTTTGACTTTGGGATTTGACATGATAACTTGTCGATTTTAGATCTGAACATGAAAAGCATCAATATTACTATTTGAATTTTGATTGAATGCTCTTATTTGAAGGAATCGAAGCATAAATTGTTTGCATTAAGTACTTTTTTTTCAAAGATTGTTTAACACGTGGTTCAACCTTTTTCATAAACGTTGTTTCCAAATCTTCCTCGGATTCCATGAGTTTATCAAAATCCATTTCAAGAGAAGATTTTGAAACTGAAACTGAAGTAGGTGAAGAAGCTGAGTTTTTGAGTAGTTCAATAGATTGTAAAAGAGTTGTTCGTTCTTGATCAAAATTGATTTGTAGAGTGGTTAATTGTTTTTCAAGATCAAATATTTTGTTTTCCAAAATTAAATTTGGAATATAAATTTTTGTTTTAACCACTTGTTCCATAACTTCATTTTGATCAATTACTAGTGTAGAACAACTTGGAAAATAATCATCAGGAAGAGGAATTTTCTACGTACCATAACTTTCGTTTAATTGAGTATAAGTAAACGAAAATTGTGCGTTTTCTGCCTTTGCTCTATTGAAGTTCTCAATCACTTCGTATTCATTAGTTGTTTTTACAAAGAACATTTTTAAAATACGTCCCATGTTACCATAGTCATACAAGGTAGGTACTTTAGAAATTGCCTTTTGTAAATAGCAAGAATTTTCGAAACCTAATCCTTCTCTTGGATTATAAAATCTGATATCCCTAGGTTTATTTAGAAAGATCGTTTGATCAGTTTGACCACACTTAAACAGTTTATCTTGAAGGTCTTTGAGTTTGCTTAAACATGAAGTCCTTTCTTGATTGACTAAATCATATCGTTGTTGAACAAAATTTGCATGTTCTCTTAGTGCTTTGCATTCTGAAAAGAAACCAAGAACTTCTTGATATAAAGAAATATTTCCTTTTCATATTTTTCAGAACTCGTTTTATAACCCTTCATATGGTTTCTTAAAACCAGTTTATCCCGAGTCAACGTTTTAATCAAAGCAGAATTACATCATAATTCTGTTCTAAGCTCACTTACATGATCTTTTTCTAAGTTTAGCTTTTTAGTTAAACTTTGATTAAGAGCATGCAAGATTGTGATCATAGTTTTAGAATTTTGTACCTCATAATCAGATTATGTTTCTCCTTCTGTGGATGCATTTGAGATATTTTCCATGAAAGCCATATTTACTTCAAGATGTTCTTCTTCTGAATCAGTCAAGTTAAACCATGCATCATTCTCAGATAACAACACCTTTCTTGCTTCCTTTTGCTTAGCCATCAGCATCTTAGCCTTATAGTACTCAGAATCACGAACCCTTGGTTTCTTGCAATCCCTAGCAAAATGACCAAACCCACCACAATTGTAGCATTTGTTCTCTACATCTCCTCGTGGTCTTTCAACCCCTCTTTTCTCATCAAATTTACCCTTGTAGTTCTCATCATTTATGCTCTTGTATTCTGGGCGTTTAGTGGTTGATGAAGAAGTAAGTAGATGATTGTTAGTAAGCTTTTAATAATACTTCTTGTTGATAGCCTTTGTCATAAGAGCCATTTGTTTCATGAGCTCTTTGTACTCCTCATCACTCCCACTTCCCTCTTCATCTGAATCAAATTGGTATTTAGTCTCTTTCACCACCTTTTGAGAACGAGAATAAGTCCTTCTTTCAGCAATTAGAGCCAATGGATCAGCCTTCTCCTTTGCCTCAGCACCAACATTTTCATTCACTTCATCTTGATTGTGATTTAAAATCTCATAAACATCATGAATATCAATAGAAGTTAAATCCCGATTCTGAATGATACTGCTAAAATATTGTTTCCATTCCGGTAGCAGATTGTTTAAGAATTTAATGTTAATCTCCAAGTTCTGCTTTACAAACTTATTCTTCCGTACTTCGTTCAACAGCAAACATAATCTGTTGTAGGTAGTTTCAAGTTGTTCTCCTGTCTTTGTAAAGTCGCTAGATCTTGGTTCGATAACGGATTATCTTTAAGTATTGAGGTGCGGAATCCCTCAATACGTTAGGTTTAAGCTTATATAACTTTATTATCAATTAAAGGGCTTCGTTTTGATTATTAACTAAGTTAATCACTCAAAACCGAGCCTTTAATACTATAATAAATATATCTGCACGAAAAACGAGGAGAATAATTAAATATTTGGTGTGTGTGATGATGGCACGGATTTCTAGATCTCTCCTAATAATTGAGCAGCAATAAATATTTATATCTGTTTCAACTCGCAGCCCATGGGCCTGCGAGTCCAGATGGCATTGCGAGCCCAGTTCTCAACTCGCATGTGAGACCTGCGAGTCCAGATGGTCTGCGAACTGAGATCTCAGCTCGCAAGTCTTGTTGACTTGCGAGTTGACTTCTCAATTCGCGATTTCGACTTTAACTTGAAATCGATACTTGTACAATAATATTTAACAAATAATAATAACAAGTTAATATCATATATTTACAAGTCTAAACCAATTATACAAGTTTGACAATAAATACACTAATCCTATTACAAGCTAGATCTGTTGTCACAATAACATGTCCCAACAGACTCCCCCTTGACAATAGCTCTAGCGTCGTTATCTTCAACTTTGTCTTTGGTCTTTACTTGTAAATACTACTGCCCATATGAATCTTCATTCTAATACAAGTTTTCACCATTAATTGATAATCTCTTGCAAGATCATCCCATGCTTCAGTCGTCAGGATCCTATTTTCATTTAACTTCAACAGGTCCTTCTTCGATAGATTCATCAAGTGTCGATGGTCATAGACTGTCAGAATTACTCTTTCTCCTCTTTCAACTTCATCATCAGCTTCAACCATGACAGCTTCACCAGTCTCTGAATCCACGTGCCAATTCAGAAGATTCCCCAGAATATTCTGTGGCATAGGTTTTAGTGGTATCTGCTGTATGCACTTGACAGCTGGATAAGTTTTCTTCCTTAATCTTCGGCCAGTTCTCTGACTGCGTTCCTTTAATTTGATCGTCTTTCCGACTCTTGGCTTAATCTTGTCAAACTTCATTGATCTACCCTCAGTCCGAATGATTCTCTCAACATAAGTTGCGTAGGGATCATTGCTGGGATTTATCAGTTCTAAGCGTGCCAAGTCTCAGATTTCAAATCGAGGAAGCGAACTGAATACTTTAAGCTTCTTATCAAAATATTGAACTCCGTCAAACCTTTTGAGAGCGAAAAGTTTCAAGTCAGAATCAAAATACCAGCCGATGATCCCCTTCCTTGAAGCTTTCTTTCCAGTTATATCTACTTCAGACATCCCAACCTTTTGCTTTCTCCTTTTCAGAGGTCTAAATATGGGATTGTTTCTGAGTTTTTCTAGAAGGTCATCTTCTGATTCAGAACTGGTTGATTCATCTAGATTTTCATCTAAATCAACAACCCTTTCTCCATCTTCTTCCCTGGATGACCACTTTAGTTGTAGATGGGCTTACGATGTGTTCAACAACATCAGCGTCAAGATCTACACACTCGTCTGCCTCATCATTAACAATGAAAGTCCAATCTTCAGGAGGTACAAACTCTCCTTCTTCAAGGTCAAAATCAATGTCCTCATCTAATTCATCCGGCATGTCGCCTTCAGAATCTGATAAGTCCACCATCTCAAGACCTATAGACATTCATACACAAATAGATTAATATCATAAGTTCTTTCATTGATTTCCCTGAATCAATCTAAGATTTTCCTTATTAATCCCTTTGTGTATTTAAAATATATTATATATACTTATTCAAACTTTTCATCGATTATCATAATCAATCTAACATTTGAATAAGTCTTATAATATACGAAAATTATATATTATATGATCTTATAACTCTTTTATCGAACAATGTCAATCTAGAATTACAAAAGACTTATATTATACAAACATTCATTATTATAGAATTATAACATTTAAACATTAATATTTTACATATTCAAGTTCAAATGTCTTAATTACAAAATGATTCAAAGTTACAATGTATTGATAATTACAGTCAGTCTATATTAATACAAGTGTCACCTTCTTCAGCTCCACCCTTCGCAGTACCAGCACCAGCTCCACTACCACTTGCTTCAGCAGAGTCCCCCTGAAATGTAGTCTGCTGACCAGTCGTTGAAGGACCGGCCAGCTCACTATCCTTCTGAGCTGAGGGATCATCATCTTCATCATTCTTATTCTTCTTCGCCAGCTCATCTTCTTTGCAGGACTCCTGATATATCAATACCTCCCCTTGAGATGGCTTGTCCTTCAGAAGGCTGATGACCAGGCGATCAAGTCTGTCAATTTGTCTTTGCTTATCAGCTACATCATCTATTAAATTACTATTCGTCTTGATGAGTAGTGAGTAAGCGTTATTCTGTGTAGTGACATTGTCGGACAGTTGTAGGAGCTGTGTAGCAAAAGTGTTAGCCACTACTTGCAATTCTCTAACCCTAGACTCCAATTGTGTAATGCGTTCAGTATCAGTCATAGGTGAGGTGGATGGAGCTTCAGTAGTTGGTGGAGTCGTGGCAGCAGGCGGTTGCATTTTCTTAGCTATCTCAGTAGCTACATCCGTCAGAAGGCGAGCGGCAACCCTGCTTGATTTGGTAGTTGGGTGCGAAGACGGGCGAACCAAAGCAGCAATCATTTCAGCCTTTGAGGGCGTAGAACTTGATTGTAGATGAGCTGCAGAGGTTGAAGCTGTTTGTCTGAGCAGCTTGCGAGGTCGAGTAATAAGCACCTCCTCCTCTTCTTCTTCATCCTCATCTTCTTCGACAATAAAGTCGGGATCCTGATCAATGGCTTTCCTTTTTAGCTTCAGCGCCGGATCCATAATCAGTCTTGATCCCTTTCGGATCATCCCTTCTGGAATCCCAGATACAAACCCAGGAGGTCCAGAGTCATCATCATTATCAGAATTAGATTCAGAGGCTGAAGCAGCTTCTTCATCTCTTCCTGATGGCCCAGCAGCATCAGGTGCCTCAGAAGATGGTTTTTCAAACCTTGGTGCCTCAGCAACATACTGATCCACATCCTGCATGATGGGATCATTGGCATCATCGTTCTCAGCCAGTACTTGTTGTACCACTTCAGCTGCAACATCAGCATCAACTTGTTGCTCTTGCTGATGTGCTTGGATAAGAACTTCCTCTATAAGCTCTTGTGGCTTAGGCACAGCTGCAGCCATTCCAACATCTAGCCAACCATGACTCGGTGGCGCCATATAAGCAGGATCAATCAAAAATCCAAACAGCTCTGTCCGCTGTGGTTGCATCTCAAATCTGCGAGAGGTTTGCATAAACATCCCATTATATGCCCGCAGCCCAATGGTATCCACTCGAATATCTGCTTGAAAAACCGGCAGATCAGGGATATTGGCTCTGATGATCAGCATGCAGAATCTTGGGTATAACATGAATTGCGATCTAACTCCCCCAAGATCTGGCGAACGAATTCCCCAAAGATGTAATCGGAGAAACTGTATGGTTTGTTATAAACCAGTAACAGTAAAGCAGATAGGAGAGAGGAGCTCAACTCATCATATCCTCCCTTCTTAGGTCCAAAAATAGTGACAAGAACATGCCACAGGAACCTCCATTCTCCGAAAACGAGCGCCTTCAAAAACTGACGGCCTCTCTTGGGTCCAACATACCCCATTCGTCCTAGAGCTCCCTCGATAAAGTCAGACAGAAACTCAGTTGGTCCATCTTCCTGCTCTACAGTCCCCAACTGTAATATGTTTCTCAGATCAGAGGCAGAGAAGATAACCGGACGATCACTAATCCTCGTTCGAATGACCGGAGGATTTACAGCAGTATCATACTCACTATGAGCCCAGAACTGTGTAAGTATATCCCTGGACAAGGCAGGTGACTCGGTAATGGCATACTGTATCCTCGATCGACTCGGAAACGTAAAAATCCGAGTCAATCTAGATGCACCACGTGCGTCGACGTCCAGATCAACAAGAACATTATGATGTCCAACGAATTGTCGAGCCATATCTGTAATATCACAAATCACACAGATGTTAGACAATTAGTTTAACCAATATTGATAAACTTATATGATCTACAACTTCTAATTGAACTATTAAGTCGTGAAACTTAATTAACAATTATAGTTGTTCATCATATATAGAATCAATAAGTCTAACTTTCTATTTAACCTGCTACACAAATATATTACTTATTACGGAAAGTCATAAGTCTTATATATAGAGTATACGGTTTTACGTGTTTACATTTAAGTCGACACATCTAACCGTAGACTATTTTAACTTATAAACGCTTAATTAGTTAACTAATCGAGAGATCGTAAATTAAAATTAAGAAATCAAACTTTTCAAAAGTCAACTCGCAAGTTCAACTCGCAGTCAACGAAAGTCAACTCGCAAGCTCAACTCGCAGTCAACAGAAGTCAACTCGCAAGTTCAACTAAAGTCAACTCGCAAGTTCAACTCGCAAGTCAACTCGCAGGTTGGACTTGCAAGTCAACTCGCAGGTTGGACTCGCAGGACATACTTGGAGTTCAACTCGCAAAGGAGATGTTGACCCGTTGACCTGCGACTTGAGTTGGATCTCAACTCGCAGGATGAACTGTGTGATGACATCATAAAAAATTTCAATTTAAGCGAGTTATAACACAATCAGCCAATGTCATCTTGTTCAATATACTCTAATTGTCATAAACCCTAAGGTTTCTTGTCCATTTAAGCACTATATTAAGGATTTTAGTAATTTTAAAAATCAAAAACCCTCATTTTAATAAAGTGTCGATTATGATCAAATTACACGGTGGATTAGCTTGAATTATACTTTAAAATGATCACGTTATAAAGATGTATAAGAGTTACAAGATCAAAATCTCTTGACTTCGAAATCAAAGTCAAAATAATTGCGAGTTCAAATCTGGGTTCGCAAGAGCAAGTGAATTCGCAGTGTGGAACAAGTGAACTCGCAGCACCCTTTTATACCCTTTTAATCTCGGCTCGCAGAACTCAACTCACAGAGTTGAGTTCAACTCGCAGCCAAATGTCAACTCGCAGCACTGTTCTCGGCTCGCAATTTTTGTCAAAAATACATTTTAATTATAAAACGTAATTTTTAAGTCCAAAACGCGCACAAGTCTAAAATCTGAAGATCTTTCACTTGTTTTTCTCATGGAATAACGAACAAGTCTAAAATAATATATTTTTCACTTGTCTTTCCTAGGAAAATGCGCACAAGTCTAAAATAAAGTATTTTTCACTTGTGAGATTTAGGAGAACGTGCACAAGTCTAAAATCTGAAGATCTTTCACTTGTTTTTCTCATGGAATAACGAACAAGTCTAAAATAAAATATTTTTCACTTGTCTTTCCTAGGAAAATGCGCACAAGTCTAAAATAAAGTATTTTTCACTTGTGATGAGATCATGCGATAATACTAACAATAAAAAACATAAATGAAATAGAGATAAATAAGATTTACAAAAATAAGAAAAGTACGAACGAATGCATAAAAATAAAATAAAATAAACAACAATGATTCATAATAAACATTGGTATTAACTACCCTTGTATTAATGAAAAACTTAGATTAAAATAAAAATACAATAAAATAACGTAAAGTAAATCCTAATCGAGGGCGTTAGGAAATTATCGACAGCGGGATCATATTAGAAAGAAACAGCTGAATCAATGGTTGAGTAATGATCTAAGAAGATTGTTAGTATGCATACCTCATGAAATTCACAAAAAGTTACACAAAATCTCACACCTTAACCATTTTTCAACTTACATTTATAAAAGTATAACTTGGTTACCTATTTCCACAGAATATAATATTCACATCAAATGAAGTGATTTAAATATCATAGACAGTTCAAGATGATTACAGATATTATAATCCATATAAACAAAGTCTACACTGATTTCCAAGTAAACCTTTATTGTTTGTATGTGAATTACCTAATGTGATCCAAAATATGACATACTGAGAAATCAAGTTAAGCACATAACACTGTATCTTTCACATTCAAGGTAGAGGTCACTAAATGATGTTCTTTTTGAAGCATATAACATACCTTTGAGTGAGTATTTTTTTTTTTTTTTTTAAATGTGACAAACATCAAACCCGGTTTGTAGATACTAGTGGTTCTAGTTCTGTACTTAGTACAACATAAGATCCCTTAGAATAGACAAACCAAGCTTGAAACTATTGGCAAAACTAAAGGAGTCAGGTCTGTACTTAGTACAATAAAGACACCAGTAATTTCACTAACAGCCATAATTCTTATTATTTGTCTTGACATATTTTCATAGATTCTTGATAACAGTGTATGGTCAGACTATCTTTCATCAATTAAGACTTATGTCATACATCATATAGTAAATCACACGAGATAACACACAGAAGATTTATAGCTTATTATATGCTCAGAAATCAAAGCAGAAATTGCCTACCAGTACATCATATAATGAAGCTGTCTAGATCTAAAGTTTTTCAAGCAAATTATATCGTGTGGAGAGAGGAGTATACTAAAATAAAGATAAGTAAAAGCCTGGTTTTAAAGATGTAAAGTTCATGTAACAAATTTGAATCTACTAATATATCTAACTTAAGACTTTTACCTACAGTTATTAAGTCAATTCCTCTAATTTACTATCATTTCCCAGTTGATAAAGAATTAACCTTTATCGGAGGCGATTCCCCAACGGTAACAATGAATGCCATACGCCTGACCCCCTTTTCCCTTCCCTTTTTTTTTAAAATAAGCATAAACTAATAAATATAAACGACTAATTATTACAAACCAACTCTATGGAAGACTAATCCTCTGGATTTCTCATTCCATTTAGTTGCACCAATTTCTCGAATCGAGCTCTGTCGAACGCTTTGGTGTATAAGTCTGCTAAATTATCCACAGATGGAACCTTAGCTAACTTTATCAGGTTCTTCTCAGCACAGTCTCTAATAAAGTGATGTCGAATATCAATATGTTTAGTTTTACTGTGCTTGACCGGATTATTGGTTATTGAGATCGTTGATTCATTATCAATCATCATAGGAGTATTTGTTATACTCAACCCATAATCAAGCAATTGCTGTTGTATCCACAGAACTTGGGAACAACAGCTGCCAGCTGCAACATACTCAGCTTCACATGTAGAAATGGCGACTGAGGTTTGCTTCTTGCATTGCCAAGAGACCAGTCTACCTCGTAGGAATTGACATCCACCGGTTGTAGACTTTCTATTCTGATTGCATCCTCCGTAATCAGAATCAGTGTAAGCCACAAAATCTAAGTCTCCATCAGTCGGATACCAAAGTCCCAGCTTCGGTTTCCCTTTGAGGTAACGAAGAATCCGTTTTACTGCTTGCATGTGAGATTCTTTAGGAGTAGCTTGATATCTTGCGCAGACACATACTGCAAACATTATATCAGGCCTTGATGCTGTAAGATACATTAGTGATCCAATCATGGCCCTGTAAAGAGTAAGATCCACGTCTCTATCACTCGATGTATCTGGACCAATACCATGGGCTTCCGGAATAGGAGTATGAAAAATTCTTGATTCTTCCATCTTAAACCGTTCTAGAAGCTCATTAGTATACTTAGTCTGATGAATGAAATATCCATCTTTCTTTTGATTGACTTGCAATCCTAAGAAAAATGTCAATTCACCCATTGTTGACATCTCAAACTTGTTCTTCATAACCTGTTCAAATTCACTATACATCTTTTCGTCAGATGACCCAAAGATGATGTCGTCAACATATACTTGAACAAGTAGAAAGTCTCTCCTTTTCCATTTCACAAAGAGTGTACTGTCAATTCTTCCTCTTGTGAATCCATTCTCAAGAAGATAAGTGGACAGTGTTTCATACCACGCTCTCGGAGCTTGATGTAATCCATATAGAGCCTTATCGAGACGATATACTCTATCTGGATACTTTGGATCAGTAAATCCCGGTGGTTGAGAAACATACACCGTTTCTTTGACTTTGCCATACAAGAAGGCACTTTTAACATCCAGCTGAAGTACTTTTATTTTCTTTGAGGCTGCAAATGCTAAGAATAACCTAATTGCTTCAAGCCTAGCCACATGTGCAAACACTTCATTGTAATCAATCCCCTCTTGTTGATTGAAAACTTGGACAACTAGACGAGCTTTATTGCGAATCACGATTCCTCGATCGTCTTTCTTGCACTTAAATACCCATCTAGTTCCAATTGGATATTCTCCAACAGGTAAGTCAACCAACTCCCAAACTTGCAATTTTGTGAACTGAGACAGTTCTTCCTGCATTGCCTCGACCCACGAATTTTCCTTCAAAGCTATCTGAACATTCTTAGGTTCAATTTGTGAGATAAAGCATGAATATAGACATAGATTTGAGATCCCTGTCTCGTTCATTTCAGCATACAAGCTTGAATGAGTGGATGTACTAGCTTTAGATTGATTCCGAGTCAGAACAGGAGAATTTGGATCACCGATGATATTATCTATTGGATGAATCCTATTAATTCTTGTTGAAGTAACAGGTTCAACTGGAATATCATCCTGTAAGTTGGCACCAATTTCCTCCAAAGGTGGTATACCTTCATTAGTAGTTGATATCCTTAATTGTCTCAGAGGAGTAAGAACATCATCCATAATCCTTTGAAAAGCAATTTCAGGATCTTCACTCTCTTGAGGTATATCATCTTGAGGTTGTTGTGACTCGATAGGGGGGACCACATCAGTATCGACAATATTCCTAGCATCAGACGTTTGAGCACTCGATGTTGGAGTGGGATCCTCATCTCCCGACAATAAATGCTCAGGAATATCTGAGTTACTGACATAGTCACTGATAGGGACTTTAAATGACTTGAAAAGATCTGAATAATCAAATTGCCAATCCAATCCCTTATGCGAGTCATGTGTATAGCTCGTAACTTCGATGTTATAAACTATTTCAACACGTCCCGAATTTTTATTGAAGACCCGTTTGTTTGGTGAGTTAGGCATGTAACCTATGAAGTATCCTTCGTCAGCTTTCTCACCAAATTTAGGTTGATGACTTGTTTTCAACAACGTACATGAAACTCCAAAGGGTTCAAACCCTTTTATGTTCGGTTTCTTTTTGTTCAAAAGCTCATAACATGTCTTGTTTTGCTTTTTAACCGTAAGAACCCGATTGAGAACATGACATGCTGTATTCACTGCTTCTGCCCAAAATATGACCGGAAGCCTTGAATCTGCAAGCATTGTTCTCGCTGCTTCAATTAGAGTTCTATTCTTCCTTTCAGCAACACCATTTTGTTGAGGTTCATATGGTGCACTGAATTGATGTTGAATGCCTTTGCTTAAGCAATATACATTCAATGTAGAATTCTTGAACTCAGTCCCATTGTCACTACGAATTCTCTTAACTCTTTTTCTATAGATGTTCTCTATTAGATCTAGAAACTCCATAAGAATGTCCGGAATTTCATCCTTAGATCCCAAAAAGAATACCCAAGAGAATCTAGAGAAATCGTCTGTGACAACCAGACTGTACCATTTGCCACCTATGCTTCTCTTGCTTATTGGGCCAAAGAGATCCATATGTAACAGCTCAAAAGGCGAGGAAATAGAGTTCACAGTTTTAGACTTGTGTGGTTTCTTATGTTGTTTTCCTTTCAAGCAAGAGATACACTTGTCTTCAAATGCAAAGCTCTTCGGTGGTACACCCAGAATTAACTCATGTTTTGTTATGTAGTTCATTTTACGAAAATTTAGGTGTGCCATTTTCCTATGCCATAGGAGAGAGTCTGATTCTGAAGCCTTGGATAACAGACAAGTAGACACCATTGAAGTAATAGGAGCATTCATGTTGATAGCATAAATGTCCTTCTTCCTTGGAGCTTTCATCCGTATCCATTTTTCGGGAATGATAAAACGCGGCTTCAGGATCAAGGCCTCTTTCTTAGTGAAGAGAACAGGATGACCTTTATCACAGACTTGGGAAACACTCACTAGGTTGTGTGTTAGTTCTTCAACATAATTCACATCCTCTAGAGTCAAAGTTCCATTTGAAACTGTTTCTTTCCCAGTAATTACTCCTCCTTTATCACCAGCGAAGTGCACTCCTTGTCTCAGTCCACCTCTGAAGTCTGTCAGTAGACTTCTGGTTCCTGTCATGTGCCTAGAGCATCCACTGTCAACATACCACCAATTATCATTGTTCCCAGTCTGCTCCTGCACATACAAGTTGTACACAATCAGTTATCAAGAGGGACCCAAGCCATTACGGTCTTGGTTTGTCCCTTATCATCGACAAACTGTAGCTCTTTAAAGTAACCATCCTTCCCATTAGGAGCTTTGGTCACTTTTGAAGGAGCATCAGCTTGCTGATGATTAGTGGTCCTGGGTCTATGAGTTGACTGACTTCCAACCCTCCCCGATACATAACCCTGGAATTTCTGCCCTTGGTTACGATTATTATAGGACCCTTGGTTAACTCCTTGTGAACGAGATGTAGAACCAATCTCAAAGTGACTTTGGTTCCTTCTCGGAGTCATAAACCTTGACGGCACATGATCTTTATTGAAATTTTCATGCCGTTTAGGTTTGGGCGGCGAGACACTGTGAGAAGCATCTCTTTTAAGAGCAGTAACAGGTTTAATACCAATTCCTGGTCTGGTACCTAACCTGTCTGTGCTCGAACTAGAGATGATTTTAGTCTTATCACTGTTCTCGCGGTTAGAAGTAGCTTCCGTCTTCTTATTGGGACAACAAGAAGATACGTGTCCTCTTTGATGACACTTGAAGCATGACATCTGCTTTCGTGACTTAACAGTCTTAGTAGACTCCTTCTTTGTCTGATCAGAAGACACTGAAGGTAACTCCCTATGTTTCTTAATTCCCTCATTGTTTACATTAGTACTACCAATCATTCCACTTGATACAAATTGTACTTTAGCGAATGATTTGACTGTACTCTTGTCTAATGATAGGTCATTAATAATATTTTTCTGAGTCTCAGATGCTTCAGACTGTTGAGTTTTCAAATCCTCAGTCTCAGGATTCGCATATGTCATTTCTAGGTCAATAGAAGTAGAAGCAGTGTAATTGGCATTAAAGGGCGGAGGAACATCAGAATATCCTAGGCCAGTAACATCTGTCACACTACGTTGAGAGCTAATGATTCTATCTAAGGTCAAAGAGGATGTTCTATAACCTTCAAATTTTCTATTTAGCTCTACTACCTTCATATTTGACTCTGAAAGTTCTTTATCCCTAATAGCAATATTTCTATTTAGCTCATTAAGGTTTAGATATAACCCGTCTATCTTAACACATTGTTCATTAATTATGTCAGTTAGACTAGGCTTATCTAATGCATCACTCTTAATCTTTTCAGTTAATGCCAGCTTATCCTCACCTAACCTACGAACATCAGACTTAGCTATATCTAATTCAGATGTTAAGGTTTGTTAGATTCAGCAAAAACACTAACCTGAGTCTGTAAGTCAGTAACTAAGTAACAGACATCAGCAAGAGTAAGAAGATCCAGACATACCTTTTTCTTGTCTAACTGTACATCAGCCATGTATGCAACGAAGTCATCGGGACTCATTTCTTTAGTCGAGTTGATGTAGAGCACATCTTCCTCGTTCCTCTTGACTTCTGTGTGTGGCACATTAGCTTGACATTCCTCAGCAGTTGGCATGTATAGAGTTGATTCAGTTGGTTTCTCCTGATCGTCTATTTCAGCTATGAGAGCTTGCTCAGGCGGAGTAGACCAATCATAGGAACCATCAATTTGCTGAACTACCAAGACTTTGGAAGTTAAAGTACATCCCGAGTCTTGTTTTGCAATGCCTGTATCAGCCTTCGGTCGTTGACACTCCCTGGCGAAGTGTCCGTAACCTTGACAGTTATAACACTTGATCTTGGACTTGTCAAACCCTGGTCGATTTCCAACAACTCTCTTACCCGTACGCTTTAGGAAATTCTTTACTCTCCTTGACACCATAGCCAGTTGCCACTGGAGGTCCATTTCCTCTAAGTCATCAGGGTCAACCTGATCATAATCTTCATCAAATTGTGCAGGATCATTAATCTTCCCTTGAATATAATTTTCATAGGAAGCAACGAATGAAGCCAGAACCGAAAGTTGTTGTTCTGTTGATTTCACACTCATCGGCATCTTATGATGTCCTTGAGTAGACTTATCCGAAGAATTGTTCCTGCTTCGTTTTTCACCGCCATCCGAAGCTATGAAGCACATATCCTCTGTTAACATTTCTCCAAGTTCATCAATTTCACCAGCAAACAATGCAGTGGTCGAATTGGATGAAGGATTAGAGATACTGGTCTTTCCATGGTATAAACCTGGATTCTGTAGGTGATCAGAATCTGTATCTCTTGTTTTCTTGGAGAAATCATAACCCCTGAGCTTGTCAATAGCCTGCTCTAGGGTCATAGTAGCATATCGTTCATCATTGTCTTTGAGCATGATACCATACATTTCCCACTTACAAGGTAAACCCTCAATGAATTTGTCGGTTTTCTCCTTGTCATTGTAGAAAATTTCGTGGTCGTCAAGTTCACTTAATAAGTGATAAAACCGGGTGGTGTAGGCTTCAAGGTCCTCTTCTCTAAAAGCTTTAAATACCATAAACTGCTTTTTCAGAAGATTACACTTGCCTGCCTTCACCTGAGGGCTTCCCTCACACCTTTTCTCTAGAGCATTCCAGAGCTCTTTAGCTGTGTGAAAGGACTTCAATTGGTGATTGATTTCCTTGGGAAGGCTCATTTTTATCGATGAATGTACCTTATTATCAATAGTGAATTCTTTCTTCTGATTGTCATTCATCACTACAAGAAAACTAGTGTTATATGACGCCCATTAGTGTCCTAAAAGGGTATTTTATAGGACCTTTTACCTAATAAGACCAAGTACTTATGTGTCGCATATAAAGGTGTTGTAATAAACAAAAGGCGTCCTAATACACATAATACGACACTTATCTATTGGTCCCATAAATGTCTGATGTAACACATATGACGTCCTAACATACTAAATTATAGGACGCTTTTTGATGTTCTAAATTCTAATACACGTAGCCTGCTATCATCTTTTGAGACACGCATAAACGTCCTAAAAAGTCTAAGAGGATGAAATCATACATATTATTAATACTCGTATGAGGACGAAGAAAAATGTCCTAATACAAATACTTTTTAGGACCAATTTTGGTGTACTAACACGATCCACGCATTTGGTGATATTATTATTAAATAATATGTATGATTTCAGGATGAAGAAAAATGTCCTAATACAAATACTTTTTAGGACCAATTTTGGTGTACTAACACGATCCACGCATTTGGTGATATTATTATTAAATAATATCAATAGCATTCTACGAATTGTTTTCATTTAATACGATTCAATATTACAAATATATAACAATATATTATCTAAAATTATAGTAATTAGTGTTTATTGTTTATACACACTGTACAAGTATAAAGATTATTCAATAAATAACAAGAGAATAAATTAAATTATGACTCAAAAAATTCATTCAATAATGAAGGTCTTTAACCAAATAAAGTAACAACATCATCCAAAATAAATTCCACCAACAATTATATGATAACTCAAGAGTATCAATCACACGAAAAAAAGAACTAAAAAAATATAGTTTTGAGTCCTCATGCATATTCCTCACGCATCTTCCTCACGCATCACCTACAATGAAACAATATGTACATAAGTATAAAAGTTTATGGTGACGGTTTGTTTCAAGAAATTCAAACCCGTAATTGAGTGGATGAGAACAATATTCAAGGCAGATAAATTAGAATTGTCGTGATGTTCTACTGATCTAAGGGCTGCTGTACATGGTTGTTGTATGTATGGACATATAGTGGATAGGTGATATGTATGATCATGCATGATGTTTTGTATATATTGATGTAAAAGTAATAAAATTTTCCTTTTTCTATAAAATAAAAAGAGTTCAACAAGATTGACATACCGAAACGAATGTACAAGGCCACGCAGTACTTGCACCAACAGCATCTTCAATTGTGACAAGTAAGTCGGATGGCCTCACCAAACGTTCATATCTTTTGATAGGAACTTGAATATTTACCTCACACCAACCCGGTCCAATCTCTTCACCACCAACATGTTCATTCGGATCCAAGCTCTTAATCCTACCTTTCGCTACAATCTCAGTAGAGTTTAAAATATTTCGAAGGTAAACTTCAACTCCAACCTACAAAATTGTATTTTCAACCAGAATGTCAATCATATTCAAATAAACATGTATACATCAATCAACATAATTACATAAATCATAAAAACTAGACAAATAAAACACATACCCGTAAAGGGACACTTGAGTCATTTATACAATATTCACTTGACCCTTCCCTTTGTGGCTCCTTGCCTTTTAATTGAGCCACTTCAGCTTCTAGCTGTTCATTTCGAATCTTCAAATCAATATTCTCTCTACGACAAGCTGAACGACTTGGAATCATACCCCAAACATCGCTAGCACGAACACCTAGCCCATACATGCGTGCAAGACCATTTTGATCGTTGCCTATAACTTTAGAAAATGTATCTTCTGGCCCTGGCTTATCAATGCAACCCTCTGGAAGCTGTGATCTGTATTCTTGCATCCTTTCCTATATTAAAAATATATTATATACTTTAAATCTACTCCATATACGTAACAAGGAAGTTTAGTATAAATAATTACAAGACTATAGAATGTTAACTAAATCTATTCAAATATGCAACGGAGAAATGTAAACAGTGCGATGTTAAAGTACATACAATTGCTTTTTCAGCTTCCTTATTCTTTGTAGTTCCATCTTTAGAGAAGCAGGCACGAAACATTTCCATTCTACTTGGTTCACATCCCGAAGATGCCTGTTTCAACAAAGTTCAAAGTTGTATATTAAAAATATATTGAAATATTACATTAATATTATGTAAACTTCACATAATTACAATAAAATAGAAAATTACCTTTAGTTCTTCACGTACTCTCGCATAACTTTTTTTACCAGTAACTTGAACCATCTTTTTTTTCGCCCTATTTTCCTTGTTTTTTTCACTAAGTTTCTAATGTGGAAAAGAGAAAAGGAAAATACAAAGATATTTTTTTAATACAAATGAAAACAAGTATTTCATACCTTACTATTCTAACAAGAAATAACAAGTTAATACCTTAGACGAATCTTTATTCCAATACTTAACTAGTCTCTTCCAATGACGTTTATGAACTCGTGCTGGCTTAGATTTTATTTGCTCCCGTAGTGGCAAAGATGGATCATGGTATTCTTTCAGTCTTGCTCTCCAATTTCTCACTTTCTTTCCAAATGATGATAAGATCCAATCATGAGCACTTGAAGGAAGATCAAATTTTGTCTAAAGAAAGAACAAATATTATTAAATGAGCAAACTAATATGTTAGCCAGTCGAATATGAATAAAATTTAGCAAGTACCTTTAAGACTTCTAGTAATGCTTGTTTCTTAGTATCACTAACTTTAGGCCAAGGTTTGTAAATTGGGCAGTATTTTCCACCCCTAGCAAGAGCCCCCATGAAATGGGTTAGTTGACTAGTTTTTTCCTTGTCAATAGGTTGCCCATATTCATTAAACTGAACTTTAATAATCTCCGATTCACCCCAGATTTTTTTCATGCGAGTTGGACCTCTTACTCTTCTCCTTACATTTCTCGCACCTACAAAAATTAACCACTAGTTATAAATTATAGAGTCAATGTTAAAATAAACAAAAAAGAAGTGTACCAAACTTAACCTATTTCATTTGCTCTAGGTCCTTCATGTTGTTCTACCACAAGTTCTTCATCCTCATTTTCCAATTCATTATTCATCATCATATGATCTTCCTCTTCATATTCAACACCGTCTTGCTCCATTTCAACTACATCCTCATATGTATTTCACAGATGTCAAAAAGTTCAAATAAATATCTATGTTAGTGGGGTAGAGCCATTTGAGAATTTAAGAATTGTGACAAAGTTATATTATAATTTAAAACTCGTTATTGTACTCGACATAAGGCATAAAACATTCATAGAAAGCCTACATTGACTAACCTGTTTCGTTTACTTCATGTCCTTCATGTTGTTTTACCAAAGGTTCTTCATCCTCATCTCCTGAATCATTACTAGCTGACATATAATTTTCATCTTCATATTCAACACCATATATGTATTCATTTTCATATTCATCACCATGTATGTCTTCATTTTCATAACAATCTTGTTCTTCGTTCATATCTATAATCATAGGAGAGCTAAAATGAAGCATGGGTTTCCAAAGTGAACTTTGTTATAAATAGTAGATATAGAAGTTTGACACCAATACATACTTACCTTCGAATATCGGGTCATCATCCTCATCATTATCTTCATCAACAAGAAACAATTTTCTCCTAGGTCCACTTGAATTAGGTTTTGTTAAATTCTCCTTAACTACCCCTGATAGCTTTGCTGACTGTTTCTGCTTCAAGATTGCATTAGATTTGCCAACCATTAGTCCATTGCCCTTTCGACCTTCCTTGCACCATTGAGAGACATTTGGAGCAACCACCCGTTTATTCTTTGCTAAATTAGCATATCGGTTCATTGACATTGGTGCAATATATTGAGGACGATGTTGCTATAAAAATTAAAATACCATCAGATTAGAACTTACAGAAAATAAATAAATATGAAATAAAAATGCCAAACTTGATACCTTTGTGGGCATTCTAGCACTTGTAATAATTTCTTTATTATATCCCTCACCATCACCACCATATTCAGACATATAATCAGCATCCTTCTCATTACTAGATGCTTTGTCTTTGTTTTTCTTTGTTTTCTTACTTTGTACTAAACTTGTAAGAGAGTTAGCAATGTTTCTAACTCCTAGCTCTCTTAAGCGTTCTTGGTTCTCTTTAACCCTCAACAATTTAGCCTTCTCGTAATCATTCATTTGTTTCTGTGTACCTTGATCTTCCTTACTCGGATTTCCCATTATTAATGTAGCGAAGGTAATATAACTAAAAGAAATGTAAAAGCTGAATCAAAACATTAAAACTAATGGATATACATAGAAATAAATACACGCATAAAATTGACAGAAAAATAAAAGGAATGACTTTTATATAATTGTCTGTTCATAAACTGCATGTCTATGGTAGTGAAATCCCATCATTTTGAGTAATGACAAGGTAGGAAAAATTAAAACATATGAAAACTAATAATGATACACAGAATGATTACCTTATGATTTTACAGTTGAAACATCTAACTGTTGGATGGTTGGTTATAACGCTATACTCAGAAAAACGCAACTCAAATAGATGATCCAAGCATACTTAGTGGTACACGTAGCATCAGCAACATGGACTAGTCCGACAGGTTGGGAAATTGTTCAAAAGGGTTAGGGTGGAAAGGAGTTGTTTTTGTCTTGGTCAAAATAGAACGGGTTGGGTTTAGTTAAGAAACAAACATTTTTTTATCCATTTATTTCATTTTTCTATATACTACCACCACCATACCAGTGCACTAATATTTTGAATCTATAAACATACAAAACCGATCAAAACGAACTTGTTCACAAGTAAATGGTCAACTTCGCCACCCTAAACTATCTAACTGTAAGAATTAAATGTATACACTTGAAATGCATGTAAGGAGGAACTAACTAATTCTCAGTTTAACCAAGACATACACTACTTTCTTTCAAAAACAATAGCGATATCAAGCATAGATATATGGTCGTGACTATCAAGTATCACCCCTATAGCTTAACCAAGACTCGTATCAGTTACCTAGTGCTACAATTGCCAATTGTCTGACCCATTTTAATACTACAATATAGGGTAGAAAAAAAAACAAATTACATCACTATATAACAACAGAGCAGCATTATAAACTGTTAAGGTGTTAGACGATTTACCAGCCATGACAATATAGTTGGCTCTATAAGCCCAAGCTAGTGACACCACTTTCTTTCAAAAACAATAGCGATATCAAGCATAGAAATATGGTCGTGACTATCAAATATCACTAGAACAAATATATTTGATATCTGACTTGATTCAGGATTATAGAACAAATATCTATACCATTGACAACCATGGTTATATGTTTGTGTAATAAAATACAATATTGTATTTTGGATACAAATCATTATGGCAATTGGCAATAGGGAAGAGATTTTTTACTAGAGGCAAACTGCCAAACTTCACGATTCTTAAACCTGCTTCGGCAATATTAAATTTATTTCATCAATCATATATACCATTTTTGGATTTCCCATAAATTGTTAGTAAACAACATAACACAAGTAAATAATGTTCATACCAGGAAAAAATTCATCAATATATGATCATAAAAATCAAATCCAGTTTTAACTCACTTAGATAACGATGATAATCACCCTCCAAATCGAAATTATTTGACAAGAGGGCGGAAGTTCAAAATCCTCATGAAAACAGTGGCTATTTGTTTCGATACGTATGACTGACCATTCAAATGAACAGCGGGAATTTTGTTGTCAATTCTGATATAATACTTTTTTAGTAAATGACAAAGTTTGTTGTAGACTGCTGATTTTCAAATAATTTTCTTGAAGTATCGATAATAATCAATTTCACAAATGCAAGCCCCCAATGTGCATTTTGAAGGGTTAGAGGTGGCAACTTCAACCCACTTACTTATTAATAGGGTCATAGTTTATTTCGACTCTTGTGTTTTATATAACAGGGCCACAATGGATAACAGTTGGATGTCTCTACCTAGAGTGAATATTGAATACGAAAAAGGCTTGGATGAATTTCTTGATATTATGTTTTCTAAGGAGTGCTTAGGTGGACAGATTTTATGTCCATGCATTAAATGTGGTAATGAAGTTTGGGTCAATCGGGAGGAGGCTAGAATTCATCTAATATGTGATGGTTTTATTAAAGGTTATCAAATTTCTCCTTCAATTTCCAAACACTTTAATACTCCTACATCCGGTAAATTAGATGACATGCAAGGATTGGTGTATGATGCCTTCTCCATGTTAGATGAGAACATGCCTTCAAATGAAATAGGGATAAATGATGAAAATCTCGATATACCAAATGCACACGCGGGCAAGTTCTATAAAGTTTTGGAAGATGCAAAGAAAGAACTATATCCTGGGTGTAACCAATTCTCAGTTCTTTCTTTTATCGTTAGACTTTATCATAGTAAGTGTTTAGGAAAATGTAATGAACAAGGTTTTACCATGATGCTTGATACGTTGAGAGAGGCTTTCCCAGATGCTTGTATACCTAAATCATTATACGAAATGAAGAAGATTATAAGAGATTTGGGACTTAGTTACGAGAAAATTGATGCATGTCCTAATGATTGTATGTTGTACTGGAAAGAAAACACTATGAAAAATAAATGTGATGTTTGCCATACGTCAAGGTTTACACAAGATGAGGATGATCACGGAAATCAGTTAACTGAAACCCCAAACTCTAAGAAGATTGCAGCAAAAGTTTTGCGGTATTTTCCACTTAAACCAAGGTTGCAGAGGCTATATATGTCATCAAAAACTGTTGCTTCCATGAGATGGCATGAAGAGGGTCGCACTAAAGATGGTTACCTTAGACATCCTGCAGATTCCCCCGCTTGGAAAACATTTGATTTCCAATATCCTGAATTCTGTAAGGAACCTCGCAATGTTAGACTTGGTTTAGCTAGTGATGGGTTTAATCCTTTTAGGACCATGAGTGTTTCTCATAGTACATGGCCCGTTGTTTTGATGCCATATAATCTACCACCATGGATGTGCATGAAACAACCTTATTTCATGCTATCTTTACTTATACCCGGTCCATTTGCTCCAGGGAATAACATAGATGTCTATTTAGAACCTTTGGTGGAAGAGCTAAAAGAGTTGTGGGATGTTGGAGTAGAGACCTACGATGCTTCAACAAAGAGTAATTTTCAAATGCGTGCTTCTTTGTTATGGACCATAAGCGACTTTCCTGCTTACGCAAATTTATCAGGATGGAGCACTAAAGGTCAACTTGCTTGTCCATGTTGCCATAAGCATACGAAATCGCAACGCTTAAGGCATGGGAGAAAATTTTGCTACATGGGACATCGTCGATTTTTGCCTTCTAAACACATTTTTCGGAAGGATAAGAAATCTTTCGATGGCACCGAAGAACATGGGAAGGCACCTCCCCGCTTGATAGGGTCAGATGTACTTAACGAGCTAGATGGATATGAAATCAAATTTGGAAAACTAGTGAAAGATAACCCAGATCTACCCTTTAATTGGAAGAAAAGAAGTATTTTTTTTAATTTGCCATACTGGAAAGATAATTTGCTACGCCACAATTTAGATGTGATGCATATTGAGAAGAATGTTTGTGATAGTCTAGTTGGAACGATAATGAATCTAGATGGAAAGACTAAGGATCACATAAAAGCCCGCCTTGATTTACAAGAAATGGATATAAGATCCGAACTTCATCCGCAAGTTCAAGATAGTAACAAAGTATACCTGCCTCCGGCTTGTTTCTCCATGAACAAAAGTGAGAAGGAAATATTTTGTGGTGTCCTAAAAAATGTGAAAGTTCCTGATGGATATGCAGCTAATATATCAAGATGTGTCCAGGTGAAACCACCAAAAATTTTTGGGCTTAAAAGTCATGATAATCATATTTTGATCCAACAATTACTTTCAGTAGCCTTGCGAAATGTGTTACCTAAGCATGTACGCTCTCCTATAATGAAATTATGTATTTACTTTAGACAACTATGTACAAAAGTTCTTAACCCTCGTGATTTGGTTCAAATGGAAAATTAGATCGGGAAAACTCTTTGTGATCTAGAGAGGATTTTTCCACCATCATTCTTTGATGTCATGGTTCATCTTTCTGTTCATCTTGCTTCGGAGGCCAAAATAGCTGGACCAGTACATTACCGTTGGATGTATCCAATCGAGAGGTACGTAATAATTTTTTAATTGCTACTTATTTTTAGATATCATTAATTAAATTTCATATTTGTTATCACCTAGGTATTTGTCTACTTTAAAATCTTATGTGCGGAATAGGAGTAAACCTGAAGGTTCGATTGCAGAAGGGTATCTAGTAGAAGAGTGTATGTCATTTTGTTCCTTGTACCTATCCCCTGACGTTGAGACTAGGCATAACAGAGAAAGTAGGAATTATGATGATGGTGGTTGTGTCAATGTTTTACCTATCTTTTCGATGCCTGGTCGACCGGTGGGTGCCGCAGTGATTAAAGCATTGGACCTTGAGACGTTGACTAAAGCACATACTTATGTATTGTTCAACTGTAACAAAGTTGAGGAATTCATCAGGTAAATATATTTTTAGAAATAGAACTCGTACTTATAGTCTTGTTTTCGTTGCTATAAAATGTTTTATTATATTTGTCATGGCAGTGAACATCTTCAAATTGTTGGTGATCGAAATCGACGATTGCGCAAGCATGAGGTTCAACGTATACATAGTGAAACTTTTGAGTCATGGTTTCACGATCATGTAAGTAATAAGCCTAAATATATAAATTCTGAAACTCCAACTACTCAAATTTTATGCTAACATTTAACACATCTGACCTAAATTCAGGTTGGGGAGCTTGATAATAAAGGGGATCATAGGATCACAGAAGAACTAAGGACTTTGGCAAGTGGTCCCACGGAGATTGTGAAACAATATAGGGGATTTATCATAAATGGTTTTAGATTTCACACAAAACATCTCGAACGTAAAAGAAAAACACAAAATAGTGGAGTTATGCTTGAGGCAATGACAAATAGCTTCTCTAGTGCCAGAGATAGTAATCCAGTTATAGGAGATGTAACATACTACGGGGTTTTAAATGACATCATTGAGTTAGAATATTCTTTTGACAAGAAAGTAGTGTTGTTCGATTGTGATTGGATCTCTAACGGTAGGAGGAAAAGAATCGATGAGAATGGGTTTACTCTACTTAATTTTGAAGGATTAAAGCCACACAATGAGCCTTTTATACTAGCTAGTCAAGCACAACAAGTGTTTTATGTTGAGGACCCTGTTCACAAAGGATGGCATGTTATGATCAAGACAACAGCTAGAGATTCTTATGACATGAGTGAACAAGCATGTCTAGATGATGTTGAAACATATTTGCAGAGTAATGCATCAAGCGGTCCCCAAGATGATGACAATATGGATATTGACTTAATTAGAGAGGGATTAATAGGAACGGTTGTTGACACCAATACCACAGTTTTAGATGGAGATGAAGATCAATTAGAAACAAATTAGTTATTTAATTATCAATTTTCTTTGATTTGCTCTCGTGTAAATCTCAGGTTTGTCTCTTATACTTCTCGTAAGTACTTATGATTCAATAAGTTATTTAGTTTATGCTTTGATGAATTCTGCTGGTATTGATGCTGAAGCGACGTTTATGTTACCTGTGCCTTTTATAAATCAATAAGTTATTCAGTTCCTGTTTGCTGTTTCCTATTTCCTGTTTACTGTATTCTGTTTTCTGTTTCCTGTTTGCTGATTGCTGATTGCTGAATGATGTTTGCTGTTTTGCTGTTTGCTGATTGCTGTTTTGCTGTTTGCTGAATGCTGTTTGCTGAATGCTGAATGCTGAATGCTGAATGCTGTTTGCTGAATGCTGAATGCTGAATGCTGAATGCTGATTGCTGATTGCTGATTGCTGATTGCTAATTGCTGAATGTTGTTTGCTGTTTTGCTGTTTGCCAATTGTTGTTTGCTGTTTGTTGAATGTTGATTGCTGATTGATGTTTGCTTATTGTTGTTTGCTGTTTGCTGTTTGCTGTTTGCTGTTTGCTGATTGTTGTTTGTTGTTTGCTGATTGTTGTTTGTTGTTTGTTGTTCGTTGTTTGCTGCATTCTGCTTTCAGATTGTTGTTCCCGGTTTGCTGTTTTTGGTTTGCTGAATGTTGTTTGTTGATTTATGTCACTATCTTTAAACCATGGATCTATCTAATGTTATTTTTGTGGTTTCTCCCACCAGGTCTTAATTATGAAGCCACTCACAAAACCCGACTGTTTGACCACCATTACTTTGTTGTACTGCAAGGTAGAACGGATCAAAATAGTTATACTAATAGTAATAATTATCCTAATATTAAGAGTTTTTCTATGAGCTTTTATATGTCTTATGTTTATTTAATTACTTTATAGCAGATGATTAGGTACCTTGGGTGAGAATGATTGCAAGAAGAACACTAAGATGGGCATGGAGGCGAATCAAATGTTGTAGCTTTTAAAATCATCACAAATTGCTTCGAGTAATTATATTTGTTTGGATTGTTCAAAATAATTTGTTAATATTTTTTTGAATGCTAAAACTGAATGAATATTTTTAATTTCATTTTCGATTGCTTTTGGACTTTAAAGTCATCATAGATTGCTTTGAGTAATTATATTTGTTGGGATTTTTTAAGTACTAAAGTTATTGTGTTGTTTATATGGAAAAGCTTTTGATGTTGATGTCAATCAATTATCATACGAGTACTCATGGCTACCACGTGCGCCCTTGAATCATTAGACCCCGACTACTAAGTGTCCTATAAAACTTAATAAGAGATTCAAATATCATGTGTCATATTATACTCTACAATAATAAGGCACCATCAAATAATCGTCCACTAATACTCGATGGTAATAAGACTTGCATATCATGTGTCCTATTAACCTCTACTATAATATTAAGACCTTGACGAATAAGATTACGTGATGTAAGACTTAACGTAATAAGACTCGGATATCAAGTGTCCTAATAGTATTTAATATAATAAGACCTTAACCGATAAACATCATTTAAAATTCAATATATATGACTTACATATCACGTGACGTATTAGCCTCTACTATAATAAGATCTCGATAAATAAAAGTCATGTAAGAGTTAACGTACTAAGACTTAAATATCAAGTGTCCTAATAGTCTATAATATAATAAGACCTCAACCAACAAGCGTCCTTTAAAACTCAATATATAAGACATACATATCACGTGTCTTATTAGCCTCTACTATAATAAGACCTCGATGAATAAGTGTCCTATAAGACTTAATGTTATAAGACTAAAGTATTAAGTGTTCTAATAGTCTATAATCTAATAAGACCTTAACCAACAAGCATCCTTTAAAACTCAATATAATAAGAACCACATATGAAGTGTCCTATTAGACTTAATGTTATAAGACTAAAGTATTAAGTGTTCTAATAGTCTATAATCTAATAAGACCTTAACCAACAAGCATCCTTTAAAACTCAATATAATAAGAACCACAGATGAAGTGTCCTATTAATCACTATAATAATAAGACATTAGCAAATAAACATCCTACAAACTTAATGTAATAGGACCCACATATAAAATGTCGTAACAGATAATTTAATAATATGAACAAAAATTTGGAGCGTCCTATTAGATGTTTTTATAGGACGCCTTTCAAAAAGTGTCTCAC
Source organism: Logfia minima (assembly GCA_963921325.1). Classification (NCBI taxonomy): domain Eukaryota; kingdom Viridiplantae; phylum Streptophyta; class Magnoliopsida; order Asterales; family Asteraceae; genus Logfia; species Logfia minima. The sequence continues at coordinate 21,874,258 of OY992770.1, forward strand.
GAAAAAGGTCCTATAAACTCTTTTTTGTTGTAGTGCATCCTGTCATAAGGCACAATCACAGTTGCATTCCCTACCTCAGCTGTAGGTGCAACATATCCGTTCTTAATACACAGCCAAATAGTGATGTCGTAGAATCTACAGTAACTTTCGAATCTGTCTTTCCACCCGTAATAGTCCTCAAGTCTGAGTAGCTTTGGTGGAACATTAGATTTGCCAACCTCGTGTTCCATCTCGATCATTCGACTCAAATCCGACATTTTAAAGTCAAAAATCAAGTTATCTCGCGAATTCAGTAATCTCAACTCGCAACTAGACTCAACTCGCAACTAGACTCAATTCGCAAGTAAAGTCAGCTCGCAGAAATCTCAGCTCGCAGGAAACTCAGTTCGCAAGGGAACTCGGTTCGCAGCTGAATCTCAACTAGCAGAAATCTCAGTTCGCAAGTCTATCTCAACTCGCAGCTGAAACTGAACTCGCAGATAATTCTCAACTCGCAAATAACAGTAACCCTAATCTCAACTCGCAAAACGGCGCCTCGAAATCTGGGAACTGAGACTTTTTGGTATTTTACGAATAAATCCGTAGATTTCGTTCGAAAAACGACCCTAAAGATATTATATAACCAAAAACCTTGTAACTACAACGTTTCTAAGCCCGAAAGCTCTGATACCAATTGTAAAGTCGCTAGATCTTGGTTTGATAACGGATTATCTTTAAGTATTGAGGTGCGGAATCCCTCAATACGTTAGGTTTAAGCTTATATAACTTTATTATCAATTAAAGGGCTTCATTTTGATTATTAACTAAGTTAATCACTCAAAACCGAGCCTTTAATACTATAATAAATATATCTGCACGAAAAACGAGGAGAATAATTAAATATTTGGTGTGTGTGATGATGGCACGGATTTCTAGATCTCTCCTAATAAATGAGCAGCAATAAATATTTATATCTGTTTGAACTCACAGCCCATGGGCTTTGCGAGTTGACTCAACTCGCAGCCCATGGGCCTGCGAGTCCAGATGGCATTGCGAGCCCAGTTCTCAACTCGCAGGTGAGACCTGCGAGTCCAGATGGTCTGCAAACTGAGATCTCAGCTCGCAAGTCTTGTTGACTTGCGAGTTGACTTCTCAATTCGCAATTTCGACTTTAACTTGAAATCGATACTTGTACAATAATATTTAACAAATAATAATAACAAGTTAATATCATATATTTACAAGTCTAAACCAATTATACAAGTTTGACAATAAATACACTAATCCTATTACAAGCTAGATATGTTGTCACAATAACATGTCCCAACAGTCTTTGCCTTGAATCCCTCATAGGCTTGAAGACAATGAGTCATCTTAGTTTGTTTACCTCTTTCGGATCCTTGATGTTGTCTAGCAATGACATCCCACATCTCTTTAGCAGTCTTGTAGCTATCAACTTGAACATATATGTCATTTGTGAGAACTTGAAGAATGAAAGATTTCATCTCTTTGTGTGCCTTCTTCTGTGATTTTTGAAGTTGATTCAACTCAGTCATTCTTATTTGAGCCCCAGTAGCATCATGTGTGTATAGGAATCGTCTCTCCTTCATTTAATGAACGCAGAAGCAGATCACAATTATCCTGCCTTTCGATGAAATCCAGAAACTTGTCTCTCCATTGAGAATAGTATCCTCTAAACAAGACTGGAGGTTTATTCTTGGTGCCGATCGCGAGTGCTTCTCTAGACATTTTTCTCGAATACGAATTTTCCCTCCAAAATTTTTGAATTTTTTCCCGAGTAAAATGAAAATTTTCTCAAACTAAAATTAGTAAACGGGAAGCTCAAATTCAAATTCAAATTTTTTTTTAAAGTTTCAGTTACTGTATACAAACTTAATGATAAGTTCGTAGTGTTTATGCGAGTTTGATACTAAAGTCGCAGAATTTAATAAAATCGCATAAACAAGATCGCAGAAATAAAGTCTGAACCTGAGTGCGACACTACTGATAAGTTCACAGGAATATTGTCGCAGAGATAAAATCGCAGATTCTGTTTGTCACTTTCACGAAGAACACCAAATCTGAAATCTAACAAATGATGAAATTGATTGCTAATTTGATTCCTGATTGATCCTTATCACTAATATGATACTTTGATCGGTGAAATTACACTTAAATGACCTCAATGAAATAGAATCAACATTAAACCACCATTTTTGAGTAATAATCAAATTTGAATTTTCTTTCACACCCCACTAAGGCGGAAACACGAGATGTAGCAGGACAATGATTTCATAATCGAAAATTACAAAAGATCACCGTTCAACGTTCTACAATTAATACATTACATAAAGTCTTGCAAACGTTTACAGTACAAAAGTAAATAATCTAAACATGCGATTACATCCAAAAGAGACAAAATTCTGTAACGCTATAGCAGCATAGCTCATATAACAGGTTTAGCTTCAATAGACAAGTTGTGACTATTTCCTGAAAAACATGTAAAAATAAACAGGTCAACTATGAAACATAGTTGGTGAGTACACAGGTTTTGCGTAAGGAAAGACCCTTTTCAAGAGTTTACAAAGTTTAGTTTAGAAGTTCCACGTTACTACGTGATTAGTTCACAAAAGTAATCTGTTTAGTACCGAGGCTCATATAATGACGAAAATCATCCGATAATTTCATAAGATCAATTTTTAGGATGGTCAAGCGCTATTGCGCGGATAATTATAAAAGTAATTCATTAAAACAAGGCTCATTTAAGAGCGATACCCATTTGATAGTTAGATTCATTTGTGAATCGATGTTTTGTTTGCAAAAGAGGTTTATTTAAGTACGAGATTCATTTAGGAGTGATTCCCTTTGGAACTCAATTAAAAGTCGTAATTCGTTCATAACGCCACGCTCATATTTTCAAAGAAATGTTCAATTCACTTTTATAAAACTTAAGATATAGTGTTTAATAAGTTCAAGTTATGTTTATAAAACTCATATTGTAGCATTTAATAGATTCAGGTTACGTTTATAAAGTCAATGGATCATCAAATCAATATCAAAACGTTTATAATCTCAACGGTTTATTATGTCGAAGTTCATAAGAATGCGAAGCGTTATTATGAAACCACGTCTATCATTGTCCACAACCACAATGATTTATAATGTAAAACTCAGGTTTTAAATTTATGGTTTTAAAGAAGTATTGTTTCAAATGACAACGTCTTTGTAAAGTTCGGGTCGTAAGGTTTATAGTTTCAAAGAAATATCGTTCAGATGTCAAAGTCATTGCAAAGCTCGGGTCGTAAAGTTTATAGTTTAAAAGAGATATCATTTCAAATGACAAAGTCATTGCAAAGCTCGGGTCGTAAAGTTTATAGTTTTAAAGAAATATTGTTTCAAATGACAAAATGTCATACGTTTATAGTCGCTTATGAATTTCTATGCTATCGCATTTTTGTCTATAGTTACAATGAATTATTATGCTTGAGTCCACAACCAAACCTACAACCGATAAACCTTTGCCCCAAAAGAGAGATGCCCTATGGTTGGCATTTAGGATGATGGGATGCACTCACGTGGCCGCGTGAGTGGGGAGGTGGTCTCGCTCCCAAATAGTACTATTCATATGCATCATTTGGCTCATATTGAGTTAATGGTCGTGTAGATATACCGGGGACTTTAGATACGATAGAAAACAAGCATACAATCATGTTCCTGTATAAACTTCAAACATTCAAAAAGTTATTCGTAATCAATACGACATTTTAACCATGTCAAGTATTCGAAAGTAAGCATAGCATATAGCATAGCATAGCATAGCATTTGTAAATCAAGGATCGCATTTGTAAAACGAGCATAGTATAAGCAAAGCATTCGTAAATCAAGTATAGCATAAGAATAATATTTTTAATCCAAATATAGTAATTAAATCATATAGCATGCTTTTCACCCCAAAACATTTAAGTAAAACGTTAAAAAGAGGGGCTGTGTAAACTCACAATTGAGCGTGAGCGTACGGATGGATGTAATGCGCGTGCCGACCGGGTTTGACTCCTATCCAATTCCTAAGAACACAAGGTTTCTAATTAGTTTCTCGACTAATATGGTTTGTTAGGATTGCTTAGCTATCTAATTAAATTACAAAGTGCCGCTAAAGTTCAAATTTCCATTTAGTTTACGTTGTCGGTAATTGTTCGAGTTGTGAACAAAATAATGGAAATATATGTATACAACATCTGAAAATTACCAAACTTGGTATGAAACATGAAATATAGTTCACAAATTTTCTGTGAAAATTTGAGGATTTTTAGACTTATGGATTATTTATAATCATTTTATGTCTAAAAAGTGGGATAAATATGGGAAAAATAGTAATTATCCACGAAAAATTCTGGAATTTTTACCAGATCAGATTCTACCAATTTTTAGGTTGGTGTAAAATTTTCAAGCCGTTTTGAGCATTGGAACTTTGGATCCTAACATTATGCGTTTTAACAAGACGTTATTCGGAAAACATATCAAAACACACCCAAAGAGTGTGAAATTTTGAGGATAGTGTGAAAATGACACAAAAATTTTCTCATAATTATTTTGTGTCCAAAAGTATTTTTCATGATTATATCACCTTTTGTAGGCTTTATTTGCATTAATTTAGGAAAAATACTTATGTTTTTCCAAAAATTCCCATTTTTATTTTCAAGACTCTTTTCATGATCTAGATACTGAGAAAAATAATCCCCAAAATTTTAAGACGTTTTATCTAGCACTTATGTATTTTTGAATCATCACAGCACAAGTATTTATAATTTACAAGATAAATTACTATCTTTTTATTCTACTGAGATACACTTTTTAGGATTATAAAAACAATTTTTTTTGAATTTATTGAACAATTTAACCCCCATGAACATGTATCACAACAAGATTGCTCACAGAAAGGTAGCTGTTTGCGCATCAGTTTTGTGTGAAACATTTCGAGGTCGTAAACTCAATGGATTTGAGTGAGACCAGTGGGGTTTTAAAGGTAAGACATTAAGCTAAATTCTAGAAGAAAAATCAAGATTTTTGGACCATAATTCACTGAGTTATGGTCGTTTCAAGTAGGGTCAAAATCTGGACATATTGCATGCATGACAAAGTGATCTTTTTGGTGTGATTTCACTACCAAACGATTTTTAGACCTCATCCAAAGATTGAAGTCTTGTCTTTTATGCATGAACATGTGTTTTACAGAAACATAAACATATTTTAACATTTTAACCATTTATTCTAGCAAGAACATGTAAATAAACTCTATAACATCAAAAAGTCGACTTTTCGGTTTGATTTTCGGTTTGATCATAGGTTGCCCTTTTGTTTTAACACTTAAACAAGTGTAAGGAACCTACAAACCATCAAACCTTGTATGAGATTTTTAGCCATGGTAAAAGGCATAAAAATCATGTTTTTACAAGATTCAAAGTATGAAAATGCAAGAATGGAAGTTAAAGATGGTGTTCATACCTTGGAATGTTGGTTTAGGTGTATGAACACCTTCAAAGAGATGATTTAAGGATGATAAGTTGCTGGAGTTTAGTATGTGTTTAGAGAGAATTGTGTGTGTTTTTGAAAGTGGAAATGAGAGAAATTATGAAAGTGGAAGAGTGTGTAAGTGTAGAAGGCTTTTTGCATGGAATCTTGATATGTGAGTGGGGGTTTTGAGTGGTCAAAGGGGGAGGCCGGTTTTTGGGCATCAAAATGGGTTATTATTTTCATTTTTTTTGTTAAAATATCATATATATTATTTGTGATATTTATTTGTATTAAAATCTCACAAGTCTTGCACATTTCAAAGCTTTAAATTGTGTTGTTTTTATGCTTAATATAAGGGTTATAACAATTGATGTTCTAACTTTCTAAAATAATTCAAATTGTATTTTAGATTGTTTATAATGGATATTCAAGTATTAGTTTGTCGGATTCGAGTTTCGTTTATTCGATTCGGGTCGCGTTCGCCGAGTTACGAAATTTCGGTTAATTCCGATTTTTGTGATGTTTTTGTGGTTAAAGTTTGAGTCATGAAACTTTATTTTATAAGTTTATAACATTCATCAAAATGTATTTGATTCGATCACGATTGACATTCGCGAGTTAATTAACCGATTTTCGGTTGCGTTTACCGAGTTACGGAATTTCCGGTTAAATTCTGATTTTTGCGATATGATAATGACTTATGAAATTTAATTTCATTTGTTTTCTTTGGCACTTTGTAACCTAATTTTTGTGTTCATCACGGTCTTAAAGTCCGCTAAGCAATCTCCTAGAACGTTACGCGATTTCGGTAACTTACAGTTTCGGTACTTAAGGAGTCGTAACCTAGACTTTTCACTAGGATTTTAGAGTGCTGTAAACGTAAAAATATGTACTAGGAATTTAAGTGCGGTGTTGACCTGAGATTTTTGACGGTTGTCACAATTTGTGAAAATTTTGACCGTGAATTCTTCAATCAATCTCTTGAAAAACAATTACAAAAGCTTTGTTAATCCTTTACTTGAACCGAAACATACAATTTAATTAGAATTGATTAAAAATCCGAAAGTTCTTCTACAAATACCCATTTTGCAATATTCTTCGAATTTGAGCTTGATTCCTGCAATTGAACCGTGTAATCACTTCCAAATCTTTCAACTACTGAAATGAGAACCTAAGTCCTGTATTTATATTAACTTTGTTCCTGCGACTTTGTTCCTTTCTGAGACTTTAATTGTGACTGCGACTTTATTCTTAGTGTCGCACTTTGTGTTATTGCGACACTATCTTAGTGTCGCAGGACCAGTTTATACATACAAATGCAAACCCTATCTTTATATCTAACAAAAGTTCAGCTAAATCTCAGTAAAAGTCTGAAAAATCAAACTCTGACACTTCATAACCTGACAAAACATATTCTACAACTACATATTTTGAATTTAACTTGAAAAACAACAGTGTTTTAACTACTAAAGTCAAAGTAGTTCATAAGGATAGTAAAATTAAAGATAAGTTAAACAAGAAGAGTAATTTTAAATTGTCATTTAAACGAAAAACTAACTACTCTTTTGAATATAGTCCAAAGTCTAAAAGTTATGTAAGTAATCACAGGTTAAGTATACAAGTATTTCTTATTATTATTATTATTATTATTATTATTATTATTATCATCCAAAGTATGTTAAAACACCAAAGCAAAGTCCCTCAGCTAAAAAAAGTTCCAAGTTTGATTCTCAAATTGAATATCTATCAAAATATGGAATTCAACTCCAAAGATTGACAACTAAATTTAAAAAATTTGTCAAAATAACATTCATTCGTAAGTCAAATAGGAAGGCTAATAAAGCTCCAAAGATCACTAGGAACTTGGCCAGATCATGTTACAATTGTGGTGGTCAAGGTACTCAAACTGTCATCCATAAAGTTCACTGTGAATTGAATTTTTCAAAAGCTAAAACTGTGGAAAAAATAAAAGAGAAACTAAAAGAAACTAGGAAGACTAACTCTCTTCTTAAAGGACCCACTTACAATTGGGTTCCCAAAAGAAACTAATTTATTTTGTTGTCTTGTGGAGAATGAAAAGAAATAGTATTTAGAGAGTGGTTGCTCAAGACATACTACATGGTGCAAGAAGTATTTATTATATTTTGCAGAAGAAGATTGACCTTCTATGAAGTATAGTGATAACTGCATCGCAAAGACAAACGGATCTGGTAAAGTCAAAGATGGAAGTGTAACTTTTAAAAGGGTTGCATATGTCACTGGACTAAAACACAACTTAGTATAATTCAGTTGTGTGATGATGACAATGAAGTTAGATTTAGGAAAAAAGTAGGGAATATTTATGAGCAAAGGGGCATACCGCTACTGCTTGTAAGAAGAGAAAGGGATGTTTATCTACTGGATCTAAGCTCTGCATATGATGAATTAAAAACTTGTATATAATCACAATATGTTCCTGAACCAAACTGGTTATGGCATAAAAGGCTTTCACATTTGAATTTCAAGAACATCAACTTACTTTGAAAGAAGAAATTGGTAAGAGGACTTCTTGTTCTAACCTACAAGATAGATAAAGTCTACTCAACAGGTGTTCTTGGAAAACAAACCAAAACTCAGTTTCCTTCTAAACAACTAGCTTCCATTGATCAACCACTATACATGCTACATATAGATTTATTTAGTCCAATGAGCATTGAAAGCTTAGGAGGAAAGAAGTATACTACGTGGGTGATATTTCTGAAGGCCAAGTGATGCTCCCGAGGAGATCATAAGCTTAATCAAAAGAGAACAACTTCAAAAAAGCTACCAATTTTAAGAACTCAACCTTGATTGAATTTTTGATGATAGAGGAATTATGCAGGATTTCTTATTTGTAGGGACTCTTCAACATAATAGAGTTGTTGAAAGAAGAAATAAAACTCTCATTGAAACTGCCAGAACATTGCTATGTCAAGGAAACATGAAAATCTAGTTTTGGGCTGAAGCAATTAACACTGCATGTGATACTCAAAATAGCTCAATAATTGTTAAGAAGAATGGAAAAAATGTTTATAAGATGTATCATCATAAGGTTCCAACTGTACATTACTTTCACATCTTTACTGATAAGTGTTACATTTTGAATCAAAGTGATCAATTAGGTAAAATGGAGCCCAAGTCTGACGAAGGAATTTTTGTGGGATATTCTTGAATATCTAAAGTTCTCAGAGTATTTAATAACAGAAGAAAAGTAGTTGAATAAACCATAAATGTCACCTTTGATGATTCTTCAGTAAATAATGTTCATGCATCTCAATCTAAAATCGATTTACTTGAAGAATTGGTTAATATTAGTTCTTCGTCTCACAAACCAAACGCACCTTATCTGGAGGACATTCTCAGATTCATCAAGTTGAGTCTGAGAGTGATGAAGTTTTGATACTCAACAATACCATATAACCTGAGGAAACATTAGAAGTTACAAAGATCAATCCACTAGTTTAAATCCATAGTTCTAATGTTCATTATGTCATAGAACATGATATGCCAGGATTGAAAGATGATGATGATTTTCAATACAATGATGAAGATCGAGAGACACCTGAACATGAATTAATTCATGATGATTCTACACTTCATCAAGAATCTTAACATGAAGGAATCAAAACTCATAAAGATCATCCTCTTAATCAGGTCATTGGTGATTTAGAATATGGTGTACAAACTATAACTCAATCTTCAAATCAATCTATTACTAACTTCTGCTTTTACACCAGTTTTCTGTCAATGATGGAACCAAAGAAAGCATATGAAGCTTTATGAAATATAATGACTGGGTTGAAGCTATACAAGACGAATTGACAGGGTTTGAAAGAAACAAAATATGGACACTTGTACCAACCCCCATTTGAAAATCTATCGTTGGTACAAAATGGGTGTTCAAAAAGAATATAGATAAAGATGGAGTGGTAATCAAGAAAAAAGCTAGATTGGTAACTAAAGGATACATGGAAGAAGAGGGCATAGACTATGATGAGACATTTGCTCTAGTTGCCAGAAGAAGAATATCAGACTCTACCTAGCTTATGGTGCTTTCAAGGACTTCAAAGTATACCAGATAGATGTTAAGAGTGCTTTTCTAAATGGAGATTTGCAGGAGGAATTCTATGTGAAACAACCTCTAGGTTTTATCACTCCCAAATATCCTAATCATGTGTTTAAACTGAAAGAAGCTCTTTATGGGCTGAAACAAGCTCCAAGAGATTGGTATGACACCTTATATCAATATCTTTTAGAGAATAAGTTATCTAGAGGATATGTTGATAAAACATTGTCTATAAAGAAAGATTAAGGACATGTCATAATATATTTGGGTCTACGAATAAAAATTTATGTAAACGATTTTCTAATTTAATGTATAAGCAATATCAAATGTCGATAATGGGTGAGATGACATAATTTCTTGGTTTATAAGAAAAGAAGAAAGTTGATGCTACATTTATAAAGCAAAGTAAAATGTTCATGATTTACTCAAAAAGTATAATTTTGACAATTGTTCAACAATGACAACGTTTATGAGCACTTATGATAAGTTGCATAAAGACGAATATAGTAATATGTTTTTAAACAACTTATAGATGTATGATTGGTTCACTTTTATACTTAAACGCAAGTAGACCTGATTAATGTTTTCAACATGTTTATGTGCTAGATATCAGGTTGATCCTAAAGATTCACATCTTGAAGCTGTGAAAAGAATCTTTAGGTACCTAAAGGGTACTCCAAACATAGGTCTTTGGTATCCCAAAGACTCAAGTTTTGATCTAAATTGTTTTTCATATGCAGATTATGCATGCTGTAAATTAGACAGGAAAAGTACTTATTGTGGATGTCAATTACTTGGAGGCATGTTAGTAATTTGGTCAAGCAAGAAATAAAACTCTATGGCTATACCAACGAGTGAAGTAGAATACATTGCTGCTAGAAGTTGTTGTGCTCAGTTATTATGGATGCAATACCAATTGGCAAACTATGATATGATGTTTCCTAAAACTCCCATCATGTGTGACAATCAAAGTGTCTTAGCTATAACTAAAAATCCAATATTTCATTCTAGGACCAACCATATAGAGATAATGCATCACTTCATAATGGCCTGTGTTGAAAAGGGAAATGTGGTTATGAGATTTGTCAATATAATTGAGCAACTATAGATATTTTTACTAAACCTTTAAATAAAGATATATTTTTCTATCTGCTATGACAACTTGGGATGTTAAATCCCTAAACAATTAAAAGTTTGACAAATATCAAGTCTTAGTATGAAAGATGTGTCACGATTGAGTCTGTATGACGTCATCAGACTAATATCAGACTTAGTAACACATAGATTTCAAATTAATATTCTTTTATAAAATTATGTAAATTACATGTTCTTATTGTTATTTCTAGTAGTTTAGAGTCAAATAAAACATTAATTTCAAATAGATTTTCCCTTTTCCTGTAAGTAATTAATTTTTTAGGTTATTTTTTATGTTTATTTGTTTTAGTTTGAAATCTAAGTTGAACACTTATCTTTCATGTTGTTACTTCTATGATTTTTATTCATTATAGCTCAAGTATGTATCAAAATCTTTTAATATATTTCTAAGACTCAATGCGTACAGTGATTTGACGGAATTGGGACCCAATGGTAACATGTCAATCAAAATTAAATTACATTATCTAGGGGTTTCTGTTACTTCTACCTATAATACGCTTTGGAATAGAATTCGGTATCATTGTCTCATCTTTCATCATACGCTAAAAGCTCTCCAACTTTATACTCTAAAATCGCTCTCATACTTTGTTTTAGATTCAAAAATCTGAATATCTTCAAACAAAAATGGCACCATTCGTTCTGAGTCAAACTACTAACCTAGTTCATCGAAACCAATTAAGAAGAATAAGAATATACAAGTTTCCGATAGTAACAAAATTGCTTATGCAATTATCCCTGAACTTTTAGGAATAATGAGTATGAAAACCTTGTTCTCTTTCTTGAGAATCATCCGTTAAATTATGTTTTCTTTAAAACTCCATAACAAATTTATCCCAGAATGTTGGCTGAGTTCTAGTACACATGTACATAAAACAAATCGAACAATCATATGAAGGTACATAAATGGTGAATTGGAGACATTAATGTACCATGTATTTGGTTTTTTTCACTAATGTTTGAAGATGTGTTAGGATCTAAAGATTATATGGGACTAGCTCATGTTTTTCTTGATGCTCTTGTTCCTGAATTAACTTCAAAAACATTTCATGATTCAATTAATGAGCATGAAGTACCATTGACACCTACCATGAGCCGTTGTGGAAATTGGTCAAGATAACCTTGTTGTAGCTGAAAAACATGATCAATTCAATGAAAACTGTAGGATCCCAGTGGGGCTGACCTTACACACTGAATCAATATTACACAATCTAAAGAGCGGAATTCAATAGATTATGCTTGAACGTTTAATAGACAAATGTAAAACAAAACACAAGAATTGCTTTAACACATAAATGAATTGCTATTACTTGATCACGAAAATCACAGAGGCTGCAGAGATTATCTGATGTCAAAAGCCGAAAATAGCAAAAACTCTGTGACAAATGAAACCCTAAACAAATTTATATAATTATCTATTTTAGGCAACTAGGCGATATTGACAATATCGCTTATGCGATATTGGCAATATCGCTTGAGCGATATTGACAATATCGCATGAACAGTAGTTGATCTAAATAATTACAACTCGAAACTTAGACCAAGTGACAGACACACTAAATGCACCAACAAACTCCCCCGTGTCTTCAGCTTGGTCTTCAAAAGGTTTCAGTCTTCAAACCCATCCAGCGGGAAATTTTCCACCAGCGTGGATTCCATGGGTGACGCAGATATCGACAATTCTTTGGAATTGTTGAGCAAGCTTTTCATTCGTCGGATTACCTCTGTAATACCTTATCTTGTTGTCGAACAGCTTCCTCATATCCTCCTTTGATAGATTTATCAAGCTCATAGGATCAAAAACTCTAAACTGCGTCTTTTTCAACCCATAGAGAGAAGCCTTCTCAGGTTCAACACTTTCTGGTACAAATACCAGTACAGCTTCTCCAGTCTGGCTGTCAAATTCCCAATAGTGAAATCTTCTTAGAAAATTTAGGGGAATTGATTCCAGAACGATCCTCTTTACACAATCAGCTTTAGGATAGCGCATTCTGATTAAAGGCTGATTTGAAGCAGGATCTAGCCGGTTCTTGTAATAGATTCGTTTACCCAACGTCGGCTTTATAAAACTGTATCTCTTAGTACGGATTTCTCTTTGAATTGTACTCTGGATGAAGTCTGCACGAGTATTTCTGTCTGGATTTATCAGCTGTAACTGAGCAATCCTATTTAATTCTCCTTTAGGCAGGGAGCTCAGTTTCTTGAATGAGAACTTGAAATACTGAACGCCATCGGTTCTCTTGATTGCGAACCTCGAGTCCAGAACCTTCCAGCTCTTGATTAATCCTTTATATCTTCCCCTAATCTTATAAGACTTGCACGTGACAGGTGCAATCTTTTCTTTTCCTTGTGGCCACCAGGAAGCCAGACGAGCCGCTCTTTCTTCAGCGGTTTCAGTAACCTTTGGAGATTCAGGCATTTCAGCCTGAGGTTCCGTTGAGTCATCAGTTGATTCATCATCTTCTTCTTCGGATGAATCAGACTCAACAATGGGAGCACCATAATAAAATTCATCTTCATCGAAAGCTTCATCTTCAGTCTCACAATCTGAATCTGCTTCTGGTGTATCCTCCCTTTCAAACTCAGATCTGTTGACCATTCGTGCAAGATAAGTCAAATCTGCATTCGAATAGTCAACAGCCAGTGGTCTTGGTTGTCCAGGTATTTCCTCAAACGAGAAATAATCTAAACGTGGTGCCGTTTCATTACCTGATTCAACATTTACATTTTCTGTTTCAGGGGGAGTTACATTTGGTCTTTCCCTATCACCTATCTCCCCCGAAACGACCACTTGTGACTCCAAAAGAACAACCCTAGACCTAAGAGTCTCATTCTCTTTTTCCACTGCTGCAAGTCTTGTATCTTGTATTTGTATCACGGCAGCCTGGGAGTCCAGAGTGTGTTGCATAGCATCCAGCCTTTTCATCAATTCTTGGATGACCGAGGGGAGTGGTTGAACCGGAATGTCTACCCTCGGTGCATCCTGTGGCCTTGAGGATGTAGCAATTTCCCGAGCAATCTTCGACTTCTTGGGAGGAGGAGGCACATACTCTGTTTCAGCATCAGGTCTCACTCTTTTATCTTTAAGAGGAATATGCTGCCTCCCTTCAGCGACACGTCTCTGAATCCTCAAATATCTTTGAGGATTGATCCGCCTCAGACGTTCAACTTCGTGAGGAGGCGGGACCAAACCCTCAGAGTCACTCTCGGTTATGCCACCAGGAGGACCAGAAGACGTAGAGTCAGACGACCCTTCAGATGTGTCCCCGTGGACATGTAATCGATGTAAGTCACCTTGGGATGTGACACTTACATAAACACCCTCAAGAGGGTCTTCTGTAGCTTGTACAGGGACGTCTGCAAGATTTTCATCAGAGAATTCAGGTTGACGAACCACCGGATCTAAGTATCCGTCGTTGGCCGGTGGTTGATAGTTCGGGTCAAGAATATGACCGAACAAAGGCGTATCAGGGGGAATTGGAACCCCCTTTCCATTAGAGCTCATGACCCCAAATATCCGATTGGACATCGGAGTCTGTCTGTATATGCGGGTGGCATCAGTCGCCAATCCCGGAAGCTCATGGTTGATGATCAGTTGTAAAAATCGGGGATACATATACCATCTGTTATCCCCTAGTTGAGCATTATCAACCATAGACCTGAAGATATAGCCCGAATAATTATATGGTTTGTTGTAGATTAGGGCGAGCATTGCAGAGATCGTGCGAAAGCTAGCACCATCGTACCCAGCTTTGCGATTGGAGAGGCACAAGATAAAAATGTGCATAAGCCACCTCCAGACACGCGTCAGATTTCCCTTGCGATACTGATCTGAATGTGGACCAGCATATCCCATACGATCCATTGCACCCACAATAAATTCGTGCGAGAACTGGATCAACATATCGGGATGATCCTCAAACTGAAGAACATCACGAATCAACTGTTCTGAAATAATGATTTGACGTCCGTGGACCGTCGAAATCAGTCTTGTATAGTCCAAATCACTGTTCACGGCAGCATTCCGCCAAAATTGACCGATATGGTCTCTGTATATGGTCGTGGAAGCCGAAATAGCAGTAAATATACGTGACCTTCGTAGAAATGCGATCATAGGCCGAAAAGGCTCAGCAGAGTCTTTGGATCCGTCTAGAAAAGCAGTAATATTGTGACGAACGTCACACTTGATATCAAACTGCGCGAAATCTTCCATGTCTGCAAAACAAGTCAATAAAAAACTCAAAAGCAGTGAGTAATCGGATCGAGAACAGGCCACAAATTCAATTAGACCTGAAAACTGGACCAGTTCAGCAAAAGTTTGGGCCAGGCCCAATAAGCCCTTTCTGATTTAGGCGATATTGACACTGATATCGCATAAATTGATCTATGCGATATTGAATGCAATATCGCTTAAATCAGACAAAATTGACAAAGTCTGATTGAAATCGGCGATATTGGAAATTAATCCAAAAGGAGCGATATTGCACAATATCGCGAATCAATTTCAGCGATATCACAATATCGCTGAACAATATCGCTAAAATTAGAAAAATTGGCATGATATCGCTAAAATTTAACAGTTTGGAAATTAATCCAATTTAAGCGATATTGGGGCCAATATCGTTAAAATCAAAACCCTAATTTTGGCGATATTGCAATATCGCCCCACAATATCGCTGTGACATCAGCGAAGGGCAAAAATCAAAATTTTCACACAAAACGAACGATCTAAACCAGATAAAACATGCTAACAGTATCTATGATAAATAGGGAATATGTTAGAACAGTTTTTACATCATTTTGCAACAGATACTTAAAAAATACGAATCCCACAGTAACCGCATACACTTTGAACATAAACTGGTATAAAAACGAAAAAACATATAATGGGAGCATACCAGATGATGTAATAATCACAGACGAACACAGAAAAGCGGTTTGATTTGGATTTGGAGTGAAACCGAAAGAGAAATCGATGAAATTCACAATATCGCTAAAATCGCTCTCAATATCGCACACAATATCGCTTGTATGATTTTGAAAACGTATCGAATAGTGTGACAGATATTTGTTTATATAAAATTAGAATTTCAGCGATATTGCAATATCGCTAGGCAATATCGCTAGACAATATCGCTGAAATAAATATCTGAATCAGCGATATTACAATATCGCTAAAATGCATCAATATCGCTAGAAATCAGCAATATCGCTAAAATTAAAACAATATCGCTAAAATTAAAACAATATCGCTAAAAATTAAAACAATATCGCTAAAAACAGAAACAAAATCAGTAATCTGTGACAAAAATAAAATAAGATAAAAATAAAATTTAAATAAACTTTTAAAATTAAATATAACACACAGAGCATACTGTTCAAACCTTTTTTTTTTTTCTTTTTTTTCTTTTTTTTTAAGTAATAATACACAAGACGAAATAAAATTATGTCGTATTTAGGGATCATATTAGAAAGACAAATTCGCAAAACAATTTTAAAATGTTAATTTGATTATCAGTATAGAGATCCAAATTTAAATTTATCACATACTGTTAACTAGCCAAGGAGACAAGCATGAACAGGACGATTATCGGTAATTCACTTAAACATGTAACATACTCAAACCTCAAAGTTAACAGTTATTATTAGAGTGAATAAAACTCCGTGAATCTCACATAGATATACCCTTAGTATCCAGTCATGCTCAAAACTTCGATTGATTAGAGAAAGCATTTGAATTCAACATTTTTAAATAACTGTCAATTTCATCTTGTTTGTTATAAATCATAGCCTTTAACTCTTTCTTTTCTTCAAACATGGTTTTTTGATTAATTACAAAGACTTTTTCATTTTGTTTTAAAACGTTGTTTGCTTCAATGAGATTGGTTAAATCTATATTTAACCGATCATTATCCACAATGAGCCTGTTGTTTTTACCAGTTAACTTTAGGCAATTATCACAGAAGAAGGAATCACATTCTACCTCATTTTGAATACCCGCCATAAGAGCTAGGTTTTCTTGGTCACTCATGGCAGAAAAATCATAAACATCTTCTTCTTCTATCATAATAGCAGCCTTGGCCACTTCGGTGTCTTTCTTATAAGGTGAAGGTTTAGTGAAACCAGAAGGTGGTTGTCTAATCTTCTCACATTCTTTTGCAAAGTGCCCAAGATTTTGGCACTTATAACACCGGATCTTTGATTTATCAAAACCCATGCTGGTTTTGTCAGACACATCTTCCAGAGATCTTTTTCCAGTTCTTCTCAGATATGTCTTAGTCCTTCTAGTTAGCATGGCCATGTTCCAACGTAAATCCACTCTCTCCAACTCGTCTGGATCTACCTGAGCAAAATCCTCATCGGTAAGATCTACCGAACTAATTCTCTTAGAAAGAAAATCATCATAGGATGAGAGAAATGCATTGAAAATAACTGCATGCTCATTTTGAGAAGCAGTTGCTGATGAGGATGACTGAATTGGGAGCGAAGAGAATGTTCCAGTTGAATGATTTCCAGAAACATGAGATGATTTAGTTCCGGAAGTAGATGGCCCTGATAGAAGTGCCGTACTGCCATACCCAAAGTTGCTATTATCAGATACCAGAGAACCTGACCGTGTGCTTTTCTTCTGAATGTCTAAAGCACAGGTTTCCAATTTTCCAATAAGCTGATCCAGAGACATAGCAAGGACATCTGGATCATTCTCCATCATCAAAACTCTTGTTTCCCAATGAGAAGGCAAAGCATTTAACAACTTCTTGTTAACCTCTATAGTACTAAACTTATAACCTCCTTCAGTCAATTCATTTACAAGACGTGAGTATCTACAGAAAAGATCCTTCACCGTCTCATTCTTTAGAATATCAAACAGATCGTATTGTTTCTTTACTAGCTCAAGTTTACTCTGTTTGTATTCAGTAGTACCTCCACACCGTTCAGCTATCCCGTTCCATAAATCATAAGCTATGTCATGTTGTTTGAACATTTTCATAGCATCTGCAGGTAATGCCATGGTGATAGCCGAGTGAGCCTTTCTCTCACATTCCCATGCTTTACGTTCATCTACAGACATGGAACGAATTGGCTTTGGTGGAGGAATACCAACATGCTCTCCACTTGAAACGGGTCTTACGTATCGTTCGAGAAGTGGTATCTCCATCTCGGGATCGGTGAATGCCACAAAAGATAGGAAACGACCACGCCATTCAGAATATTCCATTCCCGGAGCAAAGAATGGAGGTTTATTTGCTGACCCAACCTCTGCATTGTGTTTTAACATTGCATTGACTGCTTGCAAAGTAGACATCTTAGAAAGTATTAAATTTGATTAACTTTTGAAAAATAATGAGAAATTAATTTAAGACTCTAAAGCGATATTGACAATATCGCTTAAATCAATTAGATAAATGAGCGATATTGTTGATATCGCTAATAATATCGCTAATTAAAGCAAAAGTCAAAATCAAACAAGAACAGGCGATATCACAGGCGATATTGCAGTAATGTCGCACAAATCAACCAGGCGATATTGGGTTAATATCGCTAAAATCAACTAGGCGATATTGAACTAATATCGCTTAATGATATCGCTCAAATTAATGAGTAATGTCGCTTATAATGTCGCAGTAACCCTAATGGCGATATTGAGTTCCAATATCGCTAAAACGGCTGTAAACCCTAAAAACACAAGTTTCGAAGATCAAAACAAGTTTTAGGATTGAAACCAACGAACAAAGATCCAGAAACTTAAACACAAGCACTAAATGATTAGTTTAACACTTAAAGACACTCAAAAGGACAGAAATTTTTTTTTTTTTTTTTTAAATTAAACGTAAACGAATATTGATTCAAACCAAATAATCCAATGATTAAAATGGCTCTGATACCAATTGTAGGATCCCAGTGGGGCTGACCTTACACACTGAATCAATATTACACAATCTAAAGAGCGGAATTCAATAGATTATGCTTGAACGTTTAATAGACAAATGTAAAACAAAACACAAGAATTGCTTTAACACATAAATGAATTGCTATTACTTGATCACGAAAATCACAGAGGCTGCAGAGATTATCTGATGTCAAAAGCCGAAAATAGCAAAAACTCTGTGACAAATGAAACCCTAAACAAATTTATATAATTATCTATTTTAGGCAACTAGGCGATATTGACAATATCGCTCATGCGATATTGGCAATATCGCTTGAGCGATATTGACAATATCGCATGAACAGTAGTTGATCTAAATAATTACAACTCGAAACTTAGACCAAGTGACAGACACACTAAATGCACCAACAAAAACTTAATAGAAAATCAACTAATTCTAGCAGAGCCTGAAGCTTCAGATTCTGACCATGAAATTTTGATTAGTCCTATTGATGACAAAGATCAAGAGATGGAAGATGAAGTACATTTGGAGGCAGAACTAAGAGGTGATGACTCATCTAAGGAGCTTGTAATGTCAAGTGATAATTAAACTGAGCAAACAAAAGAATACCACAACTCAGGTTCAACATCCTATGGAGGATCATCTCCTCATGGATACACATGAATTAATATTTCTGACTCTGAAGGCACGAATGAGCATACCTATGCTCTTTTAACCAACCCTTACCCTGTCACTCGACTCACTCCATGCTAAAGTGGAAACACGAGGTGCAACAGCACAAGGTTTCACAACACAAGTGATATCGCCTAAATTAGACATATTTATAGGGGCTTTTGATCCGATTTGTATATTATTTTAGTCATTTTATAAACTTTTAATACTTACTTAGTATATTTTAGTTTCAGGTTAATAATCGAGAAGAGATGAAGAAAAAAGATCAAGGAAAGAGTGATTTTTGCAGCTTTTGCGAGGCTCCACGGTGTATACTTCTTGTACTTTAATTGTCCTCATGAGATTACTTGCTCTTATAAATTGTTAGATATTTTTAATATTGAGTAACTTAATCTCCCTCCTCTTGCATATTTATATATATATATATATATATTGAGATGATTGCACTATAAATTGTTCTATTACTTGCTTTAGGATGCATGTGGATACCCTTGTAATCACAATTGTGATTGAAGTATTGTAGATGATAAGGAGGTTGTAAGTCCCTAGTGAACTGATCCACGAGGTAACAACGTGTATTAGAGTGCGGAATCCTCTAATAAACGAAACGCTAACTAAACGAGTGTTGTAAGTATGTTTAAATCACGAAATAAGCTTTTATGAATATAAGTTGTATTATATTCAAACTTGAGACAATATTACAAGAGTATTCGAACTTAGTTTGCCGAAACTAAGTCTTTCAAAACATTACAATGAATAATTTCGGACTTGTATTTATAGACAACTAAGTTCGTACGAACTTAGCAGCTCTTAAGTTCGTACGAACTTACCTATAAGTTCGTACCTACATTAAGTTCGTACGAACATAAAAGTTCGTACGAACATACAAAAATACATAAGAAACTATTCATTTAATTAACAACATAAACAAATTACAAAACTAACTATTACAAATACGAAGCTGTTGTCACACATCATGTATTAACAGAGGTAGTTTGGATACTAATTGCAACCATCTATATGCTAACCCATAGTCTATAATCTTAGCCTAGATTTATTGTGTCGATTATTGCTTAGTGACAATAAGCTTAAATTCTGGAACATTGTGACATTTAGTTAATTGGAAGGAGTTTTAGTATTTTTAAACTATAGTTGATGCTAAATTAAGAAAATAATAGAAAAGAAAAATGTTAAACATATGGTACCCATATTGTTAAAGTTTGGTTAATTGTAATCATATATATGGCCTTTGAAACTTGGATGAGTAGACTCCTAGGAATGCTAGACATTTAACCACCTAAGGTCGTTACATGGGTTCCATAGAAAGTCATGGATTACATTTAAGTTAAACAGAAATTGTAAACCATATATGTGGCCTTTGAGATTCGGACTATTAAACCTTTGGGATCTTCATCATCTAGCTTTCTAAGACCCTTTTCCGGTCTGGACAAGTTGATCTAACGTTCGCTACATGGATCTCATAGAAAGTCATGGGTTTAATAATGCCAAAAAAGAAAAGAGAAAAGCTTAATTAGTTAAAAACTTATAGTAGATTAATTCTAGAATTCTGGAATTTTAACTTGGTGTCACAATTGTAAAAGAGCTTTGTAACATGATGCTCAATTTATCAAGGTACTAAGTTTATAGACTATCTAACTCATCGAATCATGAAACTAACATGTCCTTCTACCCTCCTTTGATACTTCACTTGGTAGAGACTTGACTCTTTTTGCAATTTTATAGTGACGTGTGCAATCATCTCATGTTTCATACAAATGAATTGCATGCTAAGATAATTACTTTGGTGGTTATTGTTAGTACTCAATTCTTGAAACCATTTATATTTTTAATTGCAAGAGGAGTGGTTCTTAATTGTTTAAATCATAGTTTGTTTGAGGACAAGCAAAGTCAAGTGTGGGGGATTTTGATATCGCCTAAATTAGACATATTTATAGGGGTGATATCGATCCGATTTGTATATTATTTTAGTCATTTTATAAAATTTTAATACTTAATTAGTCTAGTTTAGTTTCAGATTAATAATCAAGAAGAGATCGAGAAGAGATGAAGAAAAGATCAAGAAAAGAGTGATTTTTGTAGCTTTTGCGAGGCTCCACAGTTTTGGCAATAATTCACTCATACGAAATCCGATTGAGGTGATTAAAGTGGAAAAATTCTTGGAACTCAGAGGGCTACAACTTTCAAAAAAGGGACTTAAGGCTAAATGTAAGGTCACTAGATCTTTGTTCGATAACGGATTATCTTTAAGTATTAAGGTGCGGAATCCCTTAATACGTTAGGTTATAGTTTATATAACTTATCTATATACTAAAAGGCTTTGTTTTGATTATTAACTATTGTTAATCACTCAAAACCGAACCTATTAGTATATTAATATATTTGGCACAGAAAACAAGGTGTGTGTGTAATAATTGCTATTTGAGAATAATGGCACGGATGCCAATAAATGCACATGATTATTTTATTTATATCCAATTCAACTCGCAGGCCATGGGCTTTGCGAGTTGACTCAACTCGCAGCCCATGGGCCTTGCGAGTTGACTTCAACTCGCACACATCTCAGCTCGCAAGTAAAGAACCTGCGAACCCAGATCTCATCTCGCAGGTCCAAGCCTGCGACTTGAGATTGGCTGCGAATTGAGATCTCAACTCGCAAGTCTTATATTTCGCAATTTTGACTTTAATTCGAATTCGTTACTTGTCTAATTATATTTAACAAATAATAATAACAAACTAATATCATATATTTACAAGTCTAAACCAATATACAATTTTGATAATAAATACACCAGTCCTATTACAAGCTAGATATGTTGTCACAAAACATGTCCCAACAGACTCCCTCTTGACAATAGCTCTAGCATCGTTATCTTTATCTTTGTCTTTGGTCTTTTCTTTTAAATGTTGGTACCCGCAAAAAGATTCAACTTTGTGCATGTTTTCACCATTGACTGATAATCTCGAGCAACATCTTCCCATCCTTCAATTTCAGTGATCCTATTCTTGTGTAACATCAATAGGTCAGCCTTTGATAAGTTCATTAGATGTCGTCGATCATAAATCTTCAAAATCTCTCTCTCTTCATATTCAACTTCATCATCATGTTCAAACATGAGAGCTTCACCAGTCACAAAATCCACAGACCATCTTTTCAACTTACCTAAGATATCTTGAGGCATAGTCTTTAATGGAATCTGTTGTATGCATTTCACAGCTGGATACATTTTCATTCTTCGATGCCTTCCTGTTCTTTCGCTTCTTTCGTTAAGTTTGATAGTTTTTCCGACTCTTGGCTTAATTCTTTGAAACTTCATTGACCTACCCTCAGTCTTGATAATCCTTTCTACATATCTTCCGAAAGGATCATTACTGGGGTTATTCAACTCTAGTCTAGCCAAGTCGCGAATTTCAAACCGAGGCAAAGAACTGAAGACTGCAAGCTTCTTTTCAAAGTATTGAACTCCGTCATATCTCTTTATAGCAAAAAGCTTCAGATAAGCGTCATAGAACCAGCCAATGATACCTCTCCTAGGTACATGTTTTCCTGTAATATCCACTTCTTTTCCTTTTTCTTCTTCAAGGATCTAAACATCAGATTATTTTTCAGTTTCTCAGGAAGATCATCTTCATAATCAGAACTAGTTGATTCATCCAGATTTTCATCTAAATCTACAACTCTTTCTCCATCTTCGTCCTGAATGATCACCTTCGTTGTTGATGGACTTACGATACGTTCATCGATATTTGCATCGGGATCTACACCATCGACTAGCCCAACATCAATACGGGTAGTCCAGTCTTCAGGAGGTACAAACTCTCCTTCTTCTAGGTCAAAATCAATGTCCTCATCTATTTCATCTGACATATCGCCTTCAGAATCAGATAAGTTCAACATTTCCAGACCTATAGAAATACATTCACAAATATATTAATATCATAAGTTCTTTCAATGATTTCCCTGAATCAATCTAAGAATTGTCTTATTAATCCCTTTGTGTATTTATCGTATATTATATTAACTTTATAAATCTTTCATTGATCAGAAATAGAATTACAATCAATCTAAGATTTCAAAAGTCTTATAATGTTAAGACATTAATTAAATTTAAACATTAATGTATTGTGAACGATAATGATCACCAAACATTCAAGTTTACAATTAATTAATATCATAGTTCTCATTGCATAAATAACTTGTCAATTTTAACATTCTAAAGTCTAAAATGCAAAGATTATAGTAAAAGTTTGACCGTCGATTTTAAATCGGGACACGCCACGACTTTCTCGGAAGGCTTTCGATCAAAACTTTACATAAACTTAATTTGATATAACTTAAAGCTTATTTAATAACATATTTAACTTGTAATACAAAATCTCAAGTCTAATATATAACATAATAATTCAAAGTTACAATGTATTAATAATTACAATTAGTCTATATTAATACAAGCTTCACCTTCATCCGCAGCACCCTCTTCAGTACCAGTATTAGCACCAGCACCAGTACCAGCACCAGCTCCACTTGCTCCTGCAGACTCCCCCTGAATGTTAGCTTGTTGACCAGTCGTTGAAGGACCAGCCAACTCACTATCCTTTTGGGCTGAGGGATCATCATCTTCATCATTTCTTCGCTTCTTAGCCAGCTCGTCTTCTCTGCAGGACTCTCTATAGAGAAATATCTCCCGCTGAGATGGCGTGTCCTTCAGAAAGCTGGTAACCAAGCGGTCAAGTCTATCAATCTGCCGTTGCTTGTCAGCTACATCATCTATCAAATTGCTATTGGTCTTCATGAGCAGTGATTAAGCTTTATTTTGTTCCGTTACGCTCTTAGACAGGGACAGAACTTGAGATGCCAAGATGTAGGTGGAAGCCTCCAACTCTCGAACCCTAGACTCTAAGTGGATAATGCGTTCAGAATTAGTCTTTGGTGAGGTTAAAGGAGCATCAGTAGTGGTGGGAGCAGGAGGTTGCATTTTCTTAGCTATCTCAGTAGCTACATCCGTTAAAAGGCGATGGCAACCCTGCTGGACTTGGTGGTTGGATGCGAAGACGGGCGAACCAAAGCAGCAATCATATCAGCCTCAAAGGGTGTAGAACGTGATTGTGTAGGGGCTGCAGAGGTTGAAGCTGTTTGCTTGGACAGCTTGCGAGGTCGAGCGACAAGCGACTCCTCCTCTTCATCTTCATTTTCATCTTCTTCAACAAGAACAAAGTCAGGATCGTGGTCAGCGGCTTTTCTTTTTAACTTCAGTGCCGGATCCATAATCAACTTTGATCCTTGACGAATCATTCCGGCTGGAATCCCGGAGACAAACCCAGATGGTCGAGTCTCATCATCATCATTAGATTCAGAATCAGAAGCAGAAGCAGCTTCTCCATCTCTTCCCGATGGACCAACATCACCAGATGGTTCTTCAATGTGTGGTGGTTCAGCAACATATTAATCAACATCCTGCATAATCGGATCATTGGCATCATCATTTTGAGCCAGCACTTGTTGCACCACTTATGCAGCAACTTCAGCATTGATATGTGGCCCTGGTTGGTTTGCCTGATCTAAGACCTCCTCAATCAACTCCTGTGGCTCAGGTGCACCCTCTGCCACATCAACATCAAGCCAACCGTTGTTCGGTGGCGCCACATAGTAAGGATCGATCAGAGAGCCAAATAACTCAGTCAGTTGTGGCTGCATCTCAAATCTTCGCGAGGTTTGCATAAACATTGCATTATATCCTCGGAGCCCAATACTATCCACATGAATATCTGGTTGAACAACCTACAGATCAGGGATATTGGCTCGAATGATTAGCATGCAGAATCTCGGGTAGATCATAAACTGTGATCTAACACCCCCCCAAGATTTGTCGAATGATTTCCCCGAAGATATAATTTGAAAAACTGTATGGTTTGTTATAAACAAGTGACAGTACGGCCGATAAGAGGGAAGGGCTCAGCTCGTCATATCCTCCCTTCTTTGGACCAAAAACCGTAACCAGGACATGCCATAAGAATCTCCATTCTCCGAAGACTAGAGCTTTGAGGAACTGACGTCCTCTCATGGGTCCTACATATCCCATGTGTGCCAGTGCTCCCTCTATAAAGTCCAAAGGGAACTCAGTTGGTCCATCTTCCTGCTCGACGATGCCCAGCTGTAAGATGTTCCGAATGTCGGTGGGAGAGAATATAACAGGGTGATTATTAACCCTCGTCCGAATGACCGGAGGATTCACAACCGTATCATACTCAATATTGGCCCAGAATTGAGTTAGTAAACCTTGTGACAGTGCAGGCGACTCGGTAACGGCATATCGAATCCTCGATCGTGCCAAAAATGAGAGAACCCGAGCAACGCGAGAAGCTCCGCGTGCGGTGATGTCCAAGTCCACCAACACATTATGGTGAGCAGCAAACTGTCTGGCCATATCTGTAATATTAAAATTACACAAATGTCAGATAATTGGTTTAACGTATATTGATAAACTTATATAATCTATGACACGTAATTGAACTATTAAGTCGTGAAACTTAATTATCAACTATAGTTGTTAATCATATATATAATCAATAAGTCCAACCCTTTATTTAACCTGTTAAAAATATATAACTTATTACAAGAAGTCATAAGTCTTATATATTAAAGGTATATGATTTTTCGTGTTCACATTTAAGTCGACACAACTAATCATATAGCATAGTAATTTATAACTCTTAATTCAGTAATGAATCTAGAGTACGTAAATTAAATTAAAAATAATGTAGTAGTCAACTTGCAGAAACTAGTCAATAAGTCAACAAGTCAGCTTGCAAGCAAGTCAACTCGCAGGTCAACATGTCAACTTGCAAGCAAGTCATCTCGCAGGCAAGTCAACTCGCAGAACTAGTCAACTCGCAGGTCAACATGTCAACTCGCAGGTTCAAGTCGCAAGTTCAACGCGCAAGTCAGCTCGCAAGTCAACTCGCAAGTTCAACTCGCAAGTCAACTCGCAAGGCTGGTCTGCGAGTTGAGTTTGAACTCAACTCGCAAGATGAATTGCAAGTATGACGTCAGTTTCAAAAACGAATTTTAGCAAGTTTTATAACAATCAAGTGATGACATTATGTTCAATATACTCCGATTAACATAAACCCTAAGGTTTCTTGTTAGTTTGAGCATTATTTCTTTGTATTTTGAATAAGTTTTAAAACAAAACCCTAGTATTATAAATACATCGATTTCGAGTTAAATATACGGTGAAAACCTTAGATTTATACCTCAATATGTTCACAATGTAAAAGTGTATAAAGTCTATGGAGTCAAATCGTCGTTACTCTTGCAAGTAATTACAAAGATAGATAAATCTCGTCTCGGTTCGCACAAACTCAAATCGCAAAAGTCAATTCGCAGAACTGTGTGTGTTTGAACATGCGGGCTCGCAAGTATTTATACTTGGCTGACTCGGGTCGCAAAGGAACTCAACTCGCAGCCCAGAGTCAATTCGCAAGTCAAATACTCATCTCGTAGGTCAGTTTCATTTCGCAGGCCAAGTCAATTCGCAAGACAAAAAGTCAATTCGCAAGTTTGACCAGAAACCAAATTTAATACTTGGTATAATTTTAATCCCATAAAATAAACAAGTCTAAAACAATAGTATTTTTCACTTGTTTTTCTCTTAGAATAGCGCACACATTACATACAAGTCTAAAATCTGATTATTTTTCACTTGTGATGTAACCATACAATAATACGAACGACAAAAACATAAAATAAAATTAAATAAGATAAAATAAAATGAGAAAAAATAGGAATAAAAGCATAAAATAAATAAAGCGACAAAGATTCATGATAAACATTGGTATCAAGTACCTTGTATTAATGAAACAAATAGACGAAAAATAAAATAAAATAAAATAAAATAAGATAAAGAAAAACATCCTAATCGAGGGCGTTAAGAATTTATCGACAGTGGGATCATATTAGAAAGAAACAACTGAACCAATCGTTGATTTAGAAGTCTAAGAAGATTGTTAGTATACATACCTCATGAAATTCACAATAAGTTACAAAAAACTTACAACTTAACCATTTATCAACTTATATTTATAAAAGTATATCTTGGTTACCTATCTCCACAGAATATAACATATTCATCAAAATGAAATGATCAATTATCATAAACATTTCAAGACGATTACCGGTATTATGATCCATATAAACAAAGTTTACACAAGCAAACCTTTATTGTTGGTATGTATATTACCTAATGTGATCCAAAATACGACATACTGAGAAATCTAGTAGAACACATAACACTGTATCTTTCACATTCAAGGTAGAGGTTACTAAATGATGTTCTTTTCGAAGCATATAACATATCCTTGAGTGAATTTAAAATGTGACAAACATCAAACCTGTTTTGTAGATACTAGTGGTTCTAGATCTGTACTTAGTACAACATAAGATCCCTTAGTATAGACAAAACAAGCTTGAAACCATTGGCAAAACTAAAGGAGTCATGTCTGTACTTAGAACAATAAAGACACTAGTAGTTTTACTAATAGCCATAATTCTTATTATTTTTCTTGACATATATTCATAGATTCTTGATAATAGTGTATGGTCAGACTATCTTTCATCAATTAAGACTTATGTCATACGTCATATAGCAAATCACACAAGATAACACACAGAAGATTTATAGCTTATTATATGCTCAGAAATCAAAGCAGAATTTGTCTACCAGTACATCATATAATGAAGCTGTCTAGATGTAAATTTTTCAAGCAAATTATAACGTGTGGAGAGAGGTGTATACTAAAATAAAGATAAGTAAAGGCCTGGTTGTAAAGATGTAAAGTTAATGTAACTAACTGGAATCTACTAACACATCTAACTTAAGACTCTTACCTACAATTATTAAGCTGATTCCTCTAATTTACTATCATTTCCCAACAGATAAAGACTTAACCTTTTTATCGGAGGCGATTCCCCTTAGGTAACAAGCAAATGAATGCCATACGCCTAACCCCCTTTTATTTTTTTATTTTTTTATTATTTATTTTTTTATTATTTTATTATTTTATTTTTATTTTTTTAAATAAACATAAACAACTAACTATTACATAAGAATTCTATGGAAGACTAATCACTCTGGATTTCTCATTCCATTCAATTGAATCAGTTTCTCAAACCGCGCCCTGTCGAAAGCTTTAGTATACAAGTCTGCCAAGTTATCAGTTGAGGGAACTTTGACTAACTGTATCAGCTTTTTCTCAGCACAATATCTGATGAAGTGATGACGGATGTCAATGTGCTTCGTCTTGCTGTGCTTCACATGATTGTTTGTAATTGACATGGTGGATTCATTATCAATCATCATCGCAGTATTGGTCATATTTAACCCATAATCTCTCAGTTGCTGTTGTATCCAGAGAACTTGGGAGCAAGAGCTGCCAGCAGCAACATACTCAGCTTCACATGTAGAGATGGCGACTGAGGTTTGCTTCTTGCACTGCCAAGACACTAGTCTTCCTCCTAAGAATTGAAATCCACCAGTTGTAGACTTTCTATTCTAATTGCATCCTCCATAATCAGAATCAGTGTAAGCCACAAAATCTAAGTCTCCATCAGTTGGATACCAAAGTCCCAGCTTAGGCTTCCCTTTGAGGTAACGTAAGATTCGTTTAACGGCTTGCATATGAGACTCTTTAGGAGTAGCTTGATATCTTGCGCAGACACATACTGCGAACATTATATCAGGCCTCGATGCAGTAAGATACATTAGTGATCCAATCATGGCCCTATAAAGAGTAGGATCCACATCTTTATCACTCGATGTATCAGGACCAATTCCATGAGCTTCTGGAATAGGAGTGTGATAAATTCTAGTTTCATCCATCTTGAATCGTTCCAGTAACTCATGTGTATACTTAGTTTGATGAATGAAATACCCATCTTTCTTTTGATCAACTTGCAATCCTAAGAAAAATGTTAGTTCTCCCATAGCGGACATCTCAAGAAGATAACTAGATAGTGTCTCATACCACGCTCTCGGTGCTTGATGTATTCCATATAGAGCCTTATCAAGACGATATACTCTATCTGGATACTGTGGATCAGTAAATGCCGGTGGTTGAGAAACATACACCGTTTCTTTGACTTTGCCATATAAGAAGGCACTCTTAACATCCAGCTGAAAAACTTTCATTTTCTTTGAAGCTGCAAATGCTAAGAATAACCTAATTGCTTCAAGCCTAGCCACAGGTGCAAACACTTCATTGTAGTCAATCCCCTCTTGTTGGTTGAAACCTTGAACAACTAGACGAGCTTTATTGCGAATCACGATTCCCCGATCGTCTTTCTTGCACTTAAATACCCATCTAGTTCCAATTGGATATTCACCAGCAGGTAAATCAACCAATTCCCATACTTGTAACTTAGAGAACTGAGACAGTTCTTCCTGCATTGCTTCGACCCACGAATTGTCCTTCAAAGCTATTTGCACATTCTTAGGTTCAATTTGTGAGATAAAGCACGAATATAGACATAGATTTGTAATCCCTGTCTCTTTCATTTCAGCATACAAGCTTGAGTGAGTTGATGTACTAGCTTTCGATTGATTCCGAGTTTGAACAGGAGAATTTGGATCACCAATGATATCATCAATCGAATGATTCCTATTCAATCTCATTGAAGATATAGGTTCAACCGGTATATCAACTCCTAAGTTGGTATCGATTTCCTCTAATGGTGATATAACATCATTAGTAGTAGATATCCTTAATTGTCTCAGAGGAGGAAGAATATCATCCTCAACAATTTCAGAGTCTACATTCTCTTGAGATATATCAACTGGAGGTTGTTGTGACTCAATAGTTGAAACTTCATCAGAATTAACCATAGTCCTAATTCCAGACGTTTGAACACTCGATGTTGGAGAAGGAGTAAGATCTTCATCTCCAGACAATAAATGCTCAGGTATCTCTGAATTACTGACATAGTCACTGATAGGGACTTTAAATGACTTGAAGAGATCTGAGTAATCAAATTGCCAATCTAATCCCTTATGCAAGTCATGTGTGTAGCTCGTAACTTCAACGTTATAAACTATTTCCACACGTCTTGTAGACTTATTGAAGACACGTTTGTTTGGTGAGTTAGGCACATAACCTAGGAAGTATCCTTCGTCAGCCTTCTCACCAAATTTAGGTTGATGGCTAGCCTTCAGTAAAGTGCATGAAACTCCAAAGGGTTCAAACCCTTTTAAGTTTGGTTTCTTATTGTTTAAAAGCTCATAACAAGTCTTGTTTTGCTTTTTAACCGTAAGAACTCTATTAAAACATGACATGCAGTATTCACTGCTTCTGCCCAAAAGATGACTGGAAGCTTTGAATCTGCAAGCATTCTTCTAGCTCCTTCAATCAACGTTCTGTTTTTCCTTTCAGCAACACCATTCTTTTGAGGTTCATAAGGTGCGTTGAATTGATGTTGTATCCCTTTGCTTAAGCAATAGATATGGAACGTTGAATTCTTGAACTCTGTTCCGTTGTCACTACGAATTCTCTTAACTCTTTTTCTATAGATATTCTCTATTAGATCTAACAACTCCATAAGAATACCAGGAGTTTCATCCTTAGATCCCACAAAGAACACCCAAGAGGATCTAGAATAATCGTCTGTGACAACCAAACAATACCATTTGCCACCTATGCTTCTCTTGCTTACAGGGCCAAAGAGATCCATATGTAGCAACTCAAAAGGCGAGGAAATATAATTTACATCTTTAGACTTGTGTGGTTTCTTATGTTGCTTTCCTTTCATGCAAGATATACACTTGTCTTCAAATGCAAAACTCTTATGTGGTACACCCAAAACTAACCCATTTTTGGTTATATAGTTCATCTTTCGAAAGTTTAGGTGTGCCATTTTCCTATGCCATACGAGTGAGTCTGTTTCTGAAGCCTTGGATAAAAGACATGTAGACTCCATTGAAGTAATAGGAGCATTCATGTTGATAGCATAAATGTCCTTCCTTGGAGCTTTCATTAGTATCCATTTTTCGGGAATAATAAAACCCGGCTTCAGGACTAAGGCTTCTTTCTCATTGAAGAGAACAGGGTGACCTTTATCACAGACTTGGGAAACACTCACTAGGTTGTGCGTTAGTTCTTCAACATAACTCACATCCTCTAGAGTTAAAGTTCCATTTGACACTTTTCCTTTCCCAGTAATTACTCCTCCTTTATCACCAGCAAAGTGCACTCCCTGTCTCAATCCACCTTTGAAGTCTGTCAGTAGACTTCTGGTTCCTGTCAGAGCATTTACAAGTTTAATACCAATTCCCGGTCTGGTACCTAACCTGTCTGTACTTAAACTAGAGATGTTCTGAGTCTTATCATTATTCACGCGCTTATGTGTAGCTTCCATCTTCTTATTAGGACAACAATAAGACACATGTCCTTTTTGATGACACTTGAAGCACGACATCTGTTTTCGTGACTTAACAGTCTTAGACATGTTTTGTGACAACAGATCTAGCTTGTAATAGGGCTCTTTAGCTTGTAATAGGTCTAGTATTAATAGTAATCGAGTGGCAACTAGCCATGGTGTCAAGGAGAGTCAAAAATTTCCTAAAGAAAACTGGAAGGAGAGTGGTGGGTAATAGACCGGGCTATGATAAGTCCAAAGTGAAGTGTTATAATTGCCAAAATTTTGGACACTTCGCTAGGGAATGCCAAAGACCCAATAATGAGCAGACTGCAAATCCTGTAAGACAAGGCACCTCTCTAGCATCAAAAGCCTTGGTGGTTCAACAGCTTGATGGTTCATATGACTGGAGTGCTTTATCTGAAGAAGTACTCATGGTTGATATTGAAGATCAAGACAAAATGGTTGAATCCACGTCTTACATGCCAACTGCTGAAGAGTATCAGGTGGAAACACAAGATGCTAAGATGTCAACAGTTGATGATGATGTGCTGGACTTGGGATCTACTGAAGATCTATGTCCTGAAGATTTTGTGGTGCATATGGCTGATCTCCAAACCGATAAAAAACGGGTATGTCTTGATATTCTCACTCTTACTGATGTATGTCAACTTGTTGCTAGTTTACAGTCCCAAGTAAATGTTTATGCTGAATCACATAGGACTGTTACATCTGAATTAGAACAAGTAAAAAGTGATGTACGTAGGCTTAGTGAGGATAAATTAGCTTTAAAAGAAAAGATTAAGTTTAATATGGCAGATAAGACCGCTCTTAGAGATACTATTAATGAACAAGCTATTAAAATAGACGGTCTTTATCTAAACTTAAGAGACTTGAACAAAGATGTAGCTAATAAAGAGCTAGAGCTATCTGAGTCTAAAATGAAACTAGTTGAGTTGAATCATAAGATTGAAAGTTATAGGACATCTTCCTTGACTTTAGATTATATAATTAGTTCTCAACGAAGCGTAAATGATAGATCTGGATTAGGTTGCCATGATGTACATCCTCCTTTTAATTCTAATTACACTAAGGCTTATGAAGACTTAGAAATGATTGATGTGCCTGTTAACTCTGAGAAAACTCCAATGAATAAGTCAGAGATATCTGAGTTAGAGAAGCCTGTTATTAAAGACCTAACATCTAATGAGTGCAAAACTGAATTAGATGCTGAGGATATTAAAGGACAGGAAAGTAAAACTTCAGAGACTCAGAAAATTACTGACTTAGAAAAGGCAAAAGAAGTTAAGTCTAAGAAGATAATGTCGTGCTTCAAGTGCCATGAACGAGGGCACGTGGCTTCTTGTTGTCCCAATAAGAAGTCAGAAGCAAAACATAGACCAGTTGACAGAGACATGTCACCGGGTACTTCTAAGATGGATGTAGACAGGTCGAGTTCTAACCCTGGGTTAGGAAGTCAACCCATATCTAAACCTGTGAACATTTTGAAAAGGTTAGGAACACACAGTGTTTCTCCACCTAAACCTAAACGGTTTTCTAATGATAATACTTTCAATCATTCACAAGATCAAACACCGTCAAGGTTTAGGACACCTCATCGCAACCATAGTCATTTTGAGATTGGTTCTACTTCTCGGAACCATAGTCATTATGAGAGTGGTTCTACCTCACGTACATATGGGATTAATTATAATTATAACTATAATCGTAATCAAGGACAACAATCCCAAGGTAATGTGTCAGAGAGGCCTGTTTCTCATTCACCTCATAGACCCAAGACCACCGTTCCTCAACAAACTCGAACTCCTTTGAAAGTAATTCAGGCCCCAGATGGGAAAAAGGGTTACTTTAAAAAAGTTAAGTTTGTTGATGGTGAGGGACGATCCAAGTCTGTTATGGCTTGGGTCCCTCTTGACGACTAATTGTGTACAACTGTCATGTGCAGGAACAAACTGTGAACGGAGATAGCTGGTGGTACGTAGACAATGGGTGTTCAAGACACATGACAGGAGATAGAAGTCTACTAATGGACTTCAAAGGGGGACTGAAGCAGCGAGTTAATTTCGCTGGGGAGAAAGGTGGAATCATCAATGGGAAAGGAAAAGTTTCTAACGGAACTTTGACTCTTGAGAATGTGAACTATGTTGAACAACTGGTTCACAATCTAATGAGTGTTTCCCAAATATTGTGATAAAGGTCATCCGGTATTATTTAATGATACAGAGGCCTTAGTCCTGAAGCCGGGTCTGGTTATTCCAGAAAAATGGATTATAATGAGGGCTCCAAGGAAGAGGGATATCTATGCTATTAACATGGGTATTCCTGCATCTTCAATAGAGTCGACATGCTTATTATCCAAAGCTTCAGAAGCAGATTCTATACTTAGGCATCGGAAAATGGCACACCTGAATTTACGAAAAATGAATTATATAACCAAGAATGGGTTAGTTCTGGGTGTACCATCTACGCGTTTTGAGTTTGAAGACAAGTGTGTTTCTTGCTTAAAAGGAAAGCAACATAAGAAACCATACAGGTCTAAAACTAAAAACTCCATTTCCATGCCATTTGAATTGCTACATATGGATCTCTTCGGCCCAATAAGCAAAAGAAGCATAGGTGGCAAGTGGTATTGCTTAGTTGTCACAGATGACTACTCTCGATTCTCGTGGGTATTCTTTTTGGGGTCTAAGGATGAAACTCCAGGAATTATTATGGAGTTCTTAGACTTAATCGAGAATGTCTACAACACGAGAGTGAAGAGTATTCGTAGTGACAATGGGACTGAGTTCAAAAATTCCAAGCTGAATGTATATTGCTCAAGCAAAGGCATACAACATCAATTCAGTGCACCTTATGAACCTCAACAAAATGGTGTTGCTGAAAGGAAGAATAGAACTCTCATTGAAGCAGCAAGAACAATGCTTGCAGATTCAAGGCTTCCGGTCATTTTTTGGGCAGAAGCGGTGAATACTGCATGTCATGTTCTAAACCGGGTTCTTACGGTTAAAAAGCAGAACAAGACTTGTTATGAGCTTTTGAACAATAAGAAACCGAACTTGAAAGGGTTTGAACCCTTTGGTGTCTCATGTACTTTATTGAAAACTAGTTCTCAACCAAAATTTGGTGAGAAGGCTGACGAAGATATTTCCTAGGTTATGTGCCTAACTCACCAAATAAACGAGTTTTTAATAAAGCTACCAGACTTGTGGAAATAGTTTATAACGTTGAAGTTACGAGCTACACACATGACTCACATAAGGGATTAGATTGACAATTTGACTATTCTGATCTCTTTAAGTCATATAAAGTCCCATTGTGTGATTATGCGGTTGATCCTGTACTTACTGAACATTTATTGTCTGGTGATGGAGATATTGGCTCCATTCCAACATCGACTGCCTCTATGGATCATAATCATGCATCAACAAGTGCCACAGAACAACCTCCGGTGAATGACACTCAAGAGACTGACACGTCACCAGCAGTTACCGATAGGATAACTTCTGATGAGATGTACAGTACTGATGAGGATATGCCACCATTGGAAGAAATTGGCACCAATCTTTATGATAATATGGTGATTGAGCCAATTATAACCACAAGAATTCACAAAGATCACCCAACTAAGAATATCATTGGTGATCCAAATGCATCGGTTCAAACCAGGGCTAGTACTTCTGAGTACTCGAGCCTATATGTTGCAATTATGGAGACTGGGATTATCAATCAATGTTCCTACTCGTGCTTTATCTCACAAATTGAGCTTAAGAATGTTCAAATGGCATTAAAGGACAATTCATGGGTCAAGGCAATGCAGGAAGAGTTGTCTCAGTTCTCAAAACTGCAAGTTTGGGAGTAGGTTGACCTTCCCGTTGGAGAATATCCAATTGGAACTATGTGACAACCGTCAAAATCTCAGGTCATTGCCGCGCTTAAATCTCTAGAATCTCAAGTTTCATTTATAGCATTTTAAAAATCCTAACGGAAGGTCTAGGTTACGACTCCTTATGTACCGAAACTGTAAATTACCGAAACGTGTAACATGTTAGAAGATTGCTTAGCGGACTTTAAGACCGTGAAGAACATTATATTAGGTTACAAAGTTCCAAAGAAAACAAATGAAATTTAATTTCATACGTCACCACAAAATATTTATTGTATCACAAAAACCGGAATTTAATCGGAAATTCCGTAACTCGGTTAACACAACCAGAAACCGCCCGATTAACCCGCGAATACCAACCGTAAACAAATTAAATACCTTATGATGAAAATTATAAACTTATAAAATCAAGTTTTACAACTCAAACTTTAACTCTCAAAACATCACAATTAAATCTTACAAAACATACAAACTTACATCAATTTAATTTTACAACTTATAAGACTTTATTTCCTTACAATTAACAAAATAAAAATAAAATAAAAACTCCTCCACCCACCAAAAATCTGTAGCCCACTCTCTTGAACCCACTCAAAACCTCCACTAACTCAATTATATTCCATGCAAGACATATACACTTACACACTCTTTCATTTTCATCATTTCCTCTCTTTTCTCTCAAGAAAACACACATAAACACTCCCAAAACACACACTAAACTCCGGAATTTCCAGCCCCCTTTTCATCTTTAAATCACCATTTCAAAGGTGTTCTTACACTAATACAAGACCCTTAAGGTATAACCACTCATCATAGCTTTCATTTCCTTCTTTTATCATGTCCATTTCATGGATTTCATGCATTTTTCATGGCTTAAATCCTCATATAAGGTTTGATGGTTTGTAGGTTACACCTTATACACATTCATGTGTAAAAGAAGGGTAACCTATGATCAAACCAAGAATCAAACCGAAAAAGTCGACTTTTTGATGTTATTGTAACTATTTTCATGTTCTTGCAAGCTTGAATAGATTTAATGGTTAAAAATCATTTCTAACACATCTTGGATGTATTTTAACACCAAGAATGTGTTAGAACAAAGATTTAAAGGATTAAATAAGATTAAAAGCTTGGTTGCAAGTTGTGTTCTTGAAAAAAAGCCAAAAACCCAACTTTGGGCTTGCATGCACCAAAATTCGTAGCTAGATCTTGATCCTTGTTAAAATATGTTTAGGTTTATGTAAAACACATGTTCATGCATAAAATACAAGGCCTCAATCATTGGATTAGGTCTAAAAATCGTTTGGTGGTGAAAACACACCAAAAAGATCATTTGTGTCTTCTATGTAATCTGTCCAGATTTTGACCCCACTTTGATCGACCATAACTCAGTCAATAATGGTCCAAAAATCTTGATTTTTCTTCTGGAATTTAGCTTAATGTCTTACCTTTAAAACCCCACTAGTCTCACTCAAATCCATGGAGTATTCGACCTCCAAATGTATCACCTAAAACTGATGCGCAAACAGCTACCTTCCTGTGAGCAATCTTGTTGTGATACATATTCATGGGGCTTAAGGTGTTCAAGAAATTAAAAAAAAATTGTTTTTAGACTTCTAACAAGTTTATATCAGTAGAATAAAAATATAGTAATTTATCTTGTTGATCTCATATTTTTAGAAAATGCATGAACATCATGCATTGTTGAAAGCTTGTAAATTTCAAATACTTGTGTTGTGAAGATTCTAAAATACATAAATGCTAGATAAAACATGTTAAAATTTTGGGGATTATTTTTCTCAGTAACTAAATCATAAAAAGAGTCTTGAAAATAAAAATGGGAATTTTTGGTGAAACATAAGTATTTTTCTCAAATTAATGCAAATTAAGCCTAGGAAAGGTGAAATAATCATGAAAAATACTTTTGAACACCAAATAATTTTGGGAAAATTTCAGTGTCATTTTCCTCAGAAAATGACACTATCCTCAAAATTTAACACTCTTCGGATGTGTTTTGATATGCTTTCCGATTTACATCTCGTTAAAACGCATAATGTTGTTAACCAAAGTTCCAGTGCTCAAAATGACTTGAAAATTTTACACAAATCTAAAAATGGGTAAAAAAAGATCTGGTAAAAATTCCAGAATTTTTTGTAAAGTGGGAACAAATAACAATGGACTTCATTACTAAGCTTCCAAAGATATCAACTGGAGCTTACACGATATGGGTCATTGTTGATCGTTTGACAAAATCAGCCCCTTTCCTGGCAATAAAAGAAACCGATAAAACAAATAAGATAACAAGAGTCTATCTGAAAGAAGTAGTCTCTAGACACGGTGTACCTATATCCATTATCTCGGATAGGGATAGCCGATTTACCTCTCACTTCTGGTAATCCCAACAAAAGGCATTAGATACTCGCCTCGATATGAGTACTACCTACCATCCTCAAACCGACGGCCAGAGTGAGCGAACAATACAAACGCTTGAAGATATTACAAGTATGTGTGATTGACTTTGGAGGAAATTGGATTGCACATTCACCCCTAGCCAATTTCTCCTACAACAATAGTTATCACACCAGCATTGGAATGGCACCATTTGAAGCGTTGTATGGACGCAAGTGCCGATCACCACTCTGCTGAGCAGAGTTGGTTGACAAACGAATTTCTGGTCCGGAGATTTGTTCAAGAGACAACGGAGAAGATATCCCAAAGTTTTTAACACAATAAAGTCGGCACGAGACCGACAGAAAAGTTACGCTGACAACCGCCGTAAAACTTTGGAATTTCAAGTAGATGACAAAGTCCTACTCAAAGTATCGCCCTGGAAAGGGGCAGCTCGTATCGGGAAACGAGGAAAGCTAAATCCAAGATACATAGGACCTTCTGAAATCCTTGCGAGGATTGGTCCTGTGGCTTATAAACTCAAACTGCCTCAAGAATTAAGCAGTATCCACGACACTTTCCATGTATGTAATCCAAAGAAGTGTCTTTCCAACGAATCCCTAATCATGCCTCCTGATTAAGTTTACGTTGATAACAAACTCAACTTTGTGGAGGAACCTATCGAAGTGTGGGACGGGAGAGTCCAAAAGCTCCGACGCAGTCGGATTAAAGTAGTAAAAGTTCGTTGAAACTCGAAACTCGGCCCAGAGTTTTCTTGGGAGCGTGAAGATGAAATGCGGAGGAAGTACCCTCATCTTTTCGACAACACGCCTGTTGCTCAAGGCACTGCTTAAATTTCGGGACGAAATTTCTTTAACGAGGGGAGAATGTGACAACCCTCGCAAACCGGTAAATCCGTACACACTAAATCATGCATTCTTACGCTAATTCCCTCATAATCAAAACGAATTTGGTTTAAACTGAGATAAGTCTAGCACACGCCCACGTTGCACATTTTGGTGCACACTATTTTAATGCATGATGCATTACGTTTAAGTAATTATTGAGAATTGCACAATATAAATCGGATGGTTTCCGATAAACACGAACGTTGGTGATAACTTTTTCCCGAACGGTGTAAAACTATTGAATGTAATTAGTAGTTAACTACTTATATTATTATGCTACTTAAACTAATCATTTAGAAGCTTAAACATGTCAAAATAATTCTAAGCAAGCTAGCACATAGCTCTAATTTAACCAAGCAAGCTATCACATAGCTTTAATTAAATCCAAGCAACCTAGCTAGCATGTCACTTAATTCAAATGCAGATTCCTTTTCTACGTGATCTCACTTCGCAAGCTCCTTTCTCAACCATATGTTTTCTCCTACTTGGTTACTTGCTTAATTTCACACTCACATGTTTACTTGCTTGCTTACAATCCAACGCCACTTGCTCCCTTGATTTGATTGAAAGACTAAGCACCTCCCATCACCACCTCCTCTTGCTTCACATTTAAGAAAGGCATTAAGCAAGAGAAAACATTACGTACACACACTTCACAATTTCATTTCAAAAATTCTACACATTTCTCTCTCTCATTTTCCCTCTCATTTCACCACTTTCACCACCTCCTTCAAGAACAACCACCACAAACCACCATGAACCACCACCTTTTATACCTCATTTTTCACCTCCTTTCAAGCTCTTGATCATCATTAAGTATTTAAAAGGAGATTTGGGTTGAAGATTTCAAGTTCTCTTCTTTCTTACCATTTCATCCTAGAGAATTGTAAGGAAACTCTTCATTTTGACCTCTTCATTTCCTTCATTTAAAATACTTACATGCTAGATGTTCACTCATACGTTAAAATCAACTAATATATAAGTATATATGTGTGATTAATGGTGAAAACTCGTTAAAAAGAACTAAAGAAACTCAAAACTCAAAGAAACTTACTTGACAGAAACTTTGGACGAATTTAGAAGATCATAACTCGGTCATAAAATAACCAAATCTAATGATTCTTGAGCCTAAAATTAAGTTTAAGAAGTTAGATTTCCAACCCAAGTGGTCTCATGTAATTTGGACAAGTTTTGATACCTCAAATCGATTTTATAAGAACATGTGTCTAATCTGTCTTCAGGAGACGAAATATGACTCTACTTTAAGAGACCATAACTTTTTATCCACAGATCCAAAAGAGATGAATCTTTTTCCTAAAGGTCACATTTTGTCTTATCTTTAAAAGTAGTATGATCACGTTTTGTGAAGATGAGTCTAGCTCTGTGAACAAGTGATTTTCCTATCAACTGTCCAGAAACATAGCTGATGTACCTTTGTGTACTAATAAATAGTTTTGAACCCCTTATACTTGTTCAAAAATTATGAATCTTACTTTTCTGTAAACCTAAGACATAGGGGAACATATGATAAAAATTTCATAAGAAAATAAGTTCGTTTGACCAGTCAAAACGATACCACAAGAAGGGTAAAAAAATGGGCAGAATCTGTTAAAAATGTAAACAGCACTAACTGTGGTCAAACAGTATTAACTTTGGTCAAACAGCACTAACTGTGACTTAACAACAGTAACTGAGGTCAAACAGTACAAACTATGGTCAAACAGCACTAACTGTGACTTAACAGCACTAACTGAGGTCAAACAGTACAAACTTTGGTCAAACAGCACTAACTGTGACTTAACAGCACTAACTGAGGTCAAACAGTACAAACTTTGGTCAAACAGCACTAACTGTGACTTAACAGCACTAACGACACTAACAACAGTTACTTAACAACACTAACGACACTAACTTTGGCTTAACAACACTAACAAGGAAAACAACATTAACGAAAAATAACACTAAACTCTGTGAAGCCAACAAATTCCAATCTTGAACAATAGAGAAATGTATTCAAACGCTACGTTTTGAACAAATGATAATGAAGATTTCTAATCGATTTAATAATCGCCTTTTCAGTAACGATATACATTGTAGGTTTAAAAACCTTAAATGTACACTGTAATAACAAAGTAATTATGTTTTCGATAAACATACAAGTATGCATACAAAACTATCACCAACGGGTCGTACACCTTTCGAAAACGAAATACTCTTTCAACCTACTAATTGAGTGAACAACTAGCATAGATATGCAGGTAGCTATCTACTTATACAAACCTAGGTGTGCGGGTAGCCACCTACTATTACAAGCATAGATGTGCGGGTAGCCATCTACTTTTACAAACCTAGATACGCGGTTAGCCATCTACTTATACAAACGACCTCACGTGTATAGGGCGCTAGGAGGCTATTTTGGGCAAACTTATTTCTGTAAACGCTAGCTCTCACAAAGCTCACCAGGTGAGTTCACAGCCCCTATTTTACTGCTTTTTACTGCTTTCTAAATTTGGGGTGAAAAACATATGTACTGTTTACATACAAACTGATTTCATGCGATGATTGAAAACCTGACAACGAATCCTTGTGCGATGCCATGAGAGCTTGCTCAGGCTGAGTGGACCAATCATAGGAACCATATATTTGCTGAACCACTAAGACTTTGGAAGTTAAAGTACTTCCCGAGTCTTGTTTTGCAATGCTAGTATCAGCCTTCGGTCGTTGACATTCCCTGGCAAAGTGTCCGTAACCTTGACAGTTATAACACTTGACCTTGGATTTGTCAAACCCTGGTCGATTTCCAACAACTCTCCTACTCGTACGCTTTAGGAAATTCTTCACTCTCCTTGACACCATAGCAAGTTGCCACTGGAGGTCCATTTCCTCTAAGTCATCAGGGTCGACTTGATCATAATCCTCATCAAATTGTGCAGGATCATTAATCTTCCCTTGAATGTAATTCTCATAGGAAGCAGCGAACGAAGCCAGCACAGAAAGTTGTTGTTCTGCTGATTTCACACTCATTGGCATTTTATGATGCCCTTGAGTTGACTTCTCAGAAGAAGTATTCTTACTTCGTTTCTCGCTTCCATCTGAAGCTATAAAGCATAGATCCTCGGTTAACATTTCACCAAGTTCATCAATTTCACCAGCAAATAGAGCAGTGGTGGAATTGGATGACACATTTGAGATACTAGACTTTCCATGATATAATCCTGGATTTTGTAGTTGATCATAATCAGTATCTCTTGTTTTCTTGGAGAAATAATAGCCTCTAAGCTTATCTATCGCTTGCTCTAAGGTCATTTTAGCATATCGCTCATCATTGTCTTTGAGCATGATCCCATATATTTCCCATTTAGAAGGTAAACCCTCAATGAATTTGTCGGTTTTCTCTTCATTCGAATAGAAAATTTCATGATCATCTAGCTCACTCAATAAGTGGTAGTATCGAGTGGTATAGGCTTCAAGATCCTCTTCTCTAAAAGCTTTAAACACTGTAAACTGCTTTTTCAAAAGGTTTTTCTTGCCTGCCTTAACCTGTGGGCTTCCCTCACATCGTTTCTCTAGAGCTTCCCAGAGCTCCTTAGCAGTGTGAAAGGACTTCAATTGATGATTGATCTCCTTGGGAAGACTCATCTTTATTGAGGAATGTGCCTTATTCTCAATAGTATAGTCCTTCTTTTGGTATTTATACCCAGCAAGTTCGTACGAACTTAGCTGGTCCTAGGTTCGTACGAACTTACATGTTCGTACTAACTTCCTAGGTTCGTATGAACATATAGGTTCGTACGAACTTACAATACAACTTACAAAAAGGCTAAGTTAATTAAACAAACTACAAATTAACTATAAAACTAATTACAAAATAAGAGCTGTTGTCACAAAACGTGCACTAACAGACTCCCCCTTGACAATAGCTCTATATGTCTTCAGTCTTCTGGCTCTGTCGAATCTTGATTCTCGATCAACTCTGTCGACTCTCAGCCCATAAGCCTTTTTCAACACACACCTTCACAACCTTCTGATACCTTCGTCCTTCATGTCTCTAACTGTCTCTATACAAGATCTTGTTTACATGAAGTTTCATCCGATCATCCTTCGACAAGTTTACCAGATGTAAACTGTCATAAACTCTCAGCAGCTCCTTTCCTTCACAATCTTCCATTACTGCCTCAGCAGTCTTGTTATCCACGTACCACCACTTGAGATTTGCAAGAATGTTCTGTGGCATTTTCTTCAGCGGAACCCTCTTCAAGCATTTGACTGGTCTGTAGACCATCTTTATCCACGGCTTGTTAGTTAGTGGATCAATCCGGTTCAGATCAAGAACTCTCTTTCCCGGCTTTGGCTTTAGACTTTCAAACTGATTAGATCTTCCTTCACACTTTAAGATTCTTTCTAAGGCACTAGCGTAAGGATCATCACCAATATTCACCAAGTCTATCATAGCTAGTTCCTTCAGTTCAATTTTAGGCAACGAGCTAAAGTGTTGGGACATGTTATTGTGACAACAGATCTAGCTTGTAATAGGATTAGTGTATTTATTGTCAAACTTGTATAATTGGTTTAGACTTGTAAATATATGATATTAACTTGTTATTATTATTTGTTAAATATTATTGTACAAGTATCGATTTCAAGTTAAAGTCGAAATCGCGAATTGAGAAGTCAACTCGCAAGTCAACAAGACTTGCGAGCTGAGATCTCAGTTCGCAGACCATCTGGACTCGCAGGTCTCACCTGCGAGTTGAGAACTGGGCTCGCAATGCCATCTGGACTCGCAGGCCCATGGGCTGCGAGTTGAGTCAACTCGCAAAGCCCATGGGCTGCGAGTTGAAACAGATATAAATATTTATTGCTGCTCATTTATTAGGCGAGATCTAGAAATCCGTGCCATCATCACACACACCAAATATTTAATTATTCTCCTCGTTTTTCGTGCAGATATATTTATTATAGTATTAAAGGCTCGGTTTTGAGTGATTAACTTAGTTAATAATCAAAACGAAGCCCTTTAATTGATAATAAAGTTATATAAGCTTAAACCTAACGTATTGAGGGATTCCGCACCTCAATACTTAAAGATAATCCGTTATCGAACCAAGATCTAGCGACTTTACATAAAGGTCCTCAGCTTGTT
The DNA here is from genome assembly GCA_963921325.1 of Logfia minima. Lineage (NCBI taxonomy): Eukaryota > Viridiplantae > Streptophyta > Magnoliopsida > Asterales > Asteraceae > Logfia > Logfia minima. The sequence continues at coordinate 21,918,315 of OY992770.1, forward strand.
CTTCAAGTACTGAATCCCATCATATCTTTTTAGTATGAACAACTTCAGATTGCTGTCATAGAACCAACTTATGATGCCTCGCTTCAGCTTGCCCGATCCTCTGACCCTGATATCACCCTTATATTTGATTTCCGGTTCCTTTTCAACCTTTTTGAACCATAACTTCTTTAACTCCTCTCGAGTTGGTTCAACTTCTTCAGAATCTGAATCAACTTCAGGAGCTGAGTCCTGTTCCAAGTTGATCACTTTCTCCACAGCTTCATCCTCAACAAATACTTCAGTTACTGGTTGCTTTGACACTATGAATTCATCAATATCAGCATCGTCATCTGGAATAATTTCATCATCGGATTTCCAGTCTGCAACCTCCTTATCCAAAATCTCTCCTTCCTCTAACTCAGATCCCTCACTATTAGAATCGTCCAAACCAAGCAACGCTTCAATAGTTTCAGTGTCAGCTAGATTCACTGGAGTCTGCTCAGATCCACTGCCAGCCTTCTTAGCTTCGTTTTCATTCTTCTTTGCACCCCATTCTGAAATATGGCTGCTACCACCTTCTGCCGCTGCACCAACACCAGACCCTGATTCTGCACCCCAACCACCTTTCTGATCCGTTTTTTCTTCGATTTTCTTGCTCCAGTCTGACCCTTCTGCTGATGCCTCACTGGACTCTTTGTTCCACCCTCCAGATGGTTCAATTTCTTCTTTAGGCTTTGTTGCACCTTGTCTAGATCCGCTCACACCAGAACCTTGACCAGACTCCCCCTGAGCTATTACTGCACCTTGCACTCTAGATGAAGAGCCAAGCAACTCACCTTCTTTGGGTGCACTTGGGTGGGTTGAGTCGTAGGAGGAGCAGTAGCAGGTGTAACCGATGGAGGTGTGGGTGGTGTTGTTGTGGATGTAACCAGTGGTGATTGAACAGTCGGTGGAGCGACGGGTGGTGGAGTATGAGATATGATGTGAGGAGCTTGACCACCCTCTTCAATAACGATACCAGAGGAATGCGGGCGCTTACGTGATTGCACCCAGAACCGGTCTGGTTCAGATTCATCATCAGAGTCCACAGGAATATAGTCATTGTCCTCCTGGACCTTTCTCTTTCCCTTCTCCTTTTCCCTGGCAGCTTTGGGGTCACGCAACACCCCCTTAGAGCCCTGGAAAATGATCATAGGCTGATCCGAATCACCATCATCATCATCATCATCTTCAGCATCAGTCTCAGTGGCCTCAGAATCATGAGCTGCATCCACATCAGCTTTACTGGGCTCGGCAACATCAACTCTTTCAGAGAAATACTTATCAACATCCCTGAGTTCCTCCTCAACAGACTGGTGTTGAGATCCAGTGGCCACAGTATTTGGGCCAGCACTGCCCTGCAGAACATTTCTTACCAGTTCTTCAGCAATAGCAACATCAACATGTTCTCCCTCAACAGGGTGCTCTACTTGGTGCAGAATATCCTCAACAACCTCCTGTTGTTGCACATCACCAACTTCCATATGATCTGCCACGAGGGCTGGACCTGGTTCTTGAAGTGGAACCTCTGCTTCTGCCTGAGGCTGGGGCACATCCAACCAACCATCATTTGGTGGTGCCTGATAGTTAGCATTGATAATTGCCCCAAATAACGGCACAGCCTGAGGCCTATCAGCAACCGCTCTCCTCTTGTTGTGACTGAGGCAATGCCCGAAAATTTTCTTATCCACCGGCATCAGATGAACAACCGGGTCGATAATTGGAAGATTTGGAAGCAGAGCATTGATTACCATCATGACAAACCGAGGATATAGAATGAAATGCTCCTTCACACTCCCCTTGATCTGCTGAACCATCTCATCGAAAAAGTACTGAGAGAAGCAGTAGGGTTTGTTGTAAACAAGGGAAATCATTGTTGAGACATGTTGTGTGACAACAGATCTAGCTTGTAATAGGGCTCTTTAGCTTATAATAGGTCTAGTATTAATTGTAATCGAGTTTGTACATTGGTTTTGAATTGTAAATGAAAAACTTTGGTTGGAAAACATTTTAGAGTGAAAAATCAAAAAGCTGAAAAAATGTTGACCAAGTTTGACCGCGAACCGAGTCAGTTCGCAGGACAAATTTGGACTGCGAACCGAGTCAGTTCGCTGGGCCATAATGGGCTGCGAACCGAGTCAGTTCGCAGAAGCCCATAACCCGCGAACTGAGACGGTTATAAATACAAATTAGGGTTTAAACCTAAAGAACTTTTGCCATTAACCTGATACGAATTACCTGAGTTTTCCAGAACGTTTATACATTCTAAAGGCTAGGTGTTGATCGTTTAACATTCGTTAATAGTCAATACAAAGCAATTAGATACCCGATTCACTATAATTGTGAAACAAATCGTTATAGATCCTATAACTAAGTATTTGTTGGGACATATTATTGTGACAACAGATCTAGCTTGTAATAGGACTAGTGTATTTATTGTCAAACTTGTATAAATTGTTTAGACTCGTAAATATATGATATTAACTTGTTATTATTATTTGTTAAATGTTATTGAACAAGTATCGATTTCAAGTTAAAGTCAAAATTCGCGAATTGAGAAGTCAACTCGCAGGTTTGACCTGCGAGTTGAGATCTCATCTCGCAACCATCTGGACTCGCAGCTCTCAGCTGCGAGTTGAGATCTTGGCTCGCTGATATCTGGACTCGCAGGTCATACTTGCGAGTTGAGATCTGGGCTCGCAATCATCTGGACTCGCAGGCCCATGGGCTGCGAGTTGAGTCAACTCGCAAAGCCCATGGCCTGCGAGTTGAACCAGATATAAATATTTTAATGCTGCTCATTATTAGGAGTGACCTAGAAATCCGTGCTATAATTACACACACCAAATATTTTAAGTATTTCTCTCCTCGAAATCTGTGCAGATATAAAAGCATTTATTGAATAAGCTCGGTTTTGACTGTTTAACACTAGTTAATATCAAAACGAAGCTTGTTAATTAATTGCAAAGTTATATAAGCAATAAACCTTAAGTATTGAGGGATTCCGCACCTCAATACCTAAAAGATAATCCGTTATCGCTAACCAAGATCTAGAGACTTACAATTGGTATCAGAGCTTTCGGGCTTAGAAACATTGTGGTTACAAGGTTTTTGGTTATATAACATCTTTAGGGTCGTTTTTCGAACGAAATCTACGGATTTATTCGTAAAATACCAAAAAGTTTCAGTTCCCAGATTTCGAGGCGCCGTTTTGCGAGTTGAGATTAGGGTTACTGTTATCTGCGAGTTGAGATTCCTGCGAACCGAGTTCCATTGCGAACTGAGAATCTCTGCGAACCGAGTTGAGATTCCTGCGAACCGAGTTCCATTGCGAACTGAGAATCTCTGCGAACCGAGTTGAGTTTCTGCGAACCGAGTTCTTTGCGAACTGAGTTTTCTGCGAGTTGAGAATCAGCTGCGAACCGAGTTCCATTGCGAACTGAGTTTCTGCGAGCTGAGATTTTCTGCGAGTTGACATTTTTTAGTTGCGAGTTGAGATTATTAAATTCGCAATATAACCTAATTTTTCACTTTAAAATGTCTGATTTAAGCCGAATGATCGAGATGGAACACGAGGTTGGAAAATCTAATGTTCCACCGAAGCTACTTAGACTTGAGGACTATTATGGGTGGAAAGACAGATTTGAAAGTTACTGTAGATTCCACGACATCACTATTTGGTTGTGTATTAAAAACGGATATGTTGCACCTACAGCTGAGGTAGGGAACGCAACAGTGATTGTGACTTATGATCGAATGAATGACCATCAGAAGAAAGAATTCACCATCGATAATAAAGCACATTCTTCAATTAAGATGAGCCTTCCTAAGGAGATCAACCATCAGTTGAAGTCCTTTCACACAGCTAAAGAGCTGTGGGACGCTCTAGAAAAGAGATGTGAGGGGAGCCCTCAGGTGAAAGCTGGTAAATGTAATCTTCTAAAAAAGCAGTTTATGGTATTTAAGGCTTTTAGAGAAGAAGATCTTGAGGCTTACACCACCCGTTTCTATCATCTATTAAGTGAGCTTGACGACCATGCTATCTTTTATAATGACAAGGAGAAAACCGACAAGTTTATTGAGGGTTTACCTTGTAAATGGGAGATGTACGGTATCATGCTGAAAGATAATGATGAAAGATATGCAACCATGACCCTAGAGAAAGCGATTGATAAACTAAGGGGTTATGACTTCTCTAAGAAAACGAGAGATACGGATTCTGATCATCTACAGAATCCTGGTCTGTACCATGGAAAGACTAGTATCTCTAACTCCTCATCCAATTTGACCACGGCTTTGTTTGCAGGTGAAATTGATGAGATTGGAGAAAAATTGACTGAGGATCTCTGTTTCATTGCTTCGGATAACGGTGATAAACGAAACAGGAGCACCACCTCAGATAAATCCACTCAAGGGCATCATAAGATGCCGATGAGTGTGAAATTAGCCGAACAACAACTTTCTGTGTTGGCATCGTTCGTTGCTTCTTATGAAAACTATATTCAAGGGAAGATAAACGATCCAGCACAATTTGATGAAGATTATGATCAGGTTGATCCTGACGACTTAGAGGAAATGGACCTCCAGTGGCAACTGGCTATGGTGTCAAGGAGAGTAAAGAATTTCCTAAAGCGTACGGGTAAGAGAGTGGTTGGAAATCGACCAGGTTTTGACAAGTCCAAGGTCAAGTGTTATAATTGTCAAGGTTACGGACACTTTGCCAGGGAATGCCAAAGACCAAAGGTTGATGCTGGAACTTCAAAACAAGATTCGGGAAGTAATCTAACTTCCAAAGTCTTAGTGGTTCAGCAAATAGACGGATCTTATGATTGGTCTACACCATCAGAGCAAGCTCTCATGGCTGAGATTGACGATCAAGAGAAACAAATTGAATCCACTTCCTACATGCCAACTACTGAAGAACTTCAAGCTAATGTGCCACACACTGAAGTTAAGGGGATTGAGGAAGATGTTCTCTACATCAACTCGACAGAAGAAATGAGTCCCAATGATTTTGTGGCATATATGGCTGATATTCAATCCGAAAAGAAAAAGGTATGTTTAGATCTCCTTACTCTCACCGATGTATGCTATTTAGTTACTGATCTTCAAACACAGGTTAGTGTCTTTGCAGAATCTAACAAAACCTTGACCTCAGAATTAGACTTAGCTAAGTCTGATGTTCGTCAGTTAGGTGAAGATAAATTAGCACTGAACGAGAAGATTAAGAGTGATACTCTAGATAAGACCAGTCTGACTGACATTATAAATGAACAATGTATTAAAATAGACGGGTTATATCTAAACCTTAATGAGCTTAATAGAAATATAGCTATTAGGGATAAGGAATTATCAGAGTCAAATATGAAACTGGTAGAGCTGAATAGAAAATTTGAAGGTTATAGAACTTCTTCTTTGACCTTAAATAGAATCATTGGCTCTCAACGTAGTGTAAAGGATGTTACTGGCCTAGGATACTCAGATGTCCCTCCGCCTTTTAATGCCAATTACACTGCTTCCACTTCTGTTGACTTAGAAATGACAGATGTTAATCCTGAGACTGAGGATTTGGAAAATCAACAGTCTATTGCATCTGAGATCCAAAAGGAGACTGTCAATGATTCATCTTTAACCAAGAGTACAGTCAAATCTCTCACTAAAGTACAATTCGTATCAAGTGGGATGATTGGAAGTACTGATGGAAATAATGAAGTCATTAAGAAACATAAGGAGTTACCTTCAGTGTCTTTTGATCAGATAAAGAAGGAGTCTGCTAAGACCGCTAAGTCACGAAAGCAGATGTCATGCTTCAAATGTCATCAACGAGGACATGTCTCTTCTTGTTGTCCCAATAAGAAGAATGAAGTTGCTCCTAAGCGCGAGGCCAGTGATAAGTCTAAAAATATCTCTAGAACAGACAGGTTAGGTACCAGACCTGGTATTGGTATTAAACCTGTGACTGCTCTGAAAAGAGATGCGTCTCACAGTGTCTCGCCACCAAAACCTAAACGGCATGAAAACTCTGCTAAGGATCAGGTGCCGTCGAGGTTTATGACTCCGAGAAGGAACCAAAGTCACTTTGAGATTGGATCTACATCTCGTTCACAAGGAGTTAACCAAGGGTCCTATAATAATCGTAACCAAGGGGAGAAATTCCAGGGTTATGTATCGGGGAGAGTTGGAAGTCAGTCAACTCATAGACCCAGGACCACTAATCATCAGCAAGCTGATGCTCCTTCAAAAGTGACCAAAGCTCCCAATGGGAAAAATGGTTACTTTAAAGAGCTACAGTTTGTCGATGATAAGGGACAAACCAAGACCGTAATGGCTTGGGTCCCTCTTGATAACTGATTGTTTACAACTTGTATGTGCAGGAGCAGACTGGGAACAATGATAATTGGTGGTATGTTGACAGTGGATGCTCTAGGCACATGACAGGAACAAGAAGTCTACTGACAGACTTCAGAGGTGGACTGAGACAAGGAGTGCACTTCGCCGGTGATAAGGGAGGAGTAATTACTGGGAAAGGAACTGTTTCTAATGGAACTTTGACTCTAGAGGATGTGAATTATGTTGAAGAACTAACGCACAACCTAGTGAGTGTTTCCCAAGTCTGTGATAAAGGTCATCCTGTTCTCTTCACTGAGAAAGAGGCCTTGATCCTGAAGCCGGGTTTTATCATTCCCGATAAATGGATACTGATGAAAGCTCCAAGGAAGAAGGACATTTATGCTATCAACATGAATGCTCCTATTACTTCAATGGTGTCTACTTGTCTGTTATCCAAGGCTTCAGAATCAGACTCTCTCCTATGGCATAGGAAAATGGCACACTTAAACTTTCGAAAAATGAACTATATAACCAAACATGGGTTAGTTCTGGGTGTACCACCGAAGAGTTTTGCATTTGAAGACAAGTGTATATCCTGCTTGAAAGGAAAACAGCATAAGAAACCACACAAGTCTAAAAATGTGAACTCTATTTCCTCGCCTTTTGAGTTGCTACATATGGATCTCTTTGGCCCAATAAGCAAGAGAAGCATAGGTGGCAAATGGTACTGTCTGGTTGTCACAGACGATTTCTCTAGATTCTCTTGGGTATTCTTTTTGGGATCTAAGGATGAAACTCCGGGCATTCTTATGGAGTTTCTTGATCTAATAGAGAACATCTATAGAAAAAGAGTTAAGAGAATTCGTAGTGACAATGGGACCGAGTTCAAGAATTCTACATTGAATGTATATTGCTTAAGCAAAGGCATTCAACATCAATTCAGTGCACCATATGAACCTCAACAAAATGGTGTTGCTGAAAGGAAGAATAGAACTCTAATTGAAGCAGCGAGAACAATGCTTGCAGATTCAAGGCTTCCGGTCATATTTTGGGCAGAAGCAGTGAATACAGCATGTCATGTTCTCAATCGGGTTCTTACGGTTAAAAAGCAGAACAAGACATGTTATGAGCTTTTGAACAAAAAGAAACCGAACTTAAAAGGGTTTGAACCCTTTGGAGTTTCATGTACGTTGTTGAAAACAAGTCATCAACCTAAATTTGGTGAGAAGGCTGACGAAGGATACTTCCTAGGTTACATGCCTAACTCACCAAACAAAAGGGCCTTCAATAAAAATTCGGGACGTGTTGAAATAGTTTATAACATCGAAGTTACGAGCTATACACATGACTCACATAAGGGATTGGATTGGCAGTTTGACTATTCAGATCTTTTCAAGTCATTTAAAGTCCCTATCAGTGACTATGTCAGTAACTCAGACATTTCTGAGCATTTATTGTCGGGAGATGAGGATCCCACTCCTTCTCCAACATCGAGTGCTCAAACGTCTGATGCTAGGAATATTGTCGATACTGATGTTGTCCCCCCTATCGAGTCACAACTACCTCAAGATGATATACCTCAAGAGAGTGAAGATCCTGAAATTGCTTCTCAAAGGATTATGGATGATGTTCTTACTCCTCTAAGACAATTAAGGATATCAACTACTAATGAAGGTATACCACCTTTGGAGGAAATTGGTGCCAACTTACAGGATGATATTCCAGTTGAACCTGTTACTTCAACAAGAATTAATAGGATTCATCCAATTGATAATATCATCGGTGATCCAAATTCTCCTGTTCTGACTCGAAATCAATCTAAAGCTAGTACATCCACTCATTCAAGCTTGTATGCTGAAATGAACGAGACAGGGATTTCAAATCTATGTCTATATTCATGCTTTATCTCACAAATTGAACCTAAGAATGTTCAGATAGCTTTGAAGGAAAATTCGTGGGTCGAGGCAATGCAGGAAGAACTGTCTCAGTTCACAAAATTGCAAGTTTGGGAGTTGGTTGACCTACCTGTTGGAGAATATCCAATTGGAACTAGATGGGTATTTAAGTGCAAGAAAGACGATCGAGGAATCGTAATTCGCAATAAAGCTCGTCTAGTTGTCCAAGGTTTTAATCAACAAGAGGGGATTGATTACAATGAAGTGTTTGCGCCTGTGGCTAGGCTTGAAGCAATTAGGTTATTTTTAGCATTTGCAGCCTCAAAGAAAATAAAAGTATTTCAGCTGGATGTTAAAAGTGCCTTCTTGTATGGCAAAGTCAAAGAAACGGTGTATGTTTCTCAACCACCGGGATTTACTGATCCAAAGTATCCAGATAGAGTATATCGTCTCGATAAGGCTCTATATGGATTACATCAAGCTCCGAGAGCGTGGTATGAGACACTGTCCACTTATCTTCTTGAGAATGGATTCACAAGAGGAAGAATTGACAGTACACTCTTTGTGAAATGGAAAAGAAGAGACTTTCTACTTGTTCAAGTATATGTTGACGATATCATCTTTGGGTCATCTGACGAAAGGATGTGTAGTGAATTTGAAAAGGTTATGAAGAACAAGTTTGAGATGTCAGCAATGGGTGAATTGACATTTTTCTTAGGATTGCAAGTCGATCAAAAGAAAGATGGATATTTCATTCATCAGACTAAGTATACTAATGAGCTTCTAGAACGATTCAAGATGGAAGAATCAAGAATTTTTCATACTCCTATTCCGGAAGCCCATGGTATTGGTCCAGATACATCGAGTGATAGAGACGTGGATCCTACTCTTTACAGGGCCATGATTGGATCACTAATGTATCTTACAGCATCAAGGCCTGATATAATGTTTGCAGTATGTGTCTGCGCAAGATATCAAGCTACTCCTAAAGAATCTCACATGCAAGCAGTAAAACGGATTCTTCGTTACCTCAAAGGGAAACCGAAGCTGGGACTTTGGTATCCAACTGATGGAGACTTAGATTTTGTGGCTTACACTGATTCTGATTACGGAGGATGCAATCAGAATAGAAAGTCTACAACCGGTGGATGTCAATTCCTAGGAGGTAGACTGGTCTCTTGGCAATGCAAGAAGCAAACCTCAGTAGCCATTTCTACATGTGAAGCTGAGTATGTTGCAGCTGGCAGCTGTTGTTCCCAAGTTCTGTGGATACAACAACAATTGCTTGATTATGGGTTGAGTATAACAAATACTCCTATGATGATTGATAATGAATCAACGATCTCAATAACCAATAATCCGGTCAAGCACAACAAAACTAAACATATTGATATTCGACATCACTTTATTAGAGACTGTGCTGAGAAAAACCTGATCAAGTTAGCTAAGGTTCCATCTGTGGATAATTTAGCAGACTTATACACCAAAGCGTTCGACAGAGCTCGATTCGAGAAATTGGTGCAACTAAATGGAATGAGAAATCCAGAGGATTAGTCTTCCATAGAGTTATTTTGTAATAATTAGCTGGTCTTATTTATTAGTTTATGCCATTTTTAAAATAAAAAAAAAGGGGTAAGGCGTATGGCATTCATTTGCTTGTTACCGTTGGGGAATCGCCTCCGATAAAGGTTAAGTCTTTATCAACTGGGAAATGATAGTAAATTAGAGGAATTGGCTTAATAAATATAGGTAAAAGTCTTAAGTTAGATGTGTTAGTAGATTCAAATTTGTTACATGAACTTTACATCTTTAAAACCAGGCCTTCACTTATCTTTATTTTAGTATACTCCTCTCTCCACACGATATAATCTACTTGAAAAACTTTAGATCTAGATAGCTTCATTATATGATGTACTGGTAGGCAATGTCTGCTTTGATTTCTGAGCATAAAATAAGCTATAAATCTTCTGTGTGTTATCTCATGTGATTTACTATATGACGTATGACATAAGTCTTAATTGATGAAAGATAGTCTGACCATACACTGTTATCAAGAATCTATGAAAATATGTCAAGACAAATAATAAGAATTATGGCTGTTAGTGAAATTACTGGTGTCTCTATTGTACTAAGTACAGACCTGACCCCTTTAGTTTTGCCAATGGTTTCAAGCTTGGTTTGTCTATACTAAGGGATCTTATGTTGTACTAAGTACAGATCTAGAACCACTAGTATCTACAAAACGGGTTTGATGTTTGTCACATTTTATAAATTCACTCAAGGGTATGTCATATGTTTCGAAAAGAACATCATTTAGTGACCTCTATCTTGCAAAGTGAAAGAAACAGTGTTATGTGTTTTACTAAATTTCTCAGTATGTCATTTTTGAATCACATTAGGTAATATACATTCAAACAATAAAAGGTTTGCTCGGAAATCAGTATAGACTTTGTTTATATGGATTATAATACCGGTAATCATCTTGAACTGTCTATGATATTTAAATCACTTCATTTTGATGTGAATATTATATTTTGTGGATATAGGTAACCAAGTTATACTCTTATAAATGTAAAGTTGATAAATGGTTAAGTTGTGAGTTCTTATGTAACTTATTGTGAATTTCATAAGGTATGCATACTAACAATCTTCTTAGACTTTGTACTCATCATTTGGTTCAGCTGTTTCCTTCTGATATGATCCCACTGTCGATAAATTTCTTAATGCCCTCGATTAGGTTTTATTTTACTTTATTTTATTTTATTGTAATTTTATTTTAGTCAAAGTGTTTCATTAATACAAGGGTACTTGATACCAATGTTTATTATGAATCATTGAACTTTTATTTATTTCATTTTATCTTATTTCTCTTTATTTTATTTTTCTTATGTTTCTGCTGTTCGTATAATTGCATCACAAGTGAAAGATCCTCTGATTTTAGACTTGTGCGCATTTTTCTAAGAACGACAAGTGAAAAATATTTTATTTTAGACTTGTTCGCTATTCCATAAGAAAAACAAGTGAAAGATCCTCAGATTTTAGACTTGTACGCGACTTGGTCTTAAAAAATGACGTTTGTAATTAAAATGTAATTTTTGGACAAAAACTGCGAGCCGAGAACAGTGCTGCGAGTTGACTTTGGGCTGCGAGTTGAACTCAACTCTGCGAGTTGAGTTCTGCGAGCCGAGTTCTGTAAGTATAAAAAGGTAGCGAGCCCGCATAACAAACACACAGTCCTGCGAGCCCAAACTATTTCCTTGCGAACCCAGATATTGAACTCGCAAATCTTGTGACTTTCATTTTGAAGTAAAGAGATTTTGATCTTCTGATTTTTATATACCTTTACTTTGTGATCATTTCAAGGTAAAAACCAAGTAAATCCACCGTGTATTTCATTCAAAATCGGCCTTTTTATAAAAACTTGAGTTTTGAATTCAAACTGTTCATGCTGCGAGTTGAGATCCAGACTCAACTCGCAGCCCGCTCTTGCGAGTCCACCTTGAAGGTTGACCTGCGAGTCCAACCTGCGAGTTGACTTGCAAGTCTGACTTGCGAGTTGAACTTGCGAGTTGACCTACGAGTCAACCTTGCGAGTTGACTTGCGAGTCCAACCTGCGAGTTGACTTGCAAGTCTGACTTGCGAGTTGACTTGTTGACTGCGAGTTGAACTTGCGAGTTGACTTGTTGAACTTGCGAGTTGAACTTGCGAGTTGAACTTGCGAGTTGACTTGTTGACTGCGAGTTGAACTAGCGAGTTGACTTTTTGACACTTTTGATTTCTAATTTTAATTTACGATCTCTCGATTAGTTAACTAATTGAGCGTTTATAAGTTAAAATAGTCTACGGTTAGACGTGTCGACTTAAATATAAACACGTAAAACCGTATACTCTATATATAAGACTTATGACTTTCCGTAATAAGTAATATATTTGTGTAGCAGGTTACTTTGAAAGTTAGACTTATTGATTATATATATGTTTAACAACTATAATTGGTAATTAAGTTTCACGACTTAATAGTTCAATTATGAGTTGTAGATCATATAAGTTTATCAATATTGATTAAACTAATTGTCTAACATTTGTGTCATTTGTGATATTACAGATATGGCTCGACTATTTGTTGCTCATCACAACGTGCTAGTTGATTTGGATATCAATGCACGAGGTGCATCCAGGGTCGCTCGGATTCTTACTTTTCTGAGTCGATCAAGGATTCAGTTTGCCATTACTGAGTCACCTGCTCTTTCACAAGATATACTTACCCAGTTCTGGGCGAATATAGTATATGACACATCAGTGAATCCTCCGGTCATCCAGACAAGGATTAATGATCGTCAGGTTATCTTCTCTGCCTCTGATCTTAGAAATATATTACAGTTGGGCACTGTAGAGCAAGAAGACGGACCTACTGAGTTTCCGTCAGATTTTATTGAGGGAGCTCTAGGACGAATGGGGTATGTTGGACCCAAGAGAGGCCGTCAGTTCTTGAAGGCGCTCGTTTTCGGTGAATGGAGATTCTTATGGCATGTCCTTGTGACTATCTTTGGACCGAAAAAGGGAGGATACGATGAGTTAAGCTCTTCTCTCCTATCTGCTTTACTGTCACTGGTTTATAACAAACCATACAGCTTTTCAGATTACATCTTTGGGGAGATTGTACGCCAAATTTTGGGGGGAGTTAGATCGCAGTTTATGATCTATCCTCGATTTTGCATGCTGATTATTAGGGCCTCTATCCCTCATCTGCCGGTTTTTCAAGCAGATCTGAAGGTTGATACCATTGGGTTACGGGCATATAATGCGATGTTTATGCAAACCTCTCGCAGATTCGAGATGCAACCACAGCTGACAGAGTTGTTTGGATTTTTGGTTAATCCCGAGTATATTTCGCCACCAAACAATGGTTGGATTGATGTTAATGTGGCTGCAGCTGTGCCTGCACCACAAGAGCTGATAGAGGAGGTTCTAAATCAGGCAAATCAGCAAGAGCCACAAGTTAATGCTGAAGTTGCTGCTGAAGTAGTGCAACAAGTTTTGGCTGAAAATGATGATGCAAATGATCCTATCTTGCAGGATGTGGATCAATATATTGCTGAGCCACCACGGGTTGAAGAGGACACTGATCAGGTCTTTAAAGATATAGATCAATTTTTGGCTGCAGGTCCGAGTACCTCTGGTACACCTCTACCTACTGAGGCATCTGATGCTGTCGGGCCATCGGGCAGAGATGGAGAAGCTGCTTCGGCTTCTGAATCTGAGTCTGATGATGATGATGAGACTGGACCACCAGGGTTTGTCTCCGGTATCCCTGAAGGGATGATTCGTCAAGGATCAAAATTGATTATGAATCCGGCATTTAAGTTAAAAAGAAAAGCCGTTGATCAGGATCCTGATTTTGTTCTTGTCGAAGAAGATGAGGATGAAGATGAAGAGGAGGAGGTGCTTATTACTCGACCTCGCAAACTGCTCAGACAAACAGCTTCAACCTCTGCAGCTCATCTACAATCCAGTTCTACGCCCTTAGAGGCTGAAATGATTGCTGCTTTGGTTCGCCCGTCTTCGCACCCAACCACCAAATCTAGCAGGGTCACAGCGCGTCTATTAACCGATGTTGCTACCGAGATAGCGAAGAAAATGCAACCGCCCGCTCCCACGCCACCAACCACCACTACTGCTGCTCCATCCACCTCCTCTGCGACTGATTCTGATCATATTAATAGCTTAGAGTCCAGAGTTCGAGAGTTGGAAGAAACCGTCAAATTCTTGATTTCTCAAATGCTGTCTATGTCTGATAACATGACTAATCAGAATGATGCCTATTCACTGCTCATCAAGACGAATAACAATCTGATAGATGATGTAGCTGACAAGCAGAGGCAAATTGATAGACTTGATCGCCTGGTCATCAGCCTTCTGAAGGACAAGCCATCTCAAGGGGAGGTATTGATATATCAAGAGTCCTGCAAGGAAGATGAGCTGGCGAAGAAGAATAAGAATGATGAAGACGATGATCCCGCAGCTGGAAAAGAAAGTGAGCTGGCTGGTCCTTCAACGACTGGTCAGCAGACTACATTTCAGGGGGAGTCTGCTGAAGCAAGTGGTAGTGGAGCTGGTGCTGGTACTGCAAAGGGTGGAGCTGAAGAAGGTGACACTTGTATTAATATAGATTGAGTGTAATTTTTAATACATTGTAACTTTGAATCATTTTGTAATTAAGATGTTTGAACTTGAATGTTTAAAATGTTATAATTATGAATGTTCGTATATTATAAGTCTTTTGTAATTCTAGATTGACTATGATCGATAAAAGAGTTATAGGATCATATAATATATGATGTTCGCATATTATAAGACTTATTCAAATTTTAGATCGATTATCATAATCGATGAAAGATTTGAATAAGTATATATAATATATTTCAAATACACAAAGGGATTAATAAGAAAAATCTTAGATTGATTCAGGGAAATCAATGAAAGAACTTATGATATTAATCTATTTGTGTATGTATTTCTATAGGTCATGAAATGTTGAACTTATCAGATTCTGAAGGCGGCATGCCAGATGAATTAGATGAGGACATTGACTTTGACCTTGAAGAAGGAGAGTTTGTACCTCCTGAAGATTGGACTTTCATTGTTAATGATGGGGCAGACGAATGTGTAGATCTTGACGCTGATGTTGTTGAACACATTGTAAGCCCATCTAAAACTAAAGTGGTCATCAAGGAAGAAGATGGAGAAAGGGTTGTTGAGTTAGATGAAAGTCTAGATGACTCAACCAGTTCTGAATCAGAAGATGACCTTCCAGAGAAACTCAGAAATAATCCCATGTTTAGACCTCTGAAAAGGAGAAAGCAAAAGGTTGGGATGTCTGAAGTAGATATAACTGGAAAGAAAGCTCCAAGGAAGGGGATCATCGGCTGGTATTTTGATTCTGACTTGAAACTTTTCGCTATCAAAAGATTTGACGGAGTTCAATATTTCGATAAGAAGCTTAAAGTATTCAGTTCGCTTCCTCGATTTGAAGTTCGAGACTTGGCACGCTTAGAACTGATAAATCCCAGTAATGATCCCTACGCAACGTATGTTGAGAGAATCATTCGGACTGAGGGTAGATCAATGAAGTTTGAGAAGATTAAGCCAAGAGTCGGAAAGACGATCAAATTAAAGGAACGAAGTCAGAGAACTGGCCGAAGATTAAGGAAGAAAACTTATCCAGCTGTCAAGTGCATACAGCAGATACCACTAAAACCTATGCCACAGAATATTCTGGGAAATCTTCTGAATTGGCACGTGGATTCTGAGACTGGTGAAGCTGTCATGGTTGAAGCTGATGATGAAGTTGAAGGAGGAGAAAGAGTAATTCTGACAGTCTATGACCATCGACACCTGATGAATCTGTCGAAGAAGGACCTATTGAAGTTAAACGAAAATAGGATCCTGACGACTGAAGCATGGGGTGATCTTGCAAGAGATTATCAATTAATGGTGAAGACTTGTGTTAGAATGAAGATTCATATGGGCAGTAGAATTTACAAGTGAAGACCAAGGACAAAGTTGAAGATAACGACGCTAGAGCTATTGTCAAGGGGGAGTCTGTTGGGACATATTATTGTGACAACAGATCTAGCTTGTAATAGGACTAGTGTATTTATTGTCAAACTTGTATAAATTGTTTAGACTCGTAAATATATGATATTAACTTGTTATTATTATTTGTTAAATGTTATTGAACAAGTATCGATTTCAAGTTAAAGTCAAAATTCGCGAATTGAGAAGTCAACTCGCAGGTTTGACCTGCGAGTTGAGATCTCATCTCGCAACCATCTGGACTCGCAGCTCTCAGCTGCGAGTTGAGATCTGGGCTCGCTGATATCTGGACTCGCAGGTCTTACTTGCGAGTTGAGATCTGGGCTCGCAATCATCTGGACTCGCAGGCCCATGGGCTGCGAGTTGAGTCAACTCGCAAAGCCCATGGCCTGCGAGTTGAACCAGATATAAATATTTTAATGCTGCTCATTATTAGGAGTGACCTAGAAATCCGTGCTATAATTACACACACCAAATATTTTAAGTATTTCTCTCCTCGAAATCTGTGCAGATATAAAAGCATTTATTGAATAAGCTCGGTTTTGACTGTTTAACACTAGTTAATATCAAAACGAAGCTTGTTAATTAATTGCAAAGTTATATAAGCAATAAACCTTAAGTATTGAGGGATTCCGCACCTCAATACCTAAAAGATAATCCGTTATCGCTAACCAAGATCTAGAGACTTACAGTATTGAGGGATTCCGCACCTTAATACGTTAGATAACCTCGTTATCGATCCGAATACGTACGGACTTACAATTGGTATCAGAGCCTACGGCTAGATACGCGTAGGTTCGAGGTTATTTGGGGTATTCCGCAACCAAAATCAGTCTCTGAAAGTTTTTAGGTTTGTTTACGTTAGAAATCTTAGGGTTTAGACGTTCAAGAACCTAAAATTTTCGTTTTTGGGTGTTACAGCCGTTTCTGCGAACCGAGATCTTGTTCTGCGAATTGAGTTTGCGAACTGAACTGGGTTTCTGTTTTGTGAACTGAATTCTTGACCTGCGATCTGAGTTGACTGCGAACTGAGATCTTGTTCTGCGAACCGAGTTACCTGCGATCTGAGTTCTTTTCTGCAAACTGAGATTAGCTGCGAACTGAATTTCTGTTTTTGTGAATTTTTGAGACTTTTGTGATTTGCAACGATGTCAGACCTAAGTAGAATGATTGAGATGGATCATGAGATCGGAAAATCGAATGTTCCACTTAAAAATTGCTATGGATGGAAAGATAGGTTTGAATCCTATTGTCGATTCTATGATTTGGTAATTTGGGAATGCATCAAGAATAGATACACTGCTCCTACCCAAGTGGTTGAGAATGTGACTGTGGCTATTCCTTATAGCCGGATGAACGATGAGCAAAAGAAGGAATATGAATCTGAGAACAAAGCTCATTCGTCGATTAAGATGAGTCTTCCAAGGGAGATTAATCATCAACTCAAATCTTTTCACACTGCTAGAGAGCTCTGGGTAGCTCTTGAGAAGAGATGCGAGGGTAGTCTACAGGTGAAAGAAGGTAAAAGGAGTCTGTTGAAGAAACAATTTACCGTCTTTAAGACCTTGAAAGGAGAAGACTTAGATGCTTATGTCACTAGGTATTACCATCTCCTTAGCGAATTGGATGATCATGAGATACTCTGTACTGATAGGGAGAAAACCGACAAGTTCCTTGAGGGTTTGCCTCCTAATTGGGAGATGTACGGAGTGATGATTAAGGATAATGAAGAGAAATACTCTAAGATGACCCTAGAGCAGGCTATCGACAAGCTCCGAGGGTATGATTTTACCAAGAAGACGAGGGACACGGATTCTGATCAGGTACAGGATCCTGGGCTATACCATGGAAAATCAAGTCTCTCAAATTCTTCGTCTGCATCAACTTCTGCGTTACTGGTTGGTGGAATTGATGACAAATGTGAAATTCTAACTGAGGATCTGTGCTTCATTGCTTCGGATGGAAGTGAAAAACGAAGTAAGACTACTTCTGAGAAGTCACGTCAAGGGCAACATAAAATGCCGATGAGTGTAAAATATGCAGAACAGCAACTGTCTGTACTTGCTTCGTTCGTTGCTTCTTACGAAAACTATATCCAAGGGAAGATCAACGATCCCGCTCAATTTGATGAAGACTATGATCAAATTGATCCAGAGGATTTAGAAGAAATGGATCTCCAGTGGCAACTAGCCATGGTGTCAAGGAGAGTCAAAAATTTCCTAAAGAAAACTGGAAGGAGAGTGGTGGGTAATAGACCGGGCTTTGATAAGTCGAAAAGTGAAGTGTTATAATTGTCAAAATTTTGGGCACTTCGCTAGGGAATTCCAAAGACCCAAGAATGAGCAGACTGCAAATCCTGTAAGACAAGGCACCTCTCTAGCATCAAAAGCCTTGGTGATTCAACAGCTTGATGGTTCATATGACTGGAGTGCTTTATCTGAAGAAGCACTCATGGCTGATATTGAAGATCAAGACAAAATGGTTGAATCCACGTCTTACATGCCAACTGCTGAAGAGTATCAGGTGGAAACACAAGATACTAAGATGTCAACAGTTGATGATGATGTGCTGGACTTGGGATCTACTGAAGATCTATGTCCTGAAGATTTTGTGGTGCATATGGCTGATCTCCAAACCGATAAAAAACGGGTATGTCTTGATATTCTCACTCTTACTGATGTATGTCAACTTGTTGCTAGTTTACAGTCCCAAGTAAATGTTTATGCTGAATCACATAGGACTATTACATCTGAATTAGAACAAGTAAAAAGTGATGTACGTAGGCTAAGTGAGGATAAATTAGCTCTAAAGGAAAAGATTAAGTCTAATATGGCAGATAAGACCGCTCTTAGAGATACTATTAATGAACAAGCTATACAAATAGACGGTCTGTATCTAAACTTAAGAGACTTGAACAAAGATGTAGCTAATAAAGAGCTAGAGCTATCTGAGTCTCAAATGAAACTAGTTGAGTTGAATCATAAGATTGAAAGTTATAGGACATCTTCCTTGACTTTAGATCATATAATTAGTTCTCAACGGAGTGTAAATGATAGATCTGGATTAGGTTGCCATGATGTACCTCCTCCTTTCAATTCTAATTACACTAAGGCTCATGAAGACTTAGAAATGATTGATGTGGCTGTTAACTCTGAGAAAACTCCAATGAATAAGTCAGAGATATCTGAGTTAGAGAAGCCTGTTATTAAAGACCTAACATCTAACGAGTGCAAAACTGAATTAGATACTGAGGATATTAAAGGACAGGAAAGTAAAACTTCAGTGACTTAGAAACTTACTAACTTAGAAAAGGCAAAAGAAGTTAAGTCTAAGAAGATAATGTCGTGCTTCAAATGCCATGAACGAGAGCACGTGGCTTCTTGTTGTCCCAATAAGAAGTCAGAAGCAAAACATAGACCTGTTGACAGTGACATGTCACCGGGTACTTCTAAGATAGATGTAGACAGGTCGAGCTCTAAACCTGGGTTGGGAAGTCAACCCATATTTAAACTCGTGAACATTTTGAAAAGATTAGCAACACACAGTGTTTCTCCACCTAAACCTAAACGGTTTTCTAATGATAATACTTTCAATCATTCACGAGACCAAACACCGTTAAGGTTTAGGACACCTCATCGCAACCATAGTCATTTTGAGATTGGTTCAACTTCTCGGAACCATAGTCATTATGAGAGTGGTTCTACCTCACGTACACATGGGATTAACTATAATTATAATTATAATCGTAATCAAGGACATCAATCCCAAGGTAATGTGTCAGAGAGGCATGTTTCTCATTCACCTCATAGGCCCAAGACCACCGTTCCTCAACAAACTCGAACTTCTTCGAAAGTAATTCAGGCCCCAGATGGGAAAAAGGGTTACTTTAAAAAAGTTAAGTTTGTTGATGATGAGGGACGATCCAAGTATGTTATGGCTTGGGTCCCTCTTGATGACTAATTGAGTACAACTGTAATTCAGGCCCCAGATGGGAAAAAGGGTTACTTTAAAAAAGTTAAGCAGCGAGTTAATTTCGCTGGGGAGAAAGGTGGAATCATCACTGGGAAAGGAAAAGTTTCTAACGGAACTTTGACTCTTGAGAATGTGAACTATGTTGAACAACTGGTTCACAATCTAATGAGTGTTTCCCAAATTTGTGATAAAGGTCATCCGGTATTATTTAATGATACAGAGGCTTTAGTCCTGAAGCCGGGTCTGGTTATTCCAGAAAAATGGATTCTAATGAGGGCTCCAAGGAAGAGGGATATCTATGCTATTAACATGGGTATTTCTGCATCTTCAATGGAGTCGACATGCTTATTATCCAAGGCTTCAGAAGCAAATTCTATACTTTGGCATCGGAAAATGGCACACCTGAATTTTCGAAAAATGAATTATATAACCAAGAATGAGTTAGTTCTGGGTGTACCATCTACGCGTTTCGAGTTTGATGACAAGTGTGTTTCTTGCTTAAAAGGAAAGCAACATAAGAAACCACACAGGTCTAAAACTAAAAACTCCATTTCCATGCCATTTGAATTGCTACATATGGATCTCTTCGGCCCAATAAGCAAAAGAAGCATTAGTGGCAAGTGGTACTACTTAGTTGTCACAAATGACTACTCTCGATTCTCGTGGGTATTCTTTTTGGGGTCTAAGGATGAAACTCCAGGAATTCTTATGGAGTTCTTAGACTTAATAGAGAATGTCTACAACACGAGAGTGAAGAGTATTCGTAGTGACAATGGGACTGAGTTCAAAAATTCTACGTTGAATGTATATTGCTCAAGCAAAGGCATACAACATCAATTCAGTGCACCATATGAACCTCAACCAAATGGTGTTGCTGAAAGGAAGAATAAAACTCTCATTGAAGCAGCAAGAACAATGCTTGCAGATTCAAGGCTTCCGGTCATTTTTTGGGCAGAAGCGGTGAATACTGCATGTCATATTCTAAACAGGGTTCTTACGGTTAAAAAGCAGAACAAGACTTGTTATGAGCTTTTGAACAATAAGAAACCGAACTTGAAAGGGTTTGAACCCTTTGGTGTCTCATGTACTTTATTGAAAACTAGTTCTCAACCAAAATTCGGTGAAAAGGCTGACGAAGGATATTTCCTAGGTTATGTGCCTAACTCACCAAATAAACGAGTTTTTAATAAAGCTACGGGACGTGTGGAAATAGTTTATAACGTTGAAGTTACGAGCTACACACATGACTCACATAAGGGATTAGATTGGCAATTTGACTATTCTGATCTCTTTAAGTCATTTAATGTCCCATTGTGTGATTACACGGTTGATCCTGTACTTACTGAACAATTATTGTCGGGTGATGGAGATATTGGCTCCATTCCAACATCGACTGCTTCTATGGATCCTAATCATGCAACATCAAGTGCCGATAGCATAACTTCTGATGAGATGTACAGTACTGATGAGGATATGCCACCATTGGAAGCAAATTGGCACCAATCTTTATGATAATATGGTGATTTGAGCCGATTATAACCACAAGAATTCACAAAGATCACCCAACTGAGAATATCATTGGTGATCCAAATGCATCGGTTCAAACCAGGGCTAGTAGTACTTCTGAGTACTCGAGCCTATATGTTGCAATTATGGAGACTGGGATTATCAATCAATGTTCCTACTCGTGCTTTATCTCACAATTGAGCCTAAGAATGTTCAAATGGCATTAAAGGACAATTCGTGGGTCGAGGCAATGCAGGAAGAGCTGTCTCAGTTATCAAAACTGCAAGTTTGGGAGTTAGTTGACCTTCCTGTTGGAGAATATCCAATTGGAACTAGATGGGTCTTTAAGTGCAAGAAAGACGATCGGGGAATCGTAACTCGCAATAAAGCTCGCCTAGTTGTTCAAGGGTTCAATCAACAAGAAGGGATTAACTCGCAATAAAGCTCGCCTAGAAGCAAGAAGGTTATTCTTAGCATTTGCAGCTTCCATGAAAATTAAAGTTTTCCAGCTGGATGTTAAGAGTGCCTTTTTGTGTGGCAAAGTCAAGGAAACGGTGTATGTTTCTCAACCACCGGGATTTACTGATCCAAAGTATCCAGATAGAGTATATCGTCTTGATAAGGCTCTATATGGATTACATCAAGCTCCGAGAGCGTGGTGTGAAACACTGTCTACTTATCTTCTTGAGAATGGTTTTACAAGAGGAAGAATAGATAGTACATTTTTTGTCAAATGGAAAATAAAAGACTTTCTACTTGTTCAAATTTATGTTGACGACATCATCTTTGGGTCATCTGACAAAAAGATGTGTAATGATTTTGAACAAGTTATGAAACACAAGTTTGAGATGTCTGCTATGGAAGAACTGGCGTTTTTCTTAGGATTGCAAGTCGATCAAAAGAAAGATGGGTATTTCATTCATCAAAATAAATATACCAATGAGCTGTTAGAAAGATTCAAGATGGATGAAGCTCGAACTTATCACACTCCTATACCAGAAGCTCACGGACTTGGTCCTGATACATCGAGTGATAGAGACGTGGACCCTACTCTTTATAGGGCCATGGTTGGATCACTAATGTATCTTACTACATCAAGGCCTGATATAATGTTTACAGTATGTGTCTGCGCACGATATCAAGCCAATCCTAAGGAGTCTCATATGCAAGCCGTTAAGCGAATTCTTCGTTACCTCAAAGGGAAGCCGAAGCTGGGACTTTGGTAACCAACTGATGGAGACTTAGACTTTGTGGCTTACACTGATTCTGATTATGGAGGATGTAATCAGAACAGAAAGTCTACAACTGGTGGATGTCAATTCCTAGGAGGTAGACTAGTTTCTTGGCAGTGCAAGAAGCAAACCTCAGTCGCCATTTCTACATGTGAAGCTGAGTATGTTGCTGCTGGCAGCTGTTATTCCCAAGTTCTGTGGATACAATAGCAACTGCGGGAATATGGGTTAAATTTAACCAATACTCCAATGATGATTGACAACGAATCCACCATGTCAATTACCAACAATCCTGTAAAGCACAGCAAGACGAAACACATTGACATACGTCATCATTTTATCAGAGACTGTGCAGAGAAAAAGCTTATACAGTTAGTCAAAGTTCCCTCAACTGATAACTTGGCAGACTTGTATACTAAAGCTTTTGACAGGGCGCGTTTTGAGACATTGATTCAATTAAACGGAATGAGGAATCCTGAATAACTTGTCTTCCAAAGGAGTATGTCTTACTTAGTAGTTTCTTTTATTTTTCTGCATTATTTTCTTTTAGAAAACGTTATGGTTTTATCTGCTGGGAAATGATAGTACATTAGAAGAATACGCTTAAAAGTCTTAGGTTAGATGTTTTAGTAGATTCCAGTTAGTTACATTAAATTTACATCTTTACAACCAGGCCTTTACGTATGTTTATTTTAGTATACACCTCTCTCCATATGTTATCATTTGTTTAAAAAATATATAATAATTAAATCTAGACAGCTTCATTATATGATGTACTGATAGGCAAATTCTGCTATGATTTCTGAGCATATAATAAGTAATAATTCTTCTGTGTGTTATTTGGTGTGATCTGCTATATGATGTATGACATAAGTCTTAATTGTTGAATGATAGTCTAACCATACACTGTTATCAAGGATCTTTGAATATATGTCAAGACAAATAGTAAGAATTATGGCTATTAGCTAAACTACTGGTGACTTTGTTGTACTAATTACAGACCTGACTCCTTTAGTTTTGCCAATGGTTTCAAACTTATTTTGTTCATACTAAGGGATCTTATGTTGTACTACGTACAGATCTAGAACCACTAGTATCTTCAAAATAGCTTTGATGTTTGTCAAATATTAAAATAACTCAAGGGTATGTTATATGCTTCGAACAGAACATCATTTAGTAACCTCTACCTTGAACCTGAAAGATACAGTGTTATGTGTTTTACTTGATTTCTCAGTATGTCATATTTTGGATCACATTAGGTAATATACATACCAACAATAAAGGCTTGCTATGAAATCATTGTAGACTTTGTTTATGTGGATCATAATATCGGTAATCGTCTTGAACTGTCTATGATATTTGAACATTTCATGATTGATGAATCATTTGTTCTCAATTCCTGTAAATGTATGACAAATGAACGTGATATATGTTGTGGAGCTAGGTAATCAAGTTATACTTTCATAAATATCAGTTGACAAATGGTTAAGTTGTATTTTTGTGTAACTTCTTGTGAATTTCATGTGGTATGTTACTAACTATCTTCTAAGACTTATTAAATCTTAAAGTACTGCGTATTCTCTCTAATATGATCCCTGAGCAGATTCAACTGTTAATGTCAAGCATATGTATTAGTCTATTTTCGTTATTTCATTAATAAAATGGTACATGATAACTATGTTTCT
Source organism: Logfia minima (assembly GCA_963921325.1). Taxonomy (NCBI): domain Eukaryota; kingdom Viridiplantae; phylum Streptophyta; class Magnoliopsida; order Asterales; family Asteraceae; genus Logfia; species Logfia minima. The sequence goes on from OY992770.1 coordinate 21,942,550, forward strand.
GTTTGATTCTTTCGTTGTCGTATTACTTTATTGTTTTAATAATTATAATTCTTTGGAATTCAATTCAAATATACTTTAGTATTCCGTGTTGTTTCAATGTGACAAAACTGCAATTGGTTTCATTTACAGCTTAAGAACTGTTGATTACTACTCTAATAATCAGTTATAAGCTTACATGCTTAGACGTATGGAATTCACTGTGAATACGTAAAAGCATATGCAAAATATACGACTTATGACTTTCGGTAATAAGTTATATATATTTTAATTTGAGACTTTATGTAACAAGTTAAAGAACACAGTTATCATTATTAACTGTATCTATATATTTAATGATTATAATTGATAATTAAGTTTTACAAACTTAATCGTTCAATTACGATTTGTAGATTATATACGCCAATTGTGACTTAAACGCTATGGAAAGTCTATATTTTGACTTGGAAAATATTAATTAATTTCTAGTTATATTTAAAACTCAATTGGCAATCTTGGTCAAACTTGCAAAATTTGACCAGTCAATCCTGCGATTTGAGTTTAGAATATTAAAGAAAAAGTCAACAAGTCAAACTTGCGAATTGACTTTCCCCTGCGAACCCAAACATGCGAACCCATTTCTGCGAACCCAATTCATGCGAACCCAACATCTGCGATCCCAAAATCTGCGAAGTGAGTTTCTAATATATAAAAGAACCAAGTCAACAAGTCCACATCTCACTTTTCCAAACTCTCCTGCGAACCCAAACCCTGCGATTCGAACTCTTGCGAAGCGACCCGAGCATTCTTCTTTGATTCTCGATATTTGCAAAACAAGGATCGGTTTTTTAGTCCGAAGATTATTTACATCTTTCGATTCCGCATCTTTTAAGGTAAGATTCACTGATTTCATCCACTAGTTTGTGTTTAATCGCATATTTTTGATTTTGAAGGTTTTAGTTTAGTTTTTCACAGATTATTTCATAATTAGTGGAAAAGAAAACATAAAACTTATCAAGCTTGATTAATTGGTCAATATTCAATGTGCTGTTATCATTTAATTGCAAAAACATGGATTTGATTCTTGCTTTTTAATTTGTTGGGCTCGCACACGCTCCTGCGAACTGAGATCCAATCTCAGTTCGCAAAACCTTCTTGCGAAGTGAATCCTGCGAAGCGAACTGAAAACTTGACTCTGGTTGACTTCTGCGAAGCGAACCCAAGTCCTTGACTGTGGTTGCCTTCTGCGAAGCTAACTCAAGTGCGAAGCGAACCCAAAGTAGTTGACTTCGTTGACCTGCGAAGTGACCCAAATTTTGACTTAGCTGAACTGCGAAGCGAACCAAAAGGTTGACTTCTTTGACCTGCGAAAGTGAACCCAAATTTTGACTTCGCTGAACTGCGAAGCGAACCGAAAGGTTGACTTCGTTGACCTGCGAAGCGAACCCAAAATTTGTTGACTTTAGCTGACTGCGATGCGAACTGATCACTATTTATGTTGACTTGCAAAGCGAACTGAACTGGTGACTTTGCTTGATTGACTTATTTGCCTAGTTTAAATTTTAACATGATTAGACTTATTCTCGATTTGCGACATTTATGTTTACAAATAATTTATAAGTCTAACATTGTTACCTATTCATAATACGTTTCGACTTAAGAGTTTTTGCTTATAAGTAAAATGCGTATTATTTATATTATCTATATTCTGTTTTTTTCATATCGAAAGACTTCCGACTCCTATGTAGTCGTGCGGCGTGTTCCGATAATCGATCGGCGGTATGATTTTTCAGAATATGCGTTATGACTTGCGAACTATATATATAATTTAGAGAATATAATTGAAAATTTAAGTCTTGTACACTTAATTGTTCAATTAAGTTCAGTAAATTAAGTTATTAATTAATAGTAAACATGGATGTTCAGTGATCATTTTTGTTTACAATACATAAATGTTTAGAATTAATTAATGTTCGCTAAGTTTTATTATTCCTTGAGCTAATTACCATTTGTGTAACTCTTATGATTACAGATATGGCTACTCGATCTTTTGCTGCTGCTCATAATATCTTGGTGAACTTGGACGTCAATGAGCGCGGTGCTGAGCGCTTTACTGAGATCCTTACGTATCTGGCACGATCGAGGATTCGATATGCCGTTACGGAATCACCACCATTGTTCCGATCCCTCCTGGATCAGTTTTGGGATAATATTGAGTACGATGCTGCTTCTAACCCTCCTGTCATTCGTACTAGGGTTAATCAACACCCTGTTGTCTTCACTGCTGACGATCTGAGACAGATTCTACATCGGGTACAGTCGAGCAGGAAGCGGGCCCTTATGGATACTCCTCGGATTTCATTGAGGGTGCACTTGGGCGCATGGGTTATTTTGGCCCCAAGCGAGGTCGTCAGTTTATTAAGGCCTTCGTTCTTGGCCAATGGCGGTTCTTGTTCCATATTATGGTTACTATTTTTAGGAACAAGAAGGGCGGGTATGATGAGTTAAGCCCTGAGCTGCTATCTGGTTACTGTCCCTGGTTTATAACAAACCATACAGTTTCTCTTCTTATATCTTTGGCTCATTTATTGGACAAGTGACGGGTGCAGTTAGATCTAAGTTCATGATCTATCCCCGCTTCTGCATGCTTATCATTCGTCACCACGTCCCTGGCTTACAGAATTTTCAGCCAGACATGCATGTTGATCGGTTTGGACTACGAGGATACAACGCTTGTTTTCTTCATTCCTCTCGCCGTCCAGATCAAGTCAAGCCGGAAGCTTGTGATCTTTTTGGGCATCTTCTTGATGAAAACTATGTTGCTCCACCAAATAATGGTTGGTTGGATGCCGATGCTCAACAACAAGCTCAACCTCATCCTCTAGCACAAGTTCTAGCTCCGCCAGTGGTTGTTGCTCAACAACCTGGGCCGCATGAGCTTATTGAAGATGTGCTAAATTAGACATCTCAACCTGATATTGCTGCTCAGGTTTTGCATGATGTCTTGGTGCAAAATGACGAGGCCACTGATCCACTCTTAACTGCGGTGGAAAATTTTCAAGCTACTGAAATCGTTGATCTCGAGGTCGTTCGACCTGAAGGTGAACGAGATCAGGATGATCGAGATGCTGGGCCTTCTGGTGCTTTTCGCAAGGATATTGCCACTGCATCTGATTCAGATGATGAGGAGACGGACGATGATGCTCCTCACCCCTATTCTTCGGGTATTCTGGCAGGAATGATTATACAGGGTTCCAAGTTAATCATGGATCCTGCATTGAAAGGAAAGCGTAAAGCTGTTGATACTGATCCTGATTACTTGATTGATTCGGATTCTGAGGATGAAGATGTTCAACCACTTCAGACTCAACGACGCAAGAGAATCCGTTCTTCTACAGCTCAACTGACTATTGGCGATATGCCTAGTCCAGTTGTTCAACCTCACCTCCACCAACGGCGAAGCCTACTCTGCAACCTTCACCTATTTCAGAGCTTGCTGCTAATGTTCCCGTTACTCTTCCGACTACTAAAGCTCGTCGCATTGCAGCTCGCTTACTTTTGGCAGATGTAGCTGCTCAGATTGAACAACATACTCCTCGATCTGACCATGCTCCTACTCTACCACCTACTGTTCTTGTAAGAGCTTCTGAGAGGATTTCTAATCTGGAGCTTCGGGTTCAGACCTTAGAACATCAAAATTGTATTCTTGCTACACAGGTAGCCACTCACACGACCGCCAACACTCATCCGTTGCGTTCTCACGTACTTCTGCTCAACGAGTCTTCTGATCAGCAACGTCAGATTGACCGGTTAGAACGTCTTGTTGCCAGTATGTTGACGGGCCAGCCGTCTCAGGGGGAGATTTTGGCATATCAATTGGCTCGCCAAGAAGATGAAGAGTTGAAGAAGAGGTGACATGAGCAATGCAAGGATGATGAGTTACTAAAGAAGAGGCATGATGATGCAGATAAAGATCCGGATGCACAGAAAGATAGAGAGCCGACTGGTCCGTCAACGACTGGTGAGCTTCCTATAATTCAGGGGGAGTCTGCAGGTGGAAGTAGTGCTGGTACTAGCACGAAAGATGGAGCTGCTGATGAAGGTGAAGCAGTTATTCATTTAGATGAATAGTATTTGTTTAAATTTGTAACTTAATATTTATTTTGTATTCGACTTGAGATTTTAATTACTAGTTAATTATGTGTATTAGACTTGAGATTTTAATTACAAGTGTAATATGTTTATTTGACTTGAGATTTATAATAACAAGTTAAATATGTTCAATAAATTACGATGATTAAAGATTGTGTGGAATTTTGATCGAAAGTCTTCCGACTAATATATAGTCGTGTGGCGTGTCCTGATTTAATATCAGCGGTCAAACTTCTATAACAATCTATGCATTATAGACTTGAGAATTTTTAATTGACAAGTTAATTATGCAATTGTCTATAACTTGCAAATGATATATAACTTAGAGAATATAATTGAAAATTAAGTCTCGTACACTTAATCGTTCAATTAAGTCTTGGAAATTATATAATTAATTAATTGTAAACTTGAATGTTTGGTGATCATTCTTGATCACAGTACATTAATGTTTAAGATTAATTAATGTTTGCTAGTATGTCATAATCTTAGATCTCTTAGAATGATTCAGAGAAATCATTTAAAGATTATAAAGATTCTATCTAATGAGCATTAGATACACAAAAGGATTAATAAGGAAATTCTTAGATTGATTCAGAGAAATCAATGAAAGAATTTATGTATTAATATTTTATTTGTGTGTGTGCTCTTTTAGGTCTGGAAATGCTGAACCTGTCTGATTCTGAAGGCGATATGCCAGATGAGTTAGATGAGGAAATTGATTACAATCTAGAGGAGGGAGAGTTTGTACCTCCTAAAGATTGGACATCCACTTTTGACGTTGGGTTAGACGAATGTGTAGATCCCGATGCTAATATCGATGAACACATTGTGAGCCCGTCAAAGACCCATGTGGTTATTCAGGATGAAGATGGAGAAACAGTTATAGACCTAGATGAAAATCTAGCTGAATCAACTGATTCTGAATATGAAGATGATCTTCCTGATAGACTTAAAAACAATCCGATGTTTAGGCCTTTGAAAAGGAGAAAGGAAAAGACTAGGATTAAAGAGGTGGATATTACAGGAAAGCGTATACCCAAAAGAGGTATCATTGGATGGTACTACGACGCTGACTTAAAGCTTTTTGCAATAAAAAGATATGACGGAGTTCAATATTTTGAAAAGAGGCTTGCAGTCTTCAGTTCATTGCCACGTTTTGAAATCCGAGACTTGGCTATATTAGAAATGATTAACCCCAGTAATGATCTTTTTGGACGGTATGTAGAAAAGATTATCAAGAGTGAGGGTAGATTTATGAAGTTTCAAAGAATTAAGCCAAGGGTTGGAAAAATAATAAAGCTTAATGAAAGAAGCGAAAGAACTGGAAGGCGTCGAAGGATAAAAGTATATCCAGCTGTTAAATGCATGCAACAGATTCCATTAAAGACTATGCCTCAAGATATCTTAGGCAAATTGAAGAGATGGTCTGTGGATTCTGTGACTGGTGAAGCTCTCATGTTTGAACATGATGATGAAGTTGAATATGAAGAGAGAGAGATCTTAAAGGTTTATGATCGACGACATCTAATTAACCTATCAAAGGCTGACCTATTAATGTTACACAAGAATAGGATCACTGCTATTGAAGGATGGGAAGATGTTGCTCGAGATTATCAGTCAATGGTTAAGATATGCGTTAAGCTGAAGATATATGCGGGTAGTAAAATTTACAAGTGATTATCAAAGACAAACTTGAAGACAAAGACGCTAAGGAAGCTAGAGCTATTGTCAAGGAGGAGTCTGTTGAGACATGTTTTGTGACAACAGATCTAGCTTGTAATAGGGCTCTTTAGCTTGTAATAGGTCTAGCATTCATTGTAATCGAGTTTGTACATTGGTTTTGAATTGTAAATGAAAACTTTGGTTGGAAAACATTTTAGAGTGAAAAATCAAAAAGTTGAGAAAATGTTGACCAAGTTTGACCGCGAACCGAGTCAGTTCGCAGTCCAAATAGTCAGTTCGCTGGGCCATAATGGGCTGCGAACCGAGTCAGTTCGCAGAAGCCCATAACCCGCGAACTGAGACGGTTATAAATACAAATTAGGGTTTAAACCTAAAGAACTTTTGCCATTAACCTGATACGAATTACTTGAGTTTTCCAGAACGTTTATACATTCTAAAGGCTAGGTGTTGATCGTTTAACATTCGTTAATAGTCAATACAAAGCAATTAGATACCCGATTCACTATAATTATGAAACAAATCGTTATAGATCCTATAACTAAGTATTGAGGGATTCCGCACCTTAATACGTTAGATAACCTCGTTATCGATCCGAATACGTACGGACTTACAATCATCCCAGACTGCAGCTTGTGGTTCATTGTATCGAACCCCGCCTTCTTCGGCCCGAATGAGACCAGCAGAATGTGCATGAGATATCGCCATTCGTTGTATTGGGTGTGGGTAACGTCTCCCACATAACCTATTCGTTGAAACGCGCCAGCCCGCATCTCAAGAGGAAAGGTAGTAGGACCGTCTTCCTGTTCTTCAGTCCCCAACTGCAATACCTCCCTCAGAAACTCAGTAGAAAAATCGATATCGACACCATTCACGGTAGCGCGTATCACTGGTGGCTGAGGCTCACAATCATGAACCGTCGTTGCCTAGAATTGGCTGAGATATGGAAAACTCAAAGTCGGCGAATGAGTGAGAGCATGATATACACGAGAGCGCATGAGAAAGTCCAACATGCCTCTAAACGATTCTGTGGCCGGATTGGCCAGATCAAACGTAACAGCTACATTATGGTTGTTGAAGAAATCACGCACTTGATCAGCCATTTCTGCAAAAGCAAACACAAACACACCAAAAATAAAGAATAATAATGTTAGCGATTAGACATAAGTAAGTTAGAGTCCTGCATGCAAGATTCCACAATTAAAACAAGCCTAAAGTCATTATTATTTAAAATTGCAAAAATTAGAACCAAAGTAGGTTCCTACGAACTTACTGCCCTTGTAGATTCGTACTAACTTACTGTTTGACCAAGTCAAACTTAAGTTCGTACGAACTTACATTGGCTAGGTTCGTATGAACTTATAGGTTCGAACGGATGAACTCAGAAAAAAGTTCAAAAATGTTGCAATAAAAACGCAATCAGGCACTAGAATCAGATGCGCCAACATGCGTATGGGCTTAAACAACAAAAACACACTATTTTTAATCAATAACACTTTCTAGATTTTGAGTTTTAGGTTATTTTGGTAAAACTCAAGAAAAATTCGAATTTGTTTATGATTAGTTGTCCAAATCATGTAAAAGTTACTTACAAAGATTCAGAAAATGATAGTGATGAAGCCTAACGGAGTGAAATGGTATAACAAAGTCCAGATCTTGATTTTAATTTGAAAATGGAAAGTTCGTAGGTAAGTTCGTACGTATGTTCCGGTGTAAGGAAACACTGACTGAATCTAGGTCAGCATGTTTCTAGATGTAGCAGAAGAAACAGTCAGTGAACCCCCCATATGATTTATTTTTAGTTTATATCCATTATCAAGCATTCATGAACGATCTATCTCCTAAGAATTAAGACTTAAGTCGTACATCAAAGTAAAGAGTTCACAGAAAAGATCGTATTATTTATTATAGATTTAGTACTTGAAAACCATTATGTCTAATGCCTACCAATACATCATCATGTGAAGCTATCAAATACGTTGTATTTTAGGTACATTTATTGTGTATGTCCTGCATCTAAAAGCCACACATATAAAATGATCTAGGCATGGGTAATGATTTCATCATTTCTTTGCAATTAATATAGTGACCCTCAATTTTTATCATTTTTGCAAAGACAAAAAGTAAAATGAACTAAGAAATAAAAATTACACCGAGTTCTTTTGAGGGAAAAATTTACTCAGGATTTCTCATCACATTTAGTTGGATTAAAAGCTCAAACCGAGACCTATCAAATGCCTTGGTATAAAGGTCGGCAAGATTGTCATCAGTTGTCACCTTAACTAATTTAATCAGATGTTTTTCAGCACAGTCACGAATAAAATGATGTCTAATGTCAATGTGTTTCGTTTTACTATGCTTAACCGGATTATTAGTTATGGACATTGTAGATTGGTTATCAATCATAATAGGGGTACTTGTAAAGTTTAAACCATAGTCACGCAGCAGTTGTTGTATCCACAATACTTGTGAACAAAAACTACCAGCTGCTACATACTCAGCCTCACAGGTTGAGATTGCCATCGAGGTTTGCTTCTTACATTGCCATGAGACAATGCGACCACCTAGCAACTGACAACCACCCGAGGTGGATTTCCTATTCAAGTTACACCCTCCATAGTATGAGTCAGTATATGCAACAAATTCAAAATTGCCACCCGAGGGATACCAAAGACCTAACTTAGGTTTGCCCTTAAGGTAACGCAAGATTCTCTTTGCTGCTTTCATGTGTGATTCCTTTGGATTAGCTTGAAAGCGAGCACACAAACAGACTGCAAATGTTATGTCTGGTCTAGAAGCAGTTAGATACATGAGAGAACCGATAATGGCCCGATATTGAGTCGGATCCACATCTTCAGAGCTCTCAGTATCTGGTCCGAGATTATGATTTAGTTGAATCGGAGTGCCATATGACGAACTATCTGTCATTTTGAAACGTGTGAGCATTTCATGAACATACTTCGTCCGATGAATGAAAAATGCATCCTTCTTTTGATCAACTTGTAATCCTAAGAAGAAGTTCAATTCACCCATTGCACTCATCTCAAATCTCCGCTTCATAACTTGTTCAAAGTCTCGGCACATTTTCTCGTCAGATGATCCAAAAAAAATATCATCAACATAGACTTGAACAAGTAGGAAATCCTCTTTCTGCCACTTGATGAACAAAGTGCTATCTATCTGTCCCCTCTTGAACCCATTTTCCAAGAATAGGTAGATAGTGTCTCATACCAAGCTCTGGGTGCTTGATGCAGTCCATACAGAGCCTTGTCTAATTTATAGACTCGATTTGGATAGTCTGGATCACTGAACCCCGGAGCTTGTTGGACAAACACCAGTTCTTGAACTTTACCATAAAGAAAGGCACTCTTAACGTCAAGTTGATATACTTTAAGCTTCTTATGTGCAGCATATGCCAGAAACAATCGAATTGCTTCTAGCGTTGCTACTAGTGCGAACACCTTTGTATAATCAATCCCTTCTTTTTGGTTAAATCCCTGAACTACTAGCCCTGCCTTGTTGCGAGTTACAATTCCCTTATCATCACGTTTGCACTTAAACACCCATTTGGTGCCTATTGCATATTCCCCTTTGGATAGATCAACTAGCTTCCATACTTTGAGCTTATTGAATTGAGCAAGCTCTTCTTGCTTAGCCTATACCCAGGAGTTGTCCTTGAGAGCCATTTGTACATTCTTCGGCTCTACTTGAGATATAAAACAGCTATACAGGCACTTATGCATGATCCCAGTATCTTGGATCGATACATATAGACTGATGCTGTCAGATATCTCTCTACGAGTCTTTATTCCAGAACTCGGATCACCAATGATGTTATCAATTGGATGATATTTGTTTACTCGAGTTGAGATCGTAGAATCGGCCGGTATGTCAAACCCTAGATTTGATCCAATCTCCCTTACTGGTGTTGCTTCTTCTGCAGCCATTTCTTGCACAGAATCAGTAACCTCAGATGAAGATGGGCTATCAATCGAAGAAGGATCTAAGTCTACAATCGGTGTATCACTTACTTCTTTTCCTTTATCATTTTCAGCTTCTGAACTTGGAACACTAGATCTTGGTACAGATATCTTGTCTTCACCATCATCTAGTATCACATGTTCTAATCCTAGAGTGTTAACTTCACTTAGGATCAGAAGATTAAATGACTTGAAAACAGCGTCATAGTTAAATAACCATCCTAGTCCAGTTTGTACAGCTGGAGTATACGAAGTGACTTGTATGTTATATACAATCTCAACTCTTCCCGATGTCTTATTATAGACCCTTTTGTTTGGAGATCCGACTTCATAACCTAGGATAAATCCTTCGTCAGCCTTCTCACCAAACTTAGATTGATGTTTGGTCTTTAATAGGGTACAATGAACACCAAAGGGTTCGAGACCAATCAGGTTTGGTTTTCGACCATTTAGGAGCTCATAACACGTTTTGTTATGCTTCTTAACGGTTAAAACTCTATTGAGTACATGACAAGCTGTACTCACTGCTTCTCCCCAGAAAATATCGGGAAGCTTTGAATCAACCAGCATTGTTCTTGCTGCTTCAATCAATGTTCTATTTTTCCTTTCAGTGACACCATTTTGTTGTGGCTCATAGGGTGCACTGAACTGGTGTTGAATTCCTTTGCTCAAGCAAAAGACATTCATTACTGAGTTCTTGAACTCTAGGCCATTGTCACTTCTTATTTTCTTGACTCCTCGCCAATATTGATGTTCAATTTGAGTAAAGAATGTCATCAGCATTTCTGCTGTCTCATCTTTTGTTCCCAAAAAGGATACCCAAGAGAAACTGTTCTCAGGCCTTTGCCTTGAATCCCTCATAGGCCTAAAGACAATGAGTCATCTTTGTTTGTTTACCTCTTTTGGATCCTTGCTGTTGTCGAGCAATGGAATCCCACATTTCTTTTGTTTTCTTATAGCTGTCGACTTGAACATATATATCATTGGTCAGTCCCTAAAGAATGTAAGATTTCATCTCTCTATGTACCTTCTTCAGTGCTTTCTGTTGCTGATTCAGCTCTAAGTCACCCAATGGTACTCTATAAGTATCATTTGTCCTTACAAATGGTGACTCTCCCTTCTGTAATGAATGCATCAGCATTTCATAGTTGTCATGTCTCTCAATAAAATCTAAAAGTCGGTCCCTCCACTGTGAATAGTCTCCTAGAACAAGACTGGAGGTTTATCCTTGGTTCCGATCGCGAGTGCTTCTCTCGACATTTTTTTTAAACTGTCGCTTGTTATATATCGACACTTACCAAGTGTCGCAAGAAGAGTTGTTTAAGTTTTTCTCTAGGAATTGTCGCACTGTAACAGATTGTTCGCACTAAAGAGATTGTCGCAGGAACTGTTCGTCAGTTTGCGAAGAACACTGAATCAAAGTTTGATCAAACTTGAAATTGAATCTTGAACTTGATTCCTGATTCATCCTAGCCACTAATAGAATACTTTGATCGATAGAATTTAACTGAATTGAGTTCAAACACTTCAAATCACAAGATAACTACCATTTTTAAAGCTTGAATTAAATTTGAAAAATCAAATGATTTGACCGTGAATTCTTGATTCTATCTGTTGTAAATCACTTTTGGAAGCCACATTGATCCTTTACTTGATCAAAAACAGATGCGATAACCGAAATTGAGCAATAAAACGAAACTTTGACTTAGAATACCCATTTTGACTTAAACTTCGAAGTTGAGCTTGAACCTTGCAATTAATCTATAAAATTCAACCAACGCTCTGATACCAATTGTTGAATCGATATAGGAGTTTGGAACGTGATTGTATGTGTATCTATATGTATGTATATGCGTATGTATGTATAGAATCAAGGTTTCTTGTATTTGATTAATCACAAATGATTACAAGCTCTCAATCTCACAATAATACTGATACAAATGTGCACACACAGTTTCTAACTAAATTCTTTTCTTCAGAATGAACACAGATGGCCTAGTTATACATGTGATGTTTAGCTCTTGCGACACTAACTGCGATAATCCTAGATTGTCGCATTTACACTAACTGCAACAATCCTAGATTCTAACTATTTACACTCTTCTTCAACAAAATTCAGCTTACCTTCATCCAAATTATATCAAAATCAAAGGGTTCTTGAAGCCTTTTAGGTAAATAAAATGAAATAGAACAACCTCCTTTGACCAATAATGGTTAGAATCTTCTTGTTAGACTTGATGTTTGTAGACTATCACTCTCACATGTTTATGTGTTAAAAACTTGAATCTTACATGAAAATCAACTTTAGCACTTTAATCTTCATCAAAAATTATGGTAGATGAAAATGTACTTTAAAAATTATATGGGAATCTTGGCTTAAATCAAAGATATAGGTCTATGAGTTAAAGTGGTAGTCATAGACTCAAGAACTGAACTTACATCATGCATGAAATTTGTCAGATTCTTACACTCAACTTTGAAGGACCATAACTCCGTGAATACTTAACCAAAAATTACCATTTTACTTCTGAAAATTAGCTCTATGTGTTAGCTTTCAAACCCAAGTGGTTTCACTCAAAAATATGGAGTATTCAACCTCCAAACAGTGCCTACACAACTGTTGCACCAACAGCTCACTTTCTGTGAGCAATGGTTTTGTGAGACTTGTTTACAGATCATTTTCAACTCTAAAAATTTAGAGAAAATTAATTCTAACACCTAACATATGGAACTCAATGAGATAAAAATACCATAGTACAAAATTTCATGTAGAGAAACTTAGAAAATTCCAATCAAACAACTACATTCTCCATGGAAAAGTTTAACTAGTTGTTATTTATTATAATATATTTATCATAAGTGCATCCACCAAGTATCAAAAATAAGAATTTGATACAATATGTATTTTTCTAACACCTAACATGGATAGTGAAATTGGAAAGTTTCAAGTCCATATGTATTTTTCTTAATCTGATACAATATTATATTTAAATGTAGTGATTAATAATGAAAAGTAGTTCTCAAAGTCAAAAATTCTTTCTAGGGTGTTTGTTGGTGCACGTTTTGTGACAACGGCTCTTATTTTGTAATAGTTAGTTTTGTAATTAGTTTTATAGTTAATTTGTAGTTTGTTTAATCAACTTAGCCTTTTTGTAAGTTCTATTGTAAGTTCGTACGAACCTATATGTTCGTACGAACCTAGGAAGTTCGTACGAACCTAGGACCAGCTAAGTTCGTACAAACTTGCTGGGTATAAATACCAACTTGTAATGTTTTATTTGTATGCTTTTGGAAACTAATATATTCGAATATACTGTGCTATTTTTGAATCTATACGAACCTACATTATAAACACTTGCAATTACTTGTTTTATTGTTGTTTATTGTGTATTATATCATTCCGCAAACTAATACACATTATAATCCTATTTGGATCCGTTCAAAGGGACTTTCAATTGGTATCAGAGCTTCAACAAGTCTTTTTTGGGTTTGGGATTGCTTAAAGCAAAAAGAAAACAAGATTTAGAGTGTTTTGGAAGATAAAAGTTGTACTTTCGGCTTCCTTGAGTGTTTGTGAGTCATTTTCCTTAAGTATCATTCGATTTCAACGGTTGAATCTTTCTAGATCTGAGTTTTTGTTCAGATTTGAGTTTGAACAGCAAGTTCGTACATTTCAGAAAGTGTCGTACGAACCTACCCAAAATAGCATTCGAACCTAGCCAGCTGTAAGTTCGTACGAACATACAGCTACGAACCTACCTAAGTTCGAACTTTGAAATTTTGAAAAGTTTGACCTGAGGTTTGACTTATACGAACCTAGATAGTCTTCAAACCTATAAGTTCGAATTAATCTAAGTTCGTACGAACCTAATGTTATACGAACCTAGTGTTGTTTGACCTCAGTTGACTTTTTCAGTTTGACTTTGTTTGACTTTTTCTCGAGATGTCAAATCTCAATAAAATGTTAGAAATGGATCACGAGGTTGGTAAGTCAGCCTCACCACCTAAGCTCCTCAAAGGAGAGGACTACTTTTGGTGGAGAGATCGGTTTGAATCATTTGCTAGATTTCATGATATCAGCATGTGGATATGCATTAAGGATGGGTATGACTTACCTACTTATGAATTTGAAGGGAAGACGAAGTTTTGTACATATTCTGTCATGAAGGATGAAGACAAAAAGATGTACGAGGCTGAGAATAAGGCTTTGTCAGCCATTAATATGTGTCTCCATCAGGAGATCAAACATACTTTTAAACGTTACCAATTCTCGAAAGAGCTTTGGGAAGCGTTAGAAAAGAGGTTTGATGGGAACGACAAGATCAAGGAAAGTAGAGCAGACTTGTTGACTAAACAGTTCTATGTTTTCAAGTGTATGAAGGGAGAGTCATTAGAGGAGATTATCACAAGATACTACCATCTGATGACTGAACTGGATAACAGTGGACTTTCATTCACTGAAACTGTCAGATGTAATAAACTTCTTGAAGCAATACCATCGAAGTGGGACATCTATACTTTGATGATCAAGGAGAGTGCTGATTACAAGACTCTGACTCTTGATGACGTGATAGGAAAGTTGCGTGTTTATGATTTGAACATGCAGCGGAAAGAGACAGGATCCAATCAGGTTCAGGATCCTAGTGTTTACCATGGTAAACGATCTGATTCCGCTACTTCTACCAGTACTAGTGGAGTTGCAGCTTTCTATACAAGCGAGGCTGAAACAGACTCGGCTATAAAAAATTCGGGTAGCAATGTCTGCTATATTGCCTCATCTAAGGACTCAGGAATTGATAGGAGACCAAAATCTGGGACAATAAGTGGTCTCAAATCGATGTCTATGAGTGTCAAATCAGCTGAAGGAGAAGTTGCCCTGAAAACTTTATTACAACAACTGAAAACTTTATTAAGGGCAAGGTCACAGATCCTAGTTTGATTAATGAGGATTATGACCAATTAGATCCTAAGGATTTAGAAGAAATGGATCTTCAGTGGCAAATGGCCATGATAACCAGGCGGGCACAGCGGTTCATGAACCGTACTGGAAGAAAATTCATTGGTGGTAAAGTTGGATTTGATAAATCTAAAGTAAAGTGTTATAACTGTGATAGTTTTGGACACTTTGCTCGAGAATGTCAGAGACCTAAAAGAGATTCAGCTACAGGTCAAAACGGGCCGAGAAACTTTAATCAAGGCTCCTCCAGTAACAATCATAACTCAGGAAGTCATCAGACTTCAAGAGCTCTGGTTGTTCAGTCACAGGAAGGAGCATATGATTGGAGCTCAAAATATGAAGAACCGCAAGCGTTTATGGCCTCTATTACTGAAGAAAATGAGGAAAGCAGTGTGGGGTCTGATTCAGAGAAGGAAATAACTACTGAGATGGAGATTGATGTACCTGCTGATTAAGAAAGAATCAAGACTCTGAAGTCAACTGAGGAAATGAGCTCAAAGGACTTCATTGCCTACAAGGCAAATCTTGACGCTGAGAAACAAAAGGTTTTACTTAATTTAGATCTAGTAGTTAAAGCCTGTGTGTAATGCACCAACTTTTACGAACAGGCTGAGAAGTTAGTGGAATCATCTGATGTTATAACATCTCAATTAAAATCTTTAAAAGAAGATAACACTATTTTAAACATCAGAACCACAGAATTAATAAGTAAAGCAAAATCTGATAAAGCAGACATGAAATACTTAAAAGATAAACTAAATGAGCAAAGTGTAAGAAATGACTTGGCTCATGAACATTTTTAGAATTGACTAAACTGTCTGCTGATAGGGAAAAGGAATTAGCTGACGCAAAGGTTAGGATAGCTGATCTTAACAGGAAATTAGAGTTAAGAAAATTCTCTATCGAAACCTTAGACAACATGCTTAGCGTCCAAAAACAGCCTCGTGATCACAGGGGAATGGGTTATACAGAAAGCCCTCCTCCCTTTAATCATAATTATTCCTTTATTTCTGATGAAACTGAGATGTCTACTGTTGATGATTCTGCTAAACAACCAACAGTTCCTGGTCTAATACATTTCGTTAGACCTGCGAAAGCTGAGACAAAATCTACACCTGAATCAACACTCACTGACACTCCCATGCCACCTGTTTCTGAACTAAAAACGAATTTTGTAAAAGAGAGTGTGGTTGAACATGGAAGTGTCAAGGAGAAGCTAAAGCACGAAATTAATCTTGATTTACCCAAATCTGAAAATGAAAATTTAAATACTAAAATTGATAAGGGTAAGAAGGTATCTTCATTAGTAAAAAAAGTTTAGAATAAAAGATGCTAAATCCTAGGGCAGATTGTTAGATATATAAATAGGATTTGCATTTGACAATTCTAAAATATATACGACAATATAGGAGTGTCTTAGTTAGAAGTGACAATCCAATGAAATGCGACAACTAGGATTGTCGCAGTTAGTGTAAATGTCGACAACTAGGATTGTCTCAGTTAGTGTAAATGCGACAATCTAGGATTTTGCAGTTAGTGTCGCAGGAGATGAACATCAGATGTATAAATAGGCCATCTGTGTTCATTATGAAGAAAAGAATTCGGTCAGAAACTGTGTAGCACATGTGTATCAGTATTACTGTGAGATTGAAAGCTTGTAATCATTTGCGATTAATCAAATACAAGAAACCTTGATTCTATACATACATACGCATATACATACATATTGATACACACGCAATCACGTTCCAAACACCTATATCGATTCAACATTACTTTTGAGATGTTTTGTGATTCATACTTGAGATATAAATCAAAGTCTTTCAAATATATGTTACACTCCTAATTGTGATTTAGTTGTTCATAATGTTTGTTCAAGTACTTATTTGTTAAATACTTGGTTGATTTATTAAAGACGTTATGTTATTTTAGTCGATTCCGAATTTTGTAACTTGATGTAGAATTTTGCGACTAGTTATGAAAATTATTCTTTAATTTCCTTGGCACTTCATAACTTAGTTGAATAATCCTCATAAACCTTGGATTTACTAAGTAATTACTAAGATGTTACAACATATTTAAGTACTAAGTCGTAACTTAATTTAAGTACTAAAACTTCAGAAAATTCGTAATCGTAATCATAATTCTAGAATTTTAAGTATGGTAATAACCTGAGATTTTTACAGTTGTCACACACCCGCACCACTAAATTAGTCGAATATTCATAGACCAACCATGTTGATTTGCAAATCAATATTATAGTTACTCCCACATCAAGCCCTCAATATGAAGCACAAGAAGATTCACACATTTACGAATTTGTAAAGGCCGATGTCTATACGGCACCCTCTAGTGTTGTTGATGCTACAATTTCATCTCTGCTAGAGTCTAATGTTGCTGGCGTTGCAATAAAAACCCAACCTTCACTTACTAGAGTAGTGAACTTGGATACACACATTCTTGTTGTTGCATAGTCACATGCAACAAGCATTGAAGATGCTGTTACAATCCTGAACTTAACTACCTCCTACCATCTACACTAAATATGACCACACCCATTTATATCACCAGTGTCAATCTCGTTCATGTTTCGTAGGATAAATTAAACTTACACACTCTAGTACAGACTGCCAATGTGTCATGTAAGTCACAAGATGACATAAAGTCCTCCCTCCTTTCACTTTCAAAACATCTCTCATCTTTTAACCGATGAAATGTGTGGTTACACCACCCTTACAAAATGTTTCTAGTGATCCCTCTTTAATTTACAAGGAGAAATGTGAGGTTACATCACCCTTAATAACTATTTCCAGTGATCTGTTTTCTAATAACCAAGAAAGATGTGAGCGAATACCAACCCAACCTCAAATTACTTTAGGAGTTCCACCTCATCCTAAGACAACTATTACATTGCAAAATATTTTTGATAGTTGTTAGAAATATAAAATAGGATTTGCATGTTGTATAAGTCTGCGACAATATACCTGCGACAGTATTGGATTGTCACAGACTGGGACAGTTAGGTATTGTCGCAGTAATAGAGATTATCGTAGTAAGCTGCACTTCTTGAGATACTTTACTTAAAGCTTAATCATGTGTTTAACACCTATAGTATAAATAGGTAGTTAAGCTTTCATTTGTAACTTGAACCTTGTAATATTCATTTTTGCTCTTAATAGAAAAAACATTTTAGCCAAATTCTCTCAACTATCATCATAGAATTGCTTGAATAAAGTTAACAATTGGTATCAGAGCTAGAGAGGTTGAAGATTTAAAGAAAAACGAATCAAAATTCATCAAAGAAAAAGTCAACTTCATGATTCAAGATCAAATTGATAGATTTAATTGTGTTTTGGAGAAATTAATCCGATAGATATGAAGCTTGTTGATTGAGGAACAAGATTCAAGTATCATTTTGATTAATTACAGTCCATAATTCGTCAATTTGAAGAAATTTAACAAAATAGGTATTTGATGTTCATACTACTGTGATCTTACAAATTTCATCAATTCATCAGTTTTTTTGAAATTGATTCATCGAAAAGCTTCCTGTTAGTGATATACTACAGAAACGATCCACAAATTCAAGTTTAAACCGATCAAATTACACATTTGGATCGAATTTCTTCAGGAATAGTTTATGTTCTTCGTATATATCTTCTGCTCAAATTCATCAAATTGATGTGAATTTGTTTGTTATAATATGATCAAAGCTTCACGAGGTCATTCTAGTACCATTGATCATCTTCACGGTTCATTAATTTGAAATAAGATGTAGTTTTGAAAAATCAGTCCGAACAGAGGGTTCATAATAGAATGCGACAGTATCTGTTCTTCACTGCGACAATCACTCTAGTGCGACAATTATGTGTGACAATTTTATAACTGTCGCATAAAGGCTTAATTTCAAATTTTGCGACAATTGTCTGAACTGTCGCATATAGTGTTTCTGCGACACTAATTGCGACAATTTTTATCTGTCGCATAGAAAGCAACTGCGACAGTAACTGAGACACTTAGTTTTTAAAAAAAGGATTCTTTAAGCTTACCATTGAGTAATTTTGATTTGAGAAAATTTGCATTTTACTCGAGAAATTTTTCTACAAATTTAGGAGGGAAAGTTCGTTCGGTCAAATTAAAATTTTTCGATAAACGTTTTTTCTTAAAGAAAATGATTCTTTAAATACTTCTAAATCTTTAATCTTTAAAAGATCCATTCAAGCAACGATATTATGACGTTTTTGATGATTGTTAAAGCTAGGCTTAGATACCATGACATTCATCATGTACACCCACAGCCAGACTATATGACACAATTCGAATTAAGAGAGTTTATTACCATGTTGGAAAATGAACTTCAAGGACATTACTCCAACATAACAAGTGTTCAAAAATGGATTACTAAGAAGTTAGCTGGAGTTAAGAATCTTCAAAAGCAACTTAAAACACTTCAGACTGAAAATGAGAGACTTACATCTGGGACATTAGAAAAACAGACCCTACAAGAAAAGGAGTTAAACGTTGTTAATCATGATTGGGAAGTGAAGTATTGGGAAGAACATGCTCAACTGAAAAGTCAAATGCTTTGCATCAAGTCAAGCTTCTTGAAACTCAAACTAAGACACAATCAGAGGTACACTCTAGAATTCTAACTGAGTGTCAAAACAAATTAAACTCCGAAATCGAAAAGGTTGATAACCTGAAAAAGGAAATTGCAAATAATCTTGATGTGATAAAAACTTTGACTCGGGATAACTTGGTTTTGCGAAATCACATGGAAGGTTATAAAACCAATTATGAAAAATATGAAAAAGAAAATATTTCTTTAAATCAAGAAGTTCTTGGTATCTTTTATGAATGCAAAATATTAAGAGAACATACAGGTTTTGTTCAACAAAGATATGATCTAGCTATACAAGAAAATAATTCGTTTTTAAGAAAAATCAAAGAACTTCAAGATAAGTTGTTTAAACATGGTCGAACAGATCAAACAATTTTTCTCAATAAACCTAAGGATGTCAAATTTTACAATTCAAGAGAAGGATTAGGTTTTGAAAATCCTTCCTATTTACAAAAAGTTATTTCTAAAGTACCTACCTTGTATAACTAATATAAAATGGGAAGTATTTTAAAAATGTTCTTTATAAAAGCAAGTAATGAGGAAGAAGTGATAGAGAACTTCAATAGAGCAAAAGTAGAAAATACACGGAAAATTTCTCTTTCTGAGGATTATTTTCCAAGTTGTTCAACACCAGTTGTTGATCAAAATTAAGTTCTGGAAAAAGTAGTTAAAACAAAACTTTATATTCCAAATTTAATTTTGGAAAATAAAATTTTTGATCTTGAAAAACAAATAGCCACTCTACAACTAACTTTTGATCAAGAACGAACAACTCTTTTGCAAAATATTGAACAACTCAAATGTTCTTGTTTGTCATCTAGTTCAGCTTCGATATCAAAATCTACCCATGAACTTGAATTTGAGAAGAACTCAGGAAAATAGTTTGACAAAAAGAAAGCCTTCAATGTCAAGAATATTTTGAAACCTCAAGTGAATGTTACAGTGAAGACTTACACGGATAAGTCTTCAAAACCACTTTCAAAAAGGATTTCTTAGTCTACCAATTATTCTTTGCAAAAGAATAAGGGTTACTCTAAGAACTCACATTCACCTGGAACATTTACTCAAACCAATTTTCATCATTCTGATGGTTTTAAATTCTCAAATAAATTGGTTTCTCAATTTCCAAAGAAAACCAAAGTTTGGAAACCGAAACAAAGTGGTTCTAAGAAAACGTCCCATACAAAATCATTCAACTATTCAAGATCGAAGATGTTTTCACTTGCACACAAACAGTTTCTTATACAGAAAGAATGAATGATTTTGTATACCCCATTCCTAAAAGAATTCACTCACCGTTGATTCCACGAAATTTATTTCAAAATGAAACACCAAGTTTCAATTTAAATCAAATAGACACAACTTATAAATGGTTTTCTAAATTTTCAAAAACCATTGGTACTGTGCTTAAATGGGTTCCAAAAGTTATTGTCTAAATTTATAATCTTTGACTTACGAACAACTTAGTTCATAACTCATTTTTAAAAGTGAATTGACTTATGAACAACTCGGTTTATAACTCGTTCTTCAAATGAAAATGGTTTTTGAACATTTCAGTTTAAACACGTTATAATTGAAAGAGCTCCAAAGTGACATTAATTTCGTTTGAGAGAAAGTCTCAATGATTTTAGAAACATTTTCATTGTTTGAGATCGAGCTCCCGTCCTACTTACTTTTTGATAAATGTTTGATATATTTGAGGGGGAGCTCGCACAATATCAAAAGACAACTCACCTTCATATGTTGCTTTTCTCATCAATTATGCATATGTTAAGGGGGAGTGTGTTTAAAGATCAAAACTTTCAAGTGTTAATATCTTTATCATTATCGAACACTTTGAAAGATTTTCAAATGATTTTGGTTCTTATAATATTGGAGGGAAATCATACCAAAGACATTTAATTGATGTAATTTCAAAATCACAAAATTGTGGTGTGACGATCGATTAATGATCAAAGTTTTGGCACATGCTGACATCTGCACTGAGTGTTATAGAATAAAATAACTAATAGGATCCACCAGAGCCAGATGGATCTACCTCGGGAGCCACCTTCCAACATTTAGGATGCAAGGGTATATTAGGTCTAAGTGAAAGGGTTAGTGGAGATAAAAGTGCAGGTCAGCATACTTTCAATAATGCCAAATGAAAAAGAGGGAGGAGTTGAAAAATTTGAGAGGTTAAATGAGGAGTATGTGACAGGGTTAAAAGAATAAGAAAACCCTTACCAAACTGACTAAATTGTCGGGTCGTCACATCTACTATCGGATATCATTCGTTGATTTCTGGTATTGAAGAAGACATCATGGACCCAGTGTGTAACATCCCAAAAAAGGTTGAAAAATCTAAAGTTTTTGTATTTTGGTGAAAACCTGCGAACTTAGTGGTAAAGTCGCAAGCAGCGACTTTATTGATCATGCGACTTTGCTGATAAAGTCGCATAACAGATTTAAATGAAATCAATTCAGGAGCTAGAGTGTAATTGAGGAAGTATATATACTCGAATTTTGTCTAAACACTTCCAGAAACATAAAACGAGTTCCTGAAGTCGGTTTAGAGAGAGAAACAGAGAGAAGAAAGAGAAAAAGTGAGAAATCAAGTTCTAAATCCAAAATCGAAGCAATTAAACCGTGGATTCAAGGTAAGGCTTCGATTACTATGTGTGATGATTGTTATTGCATGATTTGAATGGTTTGGAACTGATTAATTTGGTTATAACATGTTTGAATTCGAGAATTTCGGATTTTGGGGTCTGATCTGTTCGTCACGTGACTTTAATGGTAAAGTCGCATGTGCGAACTTAATGATATAGTCGCACTAGGCCGACTCCAGGCTGCGAACTTGTGATAAAGTCGCATAAGCGACTTTGAGCTGTGCGACTTTAATAATAAAGTCGCCTAAGCTTGTTTTGAGACACTAATGATACAAGTTGGTATCGGTGCATTGGTTTAAGGGATTCAAGTATTCACCACTAGTGCGTACTCGGACTTAGACCACAATAGTGTTTATGTCGGTGGGCAATGTAAAGAGTTATATGCATGAATATACATGAGATATGTGTTATGTGAACTGAGACTTGGAAACCAAGACCTTAGGTGGTGACTGCAGAGATATATAAATGTGATTTGACAACTCGTACGTCTGGCCAACGTAATAGTTATCACATGACTTATATAAATCTACAGAAGTCACCTGATGTCGAGGGGACTTAGTTGAGATTGAAGAGTTGAGTAAATGTTGCATGAGATAAAACAATGTTTAATTGTGAAACCTTACTGAAATTAATTAACCGAGTTATGTGAAAATTTCAGTATAAAGAGAAAAGAGTTGAAAGAGTAAAGATGTCTAGTGATCAAGGAATTGATATGGGTGAAGGCTCTTGTAAGCAGAGCCCTCAAGTGAATGTGGAAGAGACGTTAACAGGAGAGATGAGAAATGTTATTGCTGAGGAAGTGGCGAAAGCCCAGGAGAAGTCTCTTGCTTTTCTGTTGGGCCATATTACTGCCATTATTAAAGAGATTGTAGCTGAAGAGATTCAGAGCAGAATAGCAGAGAAAGAGGAAGAAAAAGAGGAAAGAAAAAGATTCAGCTACAAAGAGTTCTCGGCGTGTAATCCACCCGAGTATTTTGGGGAGACTGATCCCATCAAGTGTCATAGATGGGTGCTGAGGTGGAAAGTGCGTTTGATATTTCCGAATGCCCAAATCGTTTAAAGGTAAAATTTAGATCAAGCCTGCTGAAAGACCGTGCTAAAGAGTGGTGGGATGTACAACGCCAGACTAAAGGGGCGGATGCTATTAATAATATGAATTGGGAAGAGTTTAAGAAGATATTTGAAATGATCTTCTCACCAAATGTTGAGTTGACAAAGATACAAAGGGAATTTTTATATATGAAGCAAACTATAGAGATTGTGAATGAAGTGAAGTGGCAGGTAAATTCTTGGATATGGCACGTTTTTGCCCTGAGTTTATGGAAGATCAGCGAAGACTGAGGAATCAATTTCATGAAGTATTAAAGAAGAGTATACGACAGTTCGTTGATCCAAATCGTTGGAGTAGTTTTGAGGACTTCGTGAATGAAGCCAGGAAGAGAGAGATTGAAATTAATAGAGATGATGATGAGTCATCGAAGCGTAAAGCTGAACAGTTCGGGGACCCTTCGAAAAGATTCAGGCCAGAAATCAATAAAAGAGAAGATAGACGTGAGGTGCCAGAATGTAAGAAATGTCACAAGAGGTATCTTGGAGAATGTTGGGCTGGGAAGAAAGTATGTTTCCGATGTGGGAAATAAGGTTATTTTGGGAGAGAGTGTCCCGAGTCTATTCTGGTATGTTTTAATTGCTACGAGCCGGGACATATAAAGTCTGAATGTCCAAAGTTGAAAGCTCAGTTTGTACCGATTGCCCGGGGGCAACCTGTGAGAAAAGGAACTAGTGATCAAGTGAGACCGAGGGGTCGGTCCTTTCAAATGACACCAGAGGAGGCTAGAAATGCTCCAGATGTGTTAACGGGTACCTTTCTTGTAAATTTAATACCCGCATATGTTTTATTTGATTCAGGAGCATCCCGGTCTTTTGTGTCTGAGACCTTTAGCCGAAGTTTTAAAATTCCACTATGTGAGCTTGATGCCCCCTTAGAGGTTGAGGTGGCTGATAATAGAGTTATTCGTGTGACCCAAGTGTACCATGACTGTAAATTTGAAGTTTGTGGTAAAAGTTTTGTAATTGATTTAATCCCTTTGAGAATGGGGGAATGTGATGTGGTTGTGGGTATGAATTGGCTTGGAAATCAAGGAGCCATTATCCAATGTGAAAAGAAAATTATTCGATTTACAACCTTAAATGGAGAGATGATTGAGATCTATGGAGAGAAACCTAGATCATCGTTATCTATATGTACGTATGCTCGGGTTAAGAGATATATGTTGCGTGGTTGCCAAGCATTCTTGGCATATGTTATTGATTTGCAGAAGCATGAAGTGGGAATAGCCGATATCCCTGTTGTAAGGGAGTTTCCCGATGTTTTTCCTGGTGAATTACCGGGTATTCCACCCAATAGGCAGGTGGAGTTTCGAGTCGACCTTGTACCTGGAGCCACCCCAATTGCAAAGACTCCTTATCGACTCGCTCCATCAGAGATGCAGGAGTTAATGAGTCAACTTCAAGAGTTGCTTGATAAAGGATTTATTCGTCCTAGCAGTTCACCTTGGGGCACACCAGTGTTATTTGTGAAAAAGAAATATGGGAGCATGCGTATGTATATTGATTACATAGAATTGAATAAGGTTACTGTTCAGAACATGTATCCATTACCCAGAATTGACGACTTATTTGATCAGCTCCAAGGAGCGAGTTACTTTTCTAAGATCGTTTTACGGTCAGGATACCATCAAGTGAGGGTTCGGGAAGAAGACGTGTCAAAGACTGCTTTTAGAACCCGTTATGGTCATTTTGAATTTGTGGTCATGCCTTTTGAGATGACTAATGCATCGGCAGTTTTTATGGATCTCATGAATAGAGTGTGCTGACCAATGCTTGATAAGTCGGTGATTGTTTTTATTGATGACATTTTGGTGTATTCGAAATCTGAGAAAGATCACGAATTGCATCTACGACAGATATTGTGTATATTAAGAGTTGAAAAGCTTTATGCTAAGTTTTCAAAGTGCGAATTTTGGTTGCGTGAAGTCCAATTTTTGGGACACGTGATTAATTTTGAGGGAATTAAAGTGGATCCGGCTAAGATTGAGGCAGTAATGAAATTGGATCCCCCTACAAATCCCACCGAAGTGAGAAGTTTTCTGGGTTTGGCAGGGTATTACAGACGATTTATTCAAGATTTTTCTAAGATTGCAACGCCGTTGACAAAGCTTACCCAGAAAAGTGTAAAGTTTGAATGGAATGCAGCGCAAGATCAAGCTTTTCAAATCCTTAAAGAGAAGTTAAGTCAAGCTCCTATTTTAGTGCTTCCTGAAGGCACAGATGATATGGTGGTTTATTGTGACGCTTCTCGAAGCGGGTTGGGATGTGTGTTGATGCAACGTGGTAAAGTCATTGCTTATGCATCGAGACAACTGAAAGATCATGAAAAGAAGTACCCAACTCATGATTTGGAATTAGCGACAGTGGTATTTGCTTTAAAGATCTGGAGACATTATCTGTATGGAGAAAAGTGTAAGATTTATACAGATCATAAAAGCTTGAAATATTTCTTCGATCAGAAGGAATTAAATATGCGTCACAGAAGATGGCTTGATTTAGTAAAGGACTATGATTGTGAAATTTTGTATCCTCCGGGGAAAGCAAATGTGGTAGCGGACGCGCTTAGCCGAAAAACGACGCATTATCCTTTAAAGGTTAGATCCTTTCAAATGACAGTTACGCCCAAGTTGTATGAACGTATTAAAGAAATTCAAGTCGTAGCTTGGGAAAAAGGTGATGTAAAGAAAGAACGTATCAAAGGACAAGAACATAACTTTGTAGATGATTCAAGAGGTTTGAAGACGCGATTTGGGAGAATTTGGATTCCCTGTTCTCCCGAATTGAAAAAGATGTTGCTTGACGAAGCACATAAGTTGAAATATTCTATCCATCCTGGCGCTACAAAAATGTATTGTGATTTAAAAAGAGATTACTGGTGGTCGGGAATGAAGAGAGAGATAGTCAAGTATGTAGAGAAATGCTTGACATGTTTGCAAGTTAAAGCAGAGCACCGAAAGCCGTATGGAAAGGTCCAGCCGTTAGAAATACCTGTTTGGAAGTGGGAACATATAACTATGGATCTCATTACTAAGTTGCCGAGAACTTCGCGTCACTATGATGCGATTTGGGTGATAGTTGATCGATTGACTAAAAGTGCACTGTTTTTGCCAATAAGAGAGTCATCGTCTTCAGAGACATTAGTTGATTTATATGTCAGATAAGTGATAGCAAGACATGGGGTGCCAGTGACCATAATCTCAGATAGAGACAGTCGGTTAACTTCGAGGTTTTGGGCGAAATTCCAAGAGGAAATGGGCACTCGCCTTAACATGAGCACGGCTTATCACCCGCAGTCAGACGGTCAGAGTGAAAGGACAATTCAAACATTGGAGGACATGTTGAGAGCATGTGTGATTGATTTTGGTGGTAGTTGGGATGTGCATCTACCGTTAGCTGAATTTTCGTATAACAACAGTTATCATTCAAGCATAGGGATGCCACCTTATGAGATGCTGTATGGGAGAAAGTGCAGAACTCCACTTTGTTGGGGTGAGGTTGGTCAAAGAGAATTGGCTAGTACCGATGTGGTTCAAAGAACGAAAGAGAAAATCTGTCAAATTAGAGAAAGATTGAAAGCTGCTCAAGATAGACAGAAGTCTTATGCAGATAATAGACGACGTCCCATAGAATTCCAAGAAGGTGATAAAGTAATGCTGAAAGTTTCACCTTGGAAGGGTATTATTCGATTTAGGAAACGTGGGAAGTTAGGCCCACGATTCATTGGACCATTTAAAGTGTTGGCAAGAGTGGGAAAAGTGTCCTACCGTCTTGAATTACCTAAAGAGTTGGAAAGAATTCATAACACTTTCCATGTGTCTCATTTAAGAAAATGTTTAGCAGATGAAACGGCTTATGTTCCGCTGGAAGAAATTGAGGTCGATGAGAAACTGAATTATGTGGAAAAGCCAATTAATGTTTTGGATGAAAAAGTGAAAAAGTTAAGAAATAAAGAGATAAAAATGTTAAAAATCCAATGGAAACATCGAAAGGGATCAGAGTTTACTTGGGAGCCATAAAGTGAAATTATTCGATTTTATCCGGCTCTGTATCAGAAATGGATAGTGAGGACACAATCCCAAATAAGTGGGGAAGAGTTGTAACATCCAAAAATAGTTGAAAAATCTAAAGTTTTTGTGTTTTGGTGAAAACCTGCGAACTTAGTGGTAAAGTCGCAGGCAGCGACTTTATTGATCATGCGACTTTGCTGATAAAGTCGCATAACAGATTTAAATGAAATCAATTCAGGAGCTAGAGTGTAATTGAGGAAGTATATATACTCGAATTTTGTCTAAACACTTCTAGAAACATAAATCGAGTTCCTGAAGTCGGTTTAGAGAGAGAAACAGAGAGAAGAAAGAGAAAAAGTGAGAAATCAAGTTCTAAATCCAAAATCGAAGCAATTAAACCGTGGATTCAAGGTAAGGCTTCGATTACTATGTGTGATGATTGTTATTGCATGATTTGAACGGTTTGGAACAGATTAATTTCGATTACTAAGTTTATAAAAGAGTTAATTGTGTTATATGTGGTTTACAGACCGGTGTTCGGTACGTGATAATCGAGGATATTCATCTACGTAATTCCCGAGGTAAGTAATAGATTGTTATATTTTGAATGAGAATATCCAGATGGCAGCAGTACTTGAGCATGATGTATTGTTTCAGTGATTAAAGTGTTATTAGCCCTCTTTATGCTGAGTGGTCATAAATGGCATAGCAGTGTGAATGTTAGCCCTCTTTATCCTGAGTGGTCATAAATTACATTTAAGTGTGAATGTTAGCCCTCTTTATGCTGAGTGGTCATAAATGGCATAGCAGTGTGAATGTTAGCCCTCTTTATGCTGAGTGGTCATAAATGGCATAGCAGTGTGAATGTTAGCCCTCTTTATCCTGAGTGGTCATAAATTGCATATAAGTGTGAATGTTAGCCCTCTTTATGCTGAATGGTCATAAATGGCATAGCAGTGTAAATGTTAGCTCTTTTTATGCTGAGTGGTCATAAATGGCTTAGCCATGTTTTAATTAGCCCTCTTTATGCTGAGTGATCATAAATGGCCCAGCAATGTGATTGTGAGTCCTAATTGGGCAAAGTGATATATGTGATTTCAGTATTTATAAGATTTCTATCTTATATTGTTGATATGATTCTGTTACTTACTAAGCCAATGTGCTTACCAAGTCTGTTATCATTGTTTGATACAGGTGGGTCGAGTAAGTCAAAAGAGGGACTTGGGAAAGAGCCGCAACGCGAATAATGGTGTGCTTATTACTGCTGGTAGTAAGTGTTTACTCCCGTTAAATCATGCTCGGATATTGAGGGAGTCTTTTGAAAGAGAAATTTGTGTTTGTAAAATTTGAAAACAATGTAATGTTTATGTATATATGAAAAGTGTTATTTAAGTTATTAAATAAAGTGTTAAAAAAAAAAAAAAAAAAAAAAAAAAACTGGGTGTTACACAGTAATGCAATGCACATTACCCTCCTAGCCACTCAAATACTTCTTAAAAAGTCTTTGTTTCAATTTCCCACGGAGATTTAGCACATAATCTATTGACATCTCGTTTGGAGATTGTTAATATTGAAACAAGAGGACAGTCTGCTCCAGTCCCTGACTTCATATTATGCACCTATTGAGTCTAGCCTAATGATATAATTTTAAGACACAAGTGTAGTTTTACACTACATGTCTTTATGACGTTATACATGACTATGTGACAATGCCGGAACATTCATAGTGATACCTAAAATGGTATTCCACAATGATTGAATGAAAATCCTACCAATGCTAACATCAACGCCAACATTGAAAGTAGGTCACTCAATTGATTCATTTAATGTTTTCAATTGATGTGTAAACTGGTAATCTATGTGATCCAGGAGTTACAGTATTTTCATAAATGTGTTTTCTGAAAATACAAACAACTTTTTATTGATTTACTCAAGTAAATAATTGTATTACCCAAATAATTACGAAATTGATGTTTACTTGAAGTTTATTAAAGATATTCATATGACGCTTATTGAAGATACAACATTCAACATAATGTTCTTGGAAGTTGCTTCCTAAGATGATTTGATGGAGTCTACTTTCTTCAAACACCTTGTGCTACACCATATTCATGATGCTCACGATGAATCATAATCATCATGATGGGGGAGAAAACAATTAGTATTTTGAAGATAGTAATGGGGAGAAAAGAATAGTATGTTTGGACGGAGGAAGGAAATAATGTGTTTAAATGAAATAGGAGAATTGAATATCAAACATTAGCGATTAAAGAAAACAAAATGAGGGATTGGGGTTGAAAGTGAAATTGATAAAGGAAAGTCAAACCTTGATTGAAACTTTCAAAAGCCTGAGTTTTCACAAAGATGAAGAGATTATTGATTTAAGGGGGAGCAGGTGAGGATTCGAAAATGGTTCAATCAAAAAATGAAAGCTCATTTGAGGGGGAGCAAGAGAAAAGAAGCTTCAAGAGTGTTAAAAGAAAGATCAAGATTGTAAAGATAAATTCATATATCTTTCATACATCAAAGGCAACAATAAAAGAAAGCTCAAAGAGAACAAAGGAAATTCAAGGGTTTAAAGTAGAAGAATAAAAGAGAATCTTGAGAAATACTCTCAACAGCTCGTTCAAGGAAATAAAGTATTTTATAGGATGTATCCAAGAGCTAAACTACGAAGACAAAGAGAGTCTGTATATTCGAAAAATTTGCTCAAAATACAACATGCTAAATCCTAGGGGGAGATTGTTAGAAATATAAAATAGGATTTGCATGTTATACAAGTCTACGACAATGTACCTACGACAGTATTGGATTGTCGCATAGTGCGACGGTATCTAGAGATTGTCGCAGTAAGCTCCACATGTTGAGATACTTTACTTAAAGTTTAATCATGTGTTTAACACCTATAGTATAAATAGGTAGCTAAACTTCCATTTGTAACTTGACCCTTGTAATATTCATTTGTGTTCTTAATAGAAAAACATTCTAGCCAAATTCTCTCAACTATCGTCATAGAATTGCTTGAATAAAGTTAACAATGATACCAACCAACTTTGATGACAGACTTTGAGGTGTGCATGCTTAGTTAAACAAATCAAAGAATAATTTTTGTACCAGGAATGAGCTGGTGGAGGTCGGGAGGTTGATGTCTACTGTCACACCCCGATAAAATCGTTTCACGTGTAACAAATGCGGAAGCTCGGGGGTGTGACGAGAACGATCAATAAGCGTATGATTATCGCAAACATATAATTTGAATGCCATAAATAGTTAAATTCCACGGTTACATGTTTATCGTGTTTACAAACGATAGATGTTTCAGCAAAAGAACATGATTAACATTTTAATCACAAATAAAAGTTTCAATGTTTATCAAAAAGGATGGCATCCTAATCATCGTGGTGAGCAAGGGTCCCAAAAGTATGCATGCATGATTCTTACATCGCTGCTAATTCCCTGAAAAACATAGTTAAAAGGATCAACAAAATTGTTGAGTGAAATTCACAGGTTTTAGATATCGTCATTCAACCAAGAGTTTAGTAAACGTTTCATAAGTTGTTTGTGCCATCCGTGGCGAGTAGTACGATGATATACAATTTAAGACAATAGATAGCTAACTGTGATCCCCCGAAGGTTAGCTAGACCTCTCGAGTTAAAGAGACGACACCTAGGCCTATAACCAAACCAAGACTTTAAATGTTTGTGCCTGGGACAATAAAATATACGCTCCTCGTCTCGACATATAGTCGGCAGTTAGCATGACTAACAAAAGTGGGAGGGATGTCATCCCAATAGTACTATTCGCATATTCGGTGGCTAGCGTCATCTAGCTAATGGTTACAGTTTGTAGTCATGAGGACTTCTATGCACTACAACTAGTTTAACGTAGGTTCGCACAAGGATTCGTTGTCAGGTTTTCAATCATCGCATGAAATCAGTTTGTATATAAATAGTACATATGTTTTTCACCCCAAATTTAGAAAGTAGTAAAAAGCAGTAAAATAGGGGTTGTGAACTCACCTGGTGAGCTTATGTGAGTGCTAGCAAGTAATAAGAGTGTTTGCCCAAAAAGCCTCCTAACGCCCTAAACGCATGAGGTCGTTTGTGTAAGTAGATAGCTAATCGCATATCTAGATTTGTAATAGTAGGTGGCTACCCGCACACCTAGGTTGATATAAGTAGATAGCTACCCGCATATCTATGCTAGTTGTTCACTCAACCAGTATGTTGGAAATGTGTTTCGTTTTCGAAAAGTATACGACCCGTTGGTGATAGTTTTGTATATATATGTATGTTTCTCAAAAACATCGTCGTTTTTGTCGATCAAAGTGTGGGTTAAGTATTCCTACTTTCATATTAAGTTTGGTTTATAAGACTCGTTCCCTGGAATTCGAATCGGTTTCGTTATTGGTTTTCCCTCCAAAATTGTTCCGAAAATGTCGCGAGTAAAATGAAAGTTTTCCTAGACTAAAATTTCTCGAATATAAGTTTAAATTTAAATTTAAATTTTTTTAAAAGCTGAAATAGGCCTTACCCGTCCGGGTGAAGCCTCACCCGTCCGGGTAAGGAATCCACGCGTCCGGGTAAGGTTTGTTCGTCCGTGTGATTTCGAACAGAAACTCAGGTCTGATGATTCACCCGTCCGGGTGAAGGTTCACCCGTCCGTGTAAGGCCAAATTTTGGATTCACGCGTTCGGGTGAATTGTTCATGCGTTCGCGTGAAGGCCAAATCCGGCCAGACCCCTATTTTTCACAAAATGACTTCAAACTCGATTTTTAACCTTTCAAACCAAATTTTTGGCATTTTAACAAGATGTAATATGTTCCTAATCCCAAATGTGACATTTTAGACTTTTAATTCTCATCTTAAAACGCTCGTTTCGTTTCACATTTTGAAATCGTTTCTTGTTTGATTTGAGGTTCACTTACCATTTCAACTACATTCATGTTTTAACCCTTTCAAATCATTCCCTTTGAGCATAGGTTCTCAAAATCAGATGTTTAACCACTCCATTTATCATTTTCATGTCAATACATCTACACTACATGTCCTAGTACACAAGCATTATCAAGACAAACATGTTGGGACTCACTTTATCACCATTTAGTTCTTGATCAATTTAAGCACATTTCAACTTGATTTAACATACATTTAGTTGGTTTAAATCTAAGAGTGAACATTTAGCTTGAAGGATATCAACATGTAGGAAATGACAAGATCAAGAGGAGGAGTTTCCTTACAATGATTTTAGGATGAAATGGAAAGAAAGAAAAGAAAGAACTTGGAAGCTTCAACCCAAAAGCTCCTTTTAATACCCAAATCTACTAGCTTTCCTTTAGATGTTGTTCAAGAGCTTAAGAAGTGGTGAACAATGATGTATAAAAGTGGTGGTTGTATGCTGGTTTGTGGTGGTGGTATGGTGGTTCTTCTTGATGAAGGAGGTGAAATGAGAGGGAAAGTTGAGAGAAAAGTGTGCAGATTTTTGAAATGAAGAGTGAAGTGTGTGTGTGATACGTAGCTTGTGTTACTCTTTTCCTTATTGAGAAGCAAGGCAAGTGGGGGGTGATGGGAGGTGCCTAGTCACCTCAAGCAAGTTGCAAGGAGGAGGCAAGCAACTAGAGAGGTGAAAAGGAGTGGTGGGAATGGATGCTACGTCGACAAGAAGAAGGAAAGAAAATCTGCATTTCCAAATAGGTGACATGCTTGCTAGGATGCTTGGAATTAGTTTAAGCTAGTTACCTAGTTGCTTGATTAAGTTTGAGCTTTGTGCTAGGAAGCTTGGATTTAATTTGAGCTGGTTGCCTTGTTGCTTATGGTTTTAAGTATCAAGCAAGCAAGTAAGTAGGTGTTTAAGCAAGTAAGCAAAGAGGTTGGAACATAGTTATTAAGTGCTAACCCATTCGTAAATAATTGGTGTTTCGTTTAGTGAATCTCATATTACCTTTCTTCGTTGGTTTAACTTGAATCGTATAGGCTTGATATAAGCCTTTAGAAAGGTTGAGTATAAGATTCTACTACAATGGTATCGGTAAGTAACCATTCTTAGTTAGCCTTACGTTATTTAGGAAACGCTTATCACCAACGTTCGTGTTTTGTCGGAATCATTCGATTTATGTTGTGAAATCCTCAATAGTTACTTAAACGTAATGCCTCAAGCATCAAAGTAGTGTGCACCAAAATGTGCAACGTGTGCGTGTGCTAGACTTATCTCAATTTAAAACACGTTTGATTTCATTAGAGGGAATTAGCGTAAGAATGCATGATTTTAAAGTGCACGGGAAATACCGATTTTAGAGGGTTGTCACATCTACACTGCTAGCTGAACTAAGAGATGAAAGAACATATCAGACTCGGGATTTTAAGTCTACAAGTGCATCTCTCATTGGTCTAGAAAGGAGAGTAACAGGTGCAGAGGCAAGGATGGATAAGCTAGATGACATGCATTAGTGTATCAATAGCCTACAAACTGCTTTTGGTCAACTGGTACAGTGGCAATAGTCACTTTTCGATGAATAAATGCACACGGCTCCTCCTAATACTGTAAGAAAATATTATGTCAAAAAGGTGGATAAGAAGAATCAAAAGAGAGATGGTGGTGGTACTTCTTGTAAAGATGACAAAGGTAATGATGATAGTGATGATAAATTTGAAAGAAAGAAGAAGAAAAAAAATCCTTGATATTACATTCCTATGTTAGAGTCTAAAGAAATAGTTGATAAATTGAAGCAACTACAACTATTGATGTTATATTTAATTCTATAAGAAGGAAATAAATTGGAGAATTGAAAATGAAAAATAGGGGGAAGCCAACAAGAAGGTTTGATGGCATGAAAAATCTTTTAGATTTGGATAGAGAAGAAGATGAAAATGATGCGAAGGTGAAGACATGATTGGACACATCATAGGGTCTAAAGCTGATGATAAAGTGGATTATTACAAAGATCCAATTTCTATGTTTAACGAAGTTAGACCATCAGGTGCAAAAGGATCAAAATCAAAATCAAAGTTTGATGTGCAAACTGAAGATCTGTGACAACCCTCGAAAAGCGGTACTTTCCGTGCACTTTAAAATCATGCATTCTTAGGCTAGTTCCCTTTAATGAAATCAAACGTGTTTTAAACTGAGATAAGTCTAGCACACGCCCACGTTGCACGTTTTGGTTCACACTACTTTAATGCTTGATGCATTTCGTTTAAGTAATTATTGAGAATTTCACAATATAAATCGGATGATTTCCGATAAACACGAACGTTGGTGATAACTTTTCCCGAACGGTGTAAAACTATTGAATATAATTAGTAGTTAACTACTTATATTGTTATGCCACTTAAACTAATCATTTAGAAGCTTAAACATGTCAAAATAATTCCAAGCAAGCTAGCACATAGCTCTAATTTAACCAAGCAAGCTAGCACATAGCTTTAATTAAATCCAAGCAACCTAGCTAGCATGTCACTTAATTCAAATGCAGATTCCTTTTCTACGTGATCTCACTTCGCAAGCTCCTTTCTCAACCATATGTTTTCTCCAACTTGGTTACTTGCTTAATTTCACACTCACATGTTTACTTGCTTGCTTATAATCCAACGCCACTTGCTCCTTTGATTTGATTGAAAGACTAAGCACCTCCCATCACCACCTCCTCTTGCTTCACATTTAAGAAAGGCATTAAACAAGAGAAAACATTACGTACACACACTTCACAATTTCATTTCAAAAATTCTGCACATTTCTCTCTCTCATTTTCCCTCTCATTTCACCACTTTCACCACCTCCTTCAAGAACAACCACCACAAACCACCACAAACCACCATGAACCATCACCTTTTATACCTCATTTTTCACCTCCTTTCAAGCTCTTGATCATCATTAAGTATTTAAAAAAAGGAGATTTGGGTTGAAGATTTCAAGTTCTCTTCTTTTTACCATTTCATCCTAGAGCATTGTAAGGAAACTCTCCCTTTTGATCTCTTATTTTCTTTCATTTTAAATACCTACATGCTAGATGTTCACTCGTACGTTAAAATCAACTAATATATATGTATCTATGTGTTATTAATGGTGAAAACTCGTTAAAAAGAACTAGAGAAACTCAAAACTCAAAGAAACTTACTGGACAGAAACTTTGGACGAATTTGGAAGACCATAACTCGGTCATAAAATAACCAAATCTAGTGATTCTAGAGCCTAACATTAAGTTTAAGAAGTTAGGTTTCCAACCCAAGTGGTCTCATGTAATTTGGACAAGTTTTGATACCTCAAATCGATTTTATAAGAACATGTATCTAATCTGTCTTCAGGAGACGAAATATGACTCTACTTTACGAGACCATAACTTTTTATCCACATATCCAAAAGAGATGAATCTTTTTCCTAAAGGTCACATTTTGTCTTATCTTTAAAAGTAGTATGATCACGTTTTGTGAAGATGAGTCTAGCTCTGTGAACAAGTGATTTTCCTATCAACTGTCCAGAAACATAGCTGCTATACCTTTGTGTACTAATAAATAGTTTTGAACGCCTTATACTTGTTCAAAAATTATGAATCTTACTTTTCTGTAAACCTAAGACATAGGGGAACATATGATAAAAATTTCATAAGAAAATAAGTTCGTTTGACCAGTCAAAACAATACCACAAGAAGGGTAAAAAAATGGGCAGAATCTGTTAAAAATGTGAACAGCACTAACTGTGGTCAAGCAGTATTAACTTTGGTCAAACAGCACTAACTGTGGTCAAACAGTATTAACTTTGGTCAAACAGCACTAACTGTGACTTAACAGCACTAACTGTGACTTAACAGCACTAACTGTGGTCAAGCAGTATTAACTTTGGTCAAACAGCACTAACTGTGGTCAAACAGTATTAACTTTGGTCAAACAACACTAACTGTGACTTAACAGCACTAACTGTGGTCAAACAGTATTAACTTTGGTCAAACAGCACTAACTGTGACTTAACAGCACTAACTGTGGTCAAACAGTATTAACTTTGGTCAAACAGCACTAACTGTGGTCAAACAGTATTAACTTTGGTCAAACAGCACTAACTGTGACTTAACAGCACTAACTGTGGTCAAACAGTATTAACTTTTGTCAAACAGCACTAACTGTGACTTAACAGCACTAACTGTGGTCAAACAGCACTAACTGTGGTCAAACAGCACTAATTGTGGTCAAACAGTATTAACTTTGGTCAAACAGCACTAACAACACTAATAGCACTAACTGTGGTCAAACAGTATTAACTTTGGTCAAACAGCACTAACAACACTAACAGCACTAACTTAACAGCACTAACTTAACAGCACTATCGACACTAACAGCACTTAGTTAACAGCACTAACGACACTAACGACACTAACAGCACTAACGACACTAACTTTGGCTTAACATCACTAATAATGAAAACAACATTACAAAAACAACACTAAGCCCAGTAAACCCAATATTTTCCAATCTTGAACAAATAGATAAATGTATTTAAACGTCACGTTTTGAACCAATGACAATGAAAATTTTTAATCGATTTAAGAATCGCGTTTTCACTAACGATATACATTTTAGGTTTAAAAACCTTAAATGTACACTGTAATAGCAAAGTAATTATGTTTTCGAGAAACATACAAGTATGCATACGAAACTATCACCAACGGGTCGTACATACGTTTAAATGGCAAGTAATACTCCTACTAGTTGAGTGAACAACTAGCATAGACAGGCCGTTAGAGCCTTCTACTTATATAATTGACCTCATGCGTATAGGGCGTTAGGAGGCTATTTCTATTTGGGCAAAAGATACATTTTGAAACGCTAGCACTCTTGCTCACCAGGTGAGTTCACAGCCCCTATTTTACTACTTTTAACTACTTTCTAAATTTGGGGTGAAAAACATATGTACTGTTTACATACAAACTGATTTCATGCGATGATTGAAAACCTGACAGCGAATCCTTGTGCGAACCTACGTTAAACTAGTTGTAGTGCATAGAAGTCCTCATGACTACAAACTGTAACCATTAGCTAGATGACGCTAGCCACAGAATATGCGAATAGTACTATTGGGATGACATCCCTCCCACTTTTGTTAGTCATGCTAACTGCCGACTGTATGTCGAGACGAGGAGCGTATATTTTATTGTCCAGGCACAAACATTTAAAGTCGTGGTTTGGTTATAGGCCTAGGTGTCGTCACTTTAACTCGAAAGGTCTAGCTAACCTTCGGGGGATCACAGTCAGCTATTTATTGTTTTAAACTACATATCATCGTACGACTTGCCATGGATGGCACAAACGACTTGTGAAACATTTGCTAAACTTTTGGTTGATTTACAATGTATTAAACCTGTGAATTTCACTCAACAATTTCGTTGATCCTTTTAACTATGTTTTTCAGGGAATTAGCAGCGATGTAAGATCATGCATGCATACTTTTGGGACCCTTGCTCACCACGATGAATAGGATGCCATCTTTTTGATAAATATTGAAATTATGATTGGTGATTTAAAAATGTTAATCTTATTGATTTGCTAAACATCTATTGTTTTGTAAACACGATGAACATGTAACCGTGTTATTTAAAACATTTATGGCATTCTAAATATATGTTTGCGATAATCATACGCTTATTGATCGTTCTCGTCACGCCCCCGAGCTTCCGCACTTGTTACTCGTTAAACGATTTTATCGGGGTGTGACAAGATCAGACTCAAGTATCTATACAAGAAACAACTTCAGATCAAGAGTCAACTGAACAAGAAGTGTTAGGAATATAAATAGGATTTGCATGTGTATTATTTGTATTAAGTGTGAGTTGTATGAGATTAATATAAATAGTTGGTTAACCTTTGTCATTTGTAACACTTACCTTGTAATTTTCATTTGTACTTAATAGAAAAATCATTCCACCAAATTCTGCTACCTGAATGGAAACAGTTTTCAAGTAATATCATTAAGAATAGAGATCTCACTTCAATTGATATTCATGATGTATATAAAATCTTGAATCATAATCAGGATGAAGTTAATGAGATAACTGGGGCAGAGACAAAGGAAAAAGCTGATCCTCTAGCACTAGTTGTTGAAATCAAAGAGAATTGTATGTGCGTTTGTATATCTAATATTCAGAGAGATTGAGAGCTTGTAACTGATTCGAGATAGCAATACACAATCATTCGATTACTTGTTCATATACATATACATATACATATACATATACTTATACTATATTTGAAGGGGAGCTCGCACAATATCAAAAGACAACTCACCTTCATACGTTGCATATGTTAAGGGTGAGTGTGTTTAAAGATCAGAACTTATCAGTAAGGTCGCATATCAGCTTCAGCGACTTTATTTGTACGAACTTATCAGTAAGGTCGCATAGCTTCTGAGACTTTATTTCTGCGAACTTGCCTTCTGCGACCTTATCTTTGCGACTTTATAATTAGTGTCGCATAACTGTTTATGAGACTATCTTTGCGACCTTATCAGTGTTATTAAAAAAAATAAATAAATAAAATAAAATTCAGCCTGAAGTCTTTTGGAGGGAAAATTTGTCGATTACCAAAATTTGGATTTAAGCTTACCATTGAGTACGTTTGATTTGAGAAAATTTTCATTTTACTCGAGCAAAATTCGACAAATTTTGGAGGGAAAATTCTTACGGATAAAATTTGAAATTTTCGCTCAACATTTTCTTAAAGAAACGGATTCTTTAAACACTTCAAAATCTTTAATCTTTAAAAGATCCATTCAAGCAACGATTTTATGATGTTTTTATATATTGCTAAAGCTAGGGAGAGATACCACGACATTTATCGTGAACACCCAGAGCCACATTGTATGACATAATTCGATTTAATAGAGTTTATTAAGCTGTTGGAAAATGAACTTCAAGGACATTACCTAAACGTAAAAATGGTTGAAAAATGGAGTACTGAGAAGTCAGTTGAAGTTAAGAATCTTCAAGAGCAAATTGAAACACTTCAGGCTGAAAATGAGAGACTTAAATCAGGATTGGGAAGTGAAAAGTTAGAAAGTGAGAATCAAGATTGGGAAGTGAAGTATTGGGAAGAACATGCTCAAGTAGTCAAGCTGTCACCTGAAAGGTTAACTGCTGTGCATTAAGTCAAGCTTCTTGAAACTCAAATGGAAACATACTCTGAGAGTACACTCTAAAAGTCTAACTGAGTGTCAAAACAAATTAAACTCAGAAATTGAAAAGGTTGATAACCTGAAAAAGGAGCTTGCAAATAATCTTGATATATTAAAAAAGGTGACTCGGGAAAGGGATGTTTTTAAGTTTCACAGGGATGAATATATAATTACTAACGAGAAACTTGAAAAATAAAATAAGTCCTTAATAAAGGAAATTCTTGAATGTTCATCACAATCTAAAGCATCAAAAGACGTTGAAAATCGTGTTAAACAAAGGTATGATCATGCAAATTGCTGAAAAATTGAGATTATAAAGCAAGATCAAAGAACTTCAAAATAAATTGTTTAAACGTGGTCAAACAAATCAAACCATTTTTCTCAATAAACCTAAGGATATCAAATTCTATAATCCCAAAGAAGGATTAGGTTTTGAAAATCCCTGCTATTTACAAAAAGCTATTTCTAAAGTACCTACCTTGTATAACTACGGTGATATGGGAAGTATTTTAAAAATGTTTTTTGTAAAAACAACTAATGAAGAACAAGTTATTGAGAATTTCAATAGAGCAAAAACTGAGAATACACAATTTTCATTTAATTATGAGAAATTAAATGAAAGTTATGGCACAAGGAAAATACCACTTTCTGAGGATTATTTTCCAAGTTGTTCAACACCTGTTATTGATCAAGATGAGGTTATGGAACAAGTGGTTAAAACAAATCTTTATATTCCAAATTTAATTTTGGAAAATAAAATTTTTGATCTTGAAAAACAAATAACCACTCTACAACTAACTTTTGATCAAGAACGAACAACTCTTTTGCAAACTATTGAACACATTAAAAGTAATCCATCTTCATCTATGTAGATCCCTTAGATGATCTTTTAATCAAACAGTTCAATAACCCACGTGCGGAAATCGTAGGATGGTAATTATCACAAATATAAAGATTAAAAAATGTAAAACAAATCAAAAATCACTTTATATTTCTTTTAACAAGTTCTAGATCATATACAGCAGCAAAAAGGCAGAGAATAATAATGTGGAAAAGTCTAACCTAATTACAAAGTAATTAAGGGTATTTATACTAATCTGGCCGACTTATGCGACATAAGCATTATGTCGCTAAGAGCACTATGCGACATAACACTATGTCGCAATTACAACTAATGCGACACAAGCCTTGTGTCGCATAACACAGTAAATGTAATTCTAACTAACTCAATTACATTAACAAACACAATACAGACTTGACCAACTGATAGACACACTAAGATGCATCAACAAACTCCCTCGTGTCTTCAGCTTGGTCTTCAAAATCTTCAATCAAACCCAGCCTATTGGAAATACACCGCCAAAATGTATTCCATGTGTTACGCAAACATTGACAATCCGCTGAAATTGAAATGCAATCTTCTTATTCACAGCATTCGTTTCATTGAAGCGAATCGGATTATCAAATAGTTTCCTCAAGTCTTTTGATGACAAGTTTATCAAGCTCATAGGATCAAACACTCGAAATTGAGCTTTCTTCAAACCATACAGCGAGTTCCTCTCAGGTTGCTCCGTATCAGGAATAAAAACTAAAACTGCCTCACCGGTGTGAGCATCAAGTTCCCAGTAATGAAATCTTCTCAAAAAGTCAATGGGAACCTCTTCAAGAGGAATAATCTTCAAACAGTCAGCCGGAGGATAGCGCATTCTGCATATCGGCTGCTTGGTCACTGGGTCTATCTTTTTCTTATAGATATACTTAGTTCCGAAAGTCGGTTCGATGAAATTATATTTCTTTGTACGTATCTCTCGCTGCAAAGTGGTTTGGATAAAATTAGCACGGTCATCTCCAGACGGATTAATCAAAGAGAGCTGAGCAAGACGATTAACTTCTCCTTTTGGCAGAGTGCTCAACTTGGTGAATGATCTCTTGAAATACTGGATACCATCTAGTCTCTTGTCATAAACACACCATTGGATACCTTCCAACTCTTTATCAACCCAGTATACGCCCCACTAACCTTGTATGATTTACAAGTTACGGGTACCTGAATTCCAGTTTTACCATGAGGCCACCATTTAGCAATTTTCTCAGCTCTTGTTTCAGTAATTTCAGTTTCTGGAGCCTGATGTTCCTTCAGCAGGTGTCTCAGATGCTTCTTCAGCTTCATCTTCAGAAGAATCAGTTTCAATAATTGGAGCATCATCATATACCTCATTTTCACTTAACCCTTCCTCTTCAATATCAACATCATTATTTATCTCAAATTCTTCATCCTCGGAATCCGAACTGACTTGGTTTACCATACGTTGTATAAATGAGAGGTCTGCACAAGAATAATCAACAGCCAATGGTCTCGGCTGGCCTGGTATGTCGTGCACAGGGAAGTAATCTAAACTGGCCATTTCATTATCTTGATTAATATTTACATCTTCATTTACGGGTAGATTGTCTTTGCCGTCTCTCTCTGTTCCAGGTATCAAGCTAAACCGAAGGTATCTCACATGAAGGCGGTTACGCGAATCTTTGGTTATCTCAAATATAGACCAACTCTTGGTCTATGGTATTCTAATGAGAAAACCTTCGCACTCACTGCTTACTCGAACTCGGATTATGGTGGTTGCAATATGGATAAGAAGTCCACATCTGGTGGCTGTCAATTTCTTGGACCTAGGCTTGTATCATGGCAGTGTAAAAAGCAAACGACTGTCTCTACCTCAACCGCAGAGGCTGAATACATTGCTGCTGCTAGTTGCTGCTCCCAGGTTCTTTGGATACAACATCAGTTGCGCGATTACGGTTTACTCTTAACTATGACTCCTATAAATATAGATAATACTGCTGCTATATCTATTACACGTACTACTGTCCAACATTCTAAGACCAAACACATAGAAATCAGGTTTCAATTCATTCGTGACTGCTATGAAAAACACCTAATTGATCTGGTCCAAATCGATACACTTAGGCAGAATGCCGACCTGTTCACCAAAGCCTTTTCCCGTGCTCGTTTCGATGAGCTTGTCAACATGATAAGGTTACGTTTCTTTCAAATTCAAAAGTAATATTTGTGACCTTATTATGTTATGTTCTTATGATTAATTAAAAAAAAAAAAAAAAAAAAAAAAAAAAAAAGAAAGTTAAGAAATAGCCATTCTTTGTGCTTACTAGCATTAAAGAAAAGCAATGTTGCAACATGTGCAAAAGACGTTTAGTTGTGTCTATAAACAACTAGGGATATGATAGTACATTAGGAGACACTCCTCAAATGACAATCTTAAGTTTTATCCTTGATATATCAGTAGGTTTATCTCGTATATGTTATACATGTCCTTATAGACATTTGTATCATTGCACGATGTATTGGTAGGCATTTTCATACTCCTCTTTGAGCAACTAAGAAATACTCTAATCCGTGTTTATTCTTTTGTGATGACCAACATATGATGTATGACAATGTGTCTTAATTCTTATGTATCAGCTTGCCATGCCTCTATTAACCTGAGCTTGTATATGACAACATTTGGGGATCTATGCTGCCTGTTTCCTCTGTTGTACGTCTGTACAGACCTGGTTTCAGTCAGCATACTTTCAAAAACTAAGTAAACAAAAGTCAAAGTACTTTAAAAGTCTTATAAAATCAAAGATACCTAACAAGGTTGCCAAACGGTTTGACCAAGTCTGGTTTTGCTTACACCTGAATCAAGTTTAAGTCGCTTTGTTGTATGTCTGTACAGACCTGTCACCGCTGGCTTGATTCTTAAAAATGTTGAATTAAAATACTTTCTCTAAACAATCGAAGTTTTGGGCATTTCTTGATACTAGGAGTATATCTATGTGGGATTCACGGAGACATACTCACTCTCACAATAACTGCTAAGCTTGAAGTTGAGTGTGTTATATGTTTAAGGATACCGATAATCGTCTTGTTACAGATTGTTTCTACGGTTTGTTAACTTTGCTTGATAAATTTAAATTTGGACATCTATACTGATAATCGAATTAAAATTTGACATTGTCACGCGCGCCTGTCTTTCTAATATGATCCCTAGATAGACAACCTCACAACGTTCTTTTTTTTTATTTTATTCTATATCTGTTTCTTTTGCATCTTTTGTCTAAGTGTGACAAATAAAAATTAAAAAGTTTTAACCCTTGATTGACTTTTGCGACACAAACCTTGTGTCGAACATTTGTGTTGCCAAACCTGCGACACAAATCTTGTGGACAACTCTCGGGCTTTCAAATTTCGAATTTTTGTGCATTTTCTGTGGTTTTAAGTCCGATTCTTCGCTTGTTTCTTGTTCTCCTTACTCTTCCACGTCGATAGGTACAACTTTCGTTCATTATTACTTCGTATTTATGATAACATTTGAATTTATAGTTTCGGTTTTTAGGTTTTCCTATTTTTTGCGAAATTATTTGACTTTAAGTGTTTAAATGTGTGTATAAGTTGTTGAATCATGTTTCTAATATACCAATGTACCTTCGAGGACCGATTAAACTCAAAAACCCCAAAAAAAAATTAATCTGAAAAATCTGGGTTTCATCGTGTTCATCTTTGCGACACAATTGTTATGTCGCTGGATTATGTCGCTGATCTGTTGTGACAACCCTCGCAAACCGGTAAATCCGTACACACTAAATCATGCATTCTTACGCTAATTCCCTCATAATCAAAACGAATTTGGTTTAAACTGAGATAAGTCTAGCACACGCCCACGTTGCACATTTTGGTGCACACTATTTTAATGCATGATGCATTACGTTTAAGTAATTATTGAGAATTGCACAATATAAATCGGATGGTTTCCGATAAACACGAACGTTGGTGATAACTTTTTCCCGAACGG
The DNA here is from genome assembly GCA_963921325.1 of Logfia minima. Classification (NCBI taxonomy): domain Eukaryota; kingdom Viridiplantae; phylum Streptophyta; class Magnoliopsida; order Asterales; family Asteraceae; genus Logfia; species Logfia minima. Next base: position 21,986,692 of record OY992770.1, read on the forward strand.
TGTAAAACTATTGAATGTAATTAGTAGTTAACTACTTATATTATTATGCTACTTAAACTAATCATTTAGAAGCTTAAACATGTCAAAATAATTCTAAGCAAGCTAGCACATAGCTCTAATTTAACCAAGCAAGCTAGCACATAGCTTTAATTAAATCCAAGCAACCTAGCTAGCATGTCACTTAATTCAAATGCAGATTCCTTTTCTACGTGATCTCACTTCGCAAGCTCCTTTCTCAACCATATGTTTTCTCCTACTTGGTTACTTGCTTAATTTCACACTCACATGTTTACTTGCTTGCTTACAATCCAACGCCACTTGCTCCCTTGATTTGATTGAAAGACTAAGCACCTCCCATCACCACCTCCTCTTGCTTCACATTTAAGAAAGGCATTAAACAAGAGAAAACATTACGTACACACACTTCACAATTTCATTTCAAAAATTCTGCACATTTCTCTCTCTCATTTTCCCTCTCATTTCACCACTTTCACCACCTCCTTCAAGAATAACCACCACAAACCACCATGAACCACCACCTTTTATACCTCATTTTTCACCTCCTTTCAAGCTCTTGATCATCATTAAGTATTTAAAAGGAGATTTGGGTTGCAGATTTCAAGTTCTCTTCTTTCTTACCATTTCATCCTAGAGAATTGTAAGGAAACTCTTCATTTTGATCTCTTCATTTCCTTCATTTAAAATACTTACATGCTAGATGTTCACTCATACGTTAAAATCAACTAATATATAAGTATATATGTGTGATTAATGGTGAAAACTCGTTAAAAAGAACTAAAGAAACTCAAAACTCAAAGAAACTTACTTGACAGAAACTTTGGACGAATTTAGAAGATCATAACTCGGTCATTAAATAACCAAATCTAGTGATTCTAGAGCCTAACATTAAGTTTAAGAAGTTAGGTTTCCAACCCAAGTGGTCTCATGTAATTTGGACAAGTTTTGATACCTCAAATCGATTTTATAAGAACATGTATCTAATCTGTCTTCAGGAGACGAAATATGACTCTACTTTAAGAGACCATAACTTTTTATCTACAGATCCAAAAGAGATGAATCTTTTTCCTAAAGGTCACATTTTGTCTTATCTTTAAAAGTAGTATGATCACGTTTTGTGAAGATGAGTCTAGCTCTGTGAACAAGTGATTCTCCTATCAACTGTCCAGAAACGTAGCTGCTGTACCTTTGGGTATTAATAAATAGTTTTGAACCCCTTATACTTGTTCAAAAATTATGAATCTTACTTTTCTGTAAACCTAAGACATAGGGGAACATATGATAAAAATTTCATAAGAAAATAAGTTCGTTTGACCAGTCAAAACGATACCACAAGAAGGGTAAAAAAATGGGCAGAATCTGTTAAAAATGTAAACAGCACTAACTGTGGTCAAACAGTATTAACTGTGGTCAAACAGTATTAACTTTAGTCAAACAACACTAACTGTGACTTAACAGCACTAACTGATGTCAAACAGTACAAACTATGGTCAAACAGCACTAACTGTGACTTAACAGCACTAACTGAGGTCAAACAGTACAAACTTTGGTCAAACAGCACTAACTGTGACTTAACAGCACTAACTGAGGTCAAACAGTACAAACTATGGTCAAACAGCACTAACTGTGACTTAACAGCACTAACTGAGGTCAAACAGTACAAACTTTGGTCAAACAGCACTAACTGTGACTTAACAGCACTAACTGAGGTCAAACAGTACAAACTTTGGTCAAACAGCACTAACTGTGACTTAACAGCACTAACTGAGGTCAAACAGTACAAACTATGGTCAAACAGCACTAACTGTGACTTAACAGCACTAACTGAGGTCAAACAGTACAAACTTTGGTCAAACAGCACTAACTGTGACTTAACAGCACTAACTGAGGTCAAACAGTACAAACTTTGGTCAAACAGCACTAACTGTGACTTAACAGCACTAACGACACTAACAGCAGTTACTTAACAACACTAACGACACTAACTTTGGCTTAACAACACTAACAAGGAAAACAACATTAACGAAAAATAACACTAAACTCTGTGAAGCCAACAAATTCCAATCTTGAAAAAATAGAGAAATGTATTCAAACGCTACGTTTTGAACAAATGATAATGAAGATTTCTAATCGATTTAATAATCGCGTTTTCAGTAACGATATACATTGTAGGTTTAAAAACCTTAAATGTACACTGTAATAACAAAGTAATTATGTTTTCGATAAACATACAAGTATGCATACAAAACTATCACCAACGGGTCGTACACCTTTCGAAAACGAAATACTCTTTCAACCTACTAATTGAGTGCGGGTAGCCACCTACTATTACAAGCATAGATGTGCGGGTAGCCATCTACTTTTACAAACCTAGATACGCGGTTAGCTATCTACTTATACAAACGACCTCACGCGTATAGGGCGCTAGGAGGCTATTTTGGGCAAACTTATTTCTATAAACGCTAGCTCTCACAAAGCTCACCAGGTGAGTTCACAGCCCCTATTTTACTGCTTTTTACTGCTTTCTAAATTTGGGGTGAAAAACATATGTACTGTTTACATACAAACTGATTTCATGCGATGATTGAAAACCTGACAACGAATCCTTGTGCGAACCTACGTTAAACTAGTTGTAGTGCATAGAAGTCCTCATGACTACAAACTGTAACCATTAGCTAGATGACGCTAGCCACAGAATATGCGAATAGTACTATTGGGATGACATCCATCCCACTTTTGTTAGTCATGCTAACTGCCGACTGTATGTCGAGACGAGGAGCGTATATTTTATTGGTCCCAGGCAAAAACAACTAAAAGTCGTGGTTTGGTTATAGGCCTAGGTGTCGGCACTTTAACTCGTAAGGTCTTGCAAACCTTCGGGGGATCACCGTCAGCTACTTATTGTTTCAAACTATATATCATCGTACTATTTGCCATGGATGGCACGAAATGATTTGTGAAACGTTTACTAAACGCTTGGTTTAAATGATGGTGTCTTAAACCTGTGAATTTCACTCAACAATTTTGTTGATCCTTTTAACTATGTTTTTCAGGGAATTAGCAGCGACGTAAGATCATGCATGCATATTTTGGGACTCTTGCTCACCACGATGAATAGGATGTCATTCTTTGATAACATTGAAACTATGATTTTATGATTAAAATGTTAATCATATTGTTTTGCTAAACATCTATCGTCTTGTAAACACGATGAACATGTAACCGTGAAATTTAAACTATTTATGGCATTCTAAGTATATGTTTGCGATAATCATATGCTCTCGATTTAATTGTCAAATCGATCCCCGTCACGCCCCGTGCTTCCGCATTGCTTAACGTGACACGATTTTATTGGGGTGTGACATCTGTGGTGCGACACAAGGCTTGTGTCGCAGTACATTTTTATTTCAAAAATGTCAACATTTAAAAAAAGTGTTTATGTCTAATGGCTTCCGAGTTTATTGTGCTTTTACAGATATGGCTAATGTGAACGCTTATTTCTGGGAACCGAGACATAATGTCACGGCTTTTCTTGATGATGAGAAAGAATCGGCGGCGCCGTATCGCCCGATGATCGCATTTCTTCGCCGATCAAGGATCTATACTGCCATCACGGCCACAACCATCATCTACCGTGATCATATCTCCGATTTCTGGACCAATGCCAGTATCAATTCGGATCTCCCGTTCACCCGGATCATCTCTCGGGTTCATGATCGAGAGATTATTCTCTCCGAATAGGTTATTCGCGATTTCTTCCAATTTCCCGATGATTCTGAGATGCCGGTGGCTTTTGCACACTCATTTATTGCTGAGGCTATGGCTCGGCTAGGCTATCCGGGCGTTCCCCGTGATCAATACCGCAAGGCCTTTCTCACCAAGGTCTCGCGTTATGTTGATGCATCTTAGTGTGTCTGTCAGTTGGTCAAGTCTGTAATGTGTTTGTTAATGTAATTGAGTTAGTTAGAATTACATTTTCTGTGTTATGCGACACAAGCCTTGTGTCGCACTAGTTGTAGTTGCGACATAGTTCTTATGTCGCAATAGTGATCTATGCGACACAAGGCTTGTGTCGCATAAGTCGGCCAGTTTGTTTAGTATAAATACCCAAATTACAAAATTTTAGGGTAAGACTTTTCACACACTTATTCTCTGCAATTTTAGCTGCTGTAATCTGATTAGAGAGTATTTGCAAAGCAAATATAAAGTGATTCTTAAATTTTTCTTCATTGTTTAAGCTTTATATTTGTGTTAGTTACCATCCTACGATTTCCGCACGTGGGTTATTGAACGATTTGGTTAAAAGATCTACATTGGGATCTACAATTGGTATTGTTGATACATCTTAGTGTGTCTGTCAGTTGGTCGAGTCTGTAATGTGTTAGTAAATGTAATTGACTTAGTTAAATTTACATTTTCTGTGTTATGCGACACAAGCCTTGTGTCGCACTAGTTGTAGTTGCGACATAGTTCTTATGTCGCAATAGTGATCTCTGCGACACAAGGCTTGTGTCGCATAAGTCGGCCAGTTTGTTTAGTATAAATACCCAAATTACAGAATTTTAGGGTAAGACTTTTCACACACTTATTCTCTGCAATTTTAGCTGCTGTAATCTGATTAGAGAGTATTTGCAAAGGAAATATAAAGTGATTCTTGAATTGTTCTTCATTGTTTAAGCTTTATATTTATGTTAGTTACCATCCTACGATTTCCGCACGTGAGTTATTGAACGATTTAGTTAAAAGATCTACATTGGGATCTACACGTTATTTGATGCACGTCATGATTGTGTGCCTATCTGGCAGGAAGGCCGGTTTCGATGGAATGAGCCTTTCTACAGCGTCCGCTATGCTTGCTCTGGTCTACAACAAACCCTACAACTTCTCGGGTTATATTTTTCGCATCTTGGTAGACAACGCCCAGGCAGGGGAGGGACAGTGGGCTTTATACCCACGTTTTGTTCAGCTTCTGATAAATCTCTTGCTCCCGGGTTTACCGGTGGCTCCGCAACACCAGTTTCGCCCGACGCCGATGAATACCCGTATTTTTGTGGTTTCCGGTCAATATGCACGGGGCGCACCAGTCCTGCCCGATGTGCCGCTGTTTGGCCATATTATCAATGAGGCCTATGTGCCTCCGGAGGGTGATGAATTTGAAGATCCGGCTCCCATTGAAAGGCCACTTTCCCCTCCTCTACAGGCACCTGGTCAACAACCGCCTGTTCAAGCACCTCTCCAACAACCTCCTGCTCAAACGGCGCAACAGCCTTCGCAAACAGATAACCTATCTGAGGATATTTTTCAGGTTATAGATGAGTATGTGCCCTCGCCACCTCGATCTTCAGCGTTGGGCAAACGGCCACGTGAGGATCTTCCGACTTCTAGTCGTCCTCGGACTTCTTCCTCCGCCGGGCCTTCAGAGCTGCGGACTCCAGTGCAACCTCATCCGGAAATTATCAACCAACTTTTGGAACGGATGGAGGCAATGCAGAAGACTGTGGAAGACCAAGCTTCTTTGATTCAGTCTCAAGCTGCACTGATAGAGACCCAAACCTCCCGGATTACGGATTTAGAGGTTAAGTTTAGGGAGTTTGAGACCCGGTCACTTAGTCCGTGGGAGTCTGTTCCCTCTGGTCCATCATTAGAACCAAGTAGACCAGGGTCTGAGTCTGTAAATGAAGATGTAAATATTGAACAAAGTAATGAAATGCCTAGTTTAGAGTACTTCCCTGTGCACCACATACCAGGCCAGCCGAGATCATTGGCTGTTGATTATTCATGTGCAGACCTCTCCTTTATACAACGTATGGTAAACCAAGTCAGTTCGGATTCCGAGGATGAAGAATTTGAGGTAAATGATGATGTTGATATTGAAGAGGAAGGGTTAAGTGAAAATGAGGTATATGATGATGCTCCTACTATTGAGACTGATTCTTCTGAAGATGAAACTGAAGAAGCATCCGAGACACCTGCTGAAGGAAAGTCAGAGACTCAGGCTCCAGAAACTGAAACTACTGAGAACTTGATGCTCATACTGGTGAGGCAGTTTTGATTTTTGTGCCTGAAACAGAGCAACCAGAGAAGAGCTCGATGTATGGTCTGAAGAAAGCTCAATTTCGTGTTTTTGATCCAATGAGCTTGATTAACTTCTCAGAGAAAGATTTGAGAAAGCTGTTTGATAATCCAATTCGCTTCAATGAAAGAAATGCTGTGAATAAAAGGTTTGCATTTCAATTTTAAAGGATTGTCAACGTATGTGTAACACATGGAATACACGCTGGCGGTGTATTTCCTGCAGGCTGGGTTTGAATGAAGATTTTTAAGACCAAGCTGAAGACACGGGGGAGTTTGTTGATGCATCTTAGTGTGTCTGTCAGTTGGTCGAGTCTGTATTGTGTTAGTTAATGTAATTGAGTTAGTTAGAATTACATTTTCTGTGTTATGCGACACAAGCCTTGTGTCGCATTAGTTGTAGTTGCGACATAGTGCTTATGTCGCATTAGTGATCTTTGCGACATAGTGCTTATGTCGCATAAGTCGGCTAGACTAGTATAAATACCTCTAATTACTTTGTAATTAGGTTAGACTTTTTGGTATTAACTCTCTACGTTTTGCTGCTGTATTCTTGACAAAGAATTGACAAAAGAAATATAAAGTGATTTATTGCATTGTTCTTATTTGATTAAGCTTTATATTTGTGTTTGATTTGATCCTACGAATTCCGCACGTGGGATTAGTGAACGATTTGATTAAAAGATCAGTATCGGGATCTACAGGATAACATGGTTCGAGCAGCCTCAATGAATGTCCTGTTCTTACGCTCCGCAACCCCATTCTGTAAAACAAATCAAAAATCACTTTATATTTCTTTTAACAAGTTCTATGATCAGATACAGCAGCAAAAACGCAGAGAATAATAATGTGGAAAAGTCTAACCTAATTACAAAGTAATTAAGGGTATTTATACTAATCTGGCCGACTTATGCGACATAACACTATGTCGCAATTACAACTAATGCGACACAAGCTTTGTGTCGCATAACACAGTAAATGTGATTCTAACTAACTCAATTACATTAACAAACACAATACAGACTTGACCAACTGACAGACACACTAAGATGCATCAACAATCTAGTTCAGCATCATTATCAAAATCTAACCATGAACTTGAATTTGAGAATAACTTAGGAAAAGAGTTTGACAAAAAGAAAGCCTCAAATGTCAAACACGTTTTGAAACCACAAGTGAATGTTCCAGAGAAGACTTATACGGATAAATCTTCCAAACCAATTTCAAAAAGGATTTCTCAGTTTACCAATTATTCTTTGCAAAAGAATAAGGGTTATTCTAAGAAATCACATTCACCTGGAACATTTACTCAAACGAATTTTCATCGTTCAGATTTTTATGCTTTCAACACTTCATGTAAATCAGTTTCTCAATTTCCAAAGAAAACCAAAGTTTGGTAATCGAAACAAAGCTTTTCTGAACAATCTTCCCAACCAAAGTCATTCAACTACTCAAGATCGAAGATGTTTGCTCTTGCACCACAAAATGTTTCTTATCCAGTGCAAAGAAAGAATGATTTTGTACTCCCCATTCCAAAAAGATTTCACTCACCGTTGATTCCAAGAAACTTATTTCGAAATGAAACACCGAGTTTCAGTTCAAAATGGAATTCAACATCTTTAAACCAAATAGACACAACTTATAAATGGTTTTCTAGATTCTCAAAACCCATTGGTATTGTGCTTAAATGGGTTCCAAAAGTTGTTGTTTAAATTTCCAATCATTGACTTATGAACAACTCAGTTCATAACTCGTTTTTAAAGTGATTTGACTTATGAACAAATCGGTTCATAACTCGTTCTTCAAATGAAAATGGTTTCTGAACATTTCAGTTCAAACCCGTTATAATTGAAAGAGCTCAAAGCTTGAGATCGAGCTCCCGTTATACTTTCTTTTAATATATTTTTCAGTGCTTATCAACTTGAGGAAATTTTATTGATACATCAAACCGACGAAGTTCACATATCACAACATTGTGATACAATGATCATTACATGATCAATTGTTGGCAAATGCTGCAATCCGCACTGAGTGTTATAGATTTCAAATATGTCCTATGATCCACCAGAGCCGAATGGATCTACCACAGGAGCCACCTTCCAAAATTTTAGGATGCGAGGGTATATTAGGTCTAAGTGAGAGGGTTGGTAGAGATTAAAGTGCAGATCAGCATACATTCAATATTGCCAAATGCAAAAGAGGGAGGAGTTGAAAAATGTGAGAGGTTGAGTGAGGAGTGTGTGAAAGGGTTAAAAGAAAAAGAAAACCCTCACTAAACACATAATTGCCGGGTAGCCACATCTACTATCGGATTTCATTCGTTGATTTCTCATATTGAAGAAGACATCATGGACCCAGTGATGCAATGCACATTACCCTTCAAACCACTCAAGTACTTCTTAAAAAGTCCTTGTTTAACTTTCTCATGGAGATTTAGCACATAATCTATTGACATCTCGTTTGGAGATTGTTAATATTGAAACAAGAGGACAGTCTACTCCAGTCTCTACCTTCATGTCATTCACTTATTGAGTCTAGAGCCAAAAGATATAAAAATATGTTTAGGACACAAAGTGTATTTTTACACACCATGTCTAAGTGACATTATGCATATCTATGTGATATTGCCGGAACATTCATAGTGATACCTAAAATGGTATTCCACAATGATTGAATGGAAATCCTACCAATGCTAACATCAACGCCAACATTGAACGTAGGTCACTCAATTGAAACATTTAATTGATTCAATTGTTGTGTTAACTGGTAATCTATGTGATCCAGGAGTTATAGTGTTTTCAGAAATTTGTTTTCTTAAAATACAAACAACTTTTTCTTGATTTATTCAAGTAAAATAAGTTGTCTTACCCAAATGGTTACAAAATTAATGTTTTACTTGAAGTTTACTATCATTTTCCGCATTATTATCTTGAGATAATTGATTTGATACTATCTTCAGAAACTATCAGTTTTGTAACATATGATGCTTATTGAAGATACAACATTCAACGGAATGTTATTGGAAGTTTGATGCTCCGATGATTTGATGTAGTCTACTATTCTTCAAACACCCTGTGCTACACCATATTCATGATGCTCACGATGTATCATAATCATCATGAAGGGGGAGAAAAGAATTAGTGTTTGAAGATAGTAAAGAAAAGAGTTAGTGTTTGAGATATTTGAAGATAGTAAAGAAAAGAGTTAGTGTTTGAAGATAAGTGAAGAAAAGAGTATGTATTTTGAAGATAATATGATTAACGAAAGATAAAGCTTCAATGAAGAAATTAATATCATCTTTCTACAAGTTTAGGGAAAAGATAATTTGTTTGAAGGGGAGCAAGTCAGAATTTGAAAAAGGTTTGAATTAGAAGTTGAAAAGGCTTCAGAAGATGACACAAGGAGATTATTGATTTGAGGGGGAGCAAGTTAGGATTTGAAAATGGTTCAATTAGAAAGTGAAAGCTCAAGAAGATCAATATTAAATTGAGGGGGAGCAATAGAAGAGAAGCTTTAAAAGTATTAACGAAAGATCAAAGTTTCAAAAGATCAAATCATATATCTTTCATACATCAAAGGCAACAAGCAAAGGAAGCTTAAAGAGATCAAAATCAAAGGAGGATCAAAAGAAAGAGAATTCTAGAACTCAAAAGAAAGTTCTAGATCAAAATACCAAAGAATTCAAAGAAGATTTATTAAGATCTCAATCAAAGAAAGCTCAAAGAGTTAAAGCAAAGAAACCTCAAAGAGTTAGAGGAAAGAAAATTCAAGAGTTTAAAGCCGAAGAATCAAAGAGAATTAAAGGATATATCGAATAACTAAACTACGAAGACAAAAAGAGTCTGCTTGATAAGGAAAACATGTTCAAAATACAAGATGCTAAATCCTAGGGGGAGATTGTTAGGAATATAAATAGGATTTACATGTGTATTATTTGTATTAAGTGTGAGTTGTATGAGATTAGTATAAATAGGTGGTTAACCTTTGTCATTTGTAACACTTACCTTGTAATATTCATTTGTGCTTAATAGAAAAATCATTCCACCAAATTCTCTCTCAACATTTATCATACATTTGCTTGATCTTAGACTAACAAGAAGTCATAACTGATCCCCAAATTTTAAAGCAAAGAGAGAAAGAAAAAAGATCTAAAATTGCTAGAGCTATGTATACAAAGAGGAAAGGTTTAGTTAATGATGATGATATAATTTAACAAGTGATAAGTCAAAATGCTATTGAGATTGGAACGTTAACACATGAATACTTAAAGAAAGCTCAACACGAAGAACAACAGTTGACTGGAGATAGAAAAAATGAATGAGAAAGTACATAAACAATATTTATTATCCTGCAAATTGAAAGAAAATTATGCACACAAATTGATGATAGATAGTATGACCATGAGCTGCAAAATATACAGACATCTTGGAAGAATTAGAATTGACTACAAAATGAGAGATCACAAGAGGCTTCATGTATATGTGGATCAATTGCATACCCTATGATACATAGAATAAAGATATATTGTAAGATCAATAAAGGAAATGCTTGACAAGAATCTGCAAGAAGTCATGTCTAAAATAATTTTCTTGGTGGAAGTTGCACATGATCTGGGACATTTAAAAGAAGATGATTATAAATACTTATGTATTGCATCCGAAGTTAAGAAAGATAAGTTATCGGTTGGTCTGATTGTTGAAGATTTGGAGAACAAAGCTTACCTTGTGCCTACTGGAATAAACTTTATTGAAAATACATATGTAAAGACTGATGAATGAAAATGATTTCTCTTTTAAGGTATAAAGGGGGTGGAATGCTTTCCATCAATGAAGAATTTTACATGGGACTGAGTATTATCATTTATTAGCTCTACTGGATTTGTGCAAAACTAACTAATGTCTACCTTTCAGAAAGAATATAATTAGATGCTTATTTTATCACTTGAGCATATTAGACAATATACTAAGAATGGAAGGAAAGTGTGACAGGATTAGAAAAGAACACATGTAACATGAAAGAGAAAATCTAGAGGAATTGCAGTTAATTGACAGAGGTAGAATAGATTGAGATGATTAGGTAAATGTAAATAGATTTTCAATTGAAGATTTATTTTAATAGACTAGCTTTGTAATAGACTTATTAATTTATAAAAGTTTGGTTTATTGTTTGAACTCACATTCTTAAGTATTTTGTAAAATGGTTTTGACATCATCCGATTGGAGGAGATTGTTGAGAACAACAATGATTAAATCCAACTTATAAATCTGATGAGTCAAAAGTCTAATTCGAGAAAAATTAACTAAGTGTTAATTTTCAGTCTAAAGATTATTTCAGACTTAAAGTTTAAGATCCAGAATTCCAAGATAAAAGTTAGAAGTAGATTGTATCTCAGATATATATAAAAGTTTATCTTCGTATTTATGGAACTATGATCTTATTTTTAATGTCCATTAGTTCACAATTAGGCTTCTATTAATGTTAATAGAGGAAATTGATGTAGTGGTAAGCGTGAATTGTACCCAGAGTGTTGAGGATAAATTGTTTAGTATTTACCTCATTCCAATTAAACTAGGAAGTGGTATGGATTGGTTAGCCAAAACTCAAATGGACATAGGCTGCCACGAGAAGGTGGTATGAATACCCCTTCAACGAAACGAAACTCTTGTCATACACGGAGATAAGCCTAGTAAGAGTTTAAAAATGGTGTCATGTATGAATATTCGTAAGTATTTGAAGAAGAAATGTCTCGCATTCTTAGCGCATGTAGTTGAGCAGGAATTGGAGGAGTAGCGCATACAAGATATTCCCATGTTGCGAGACTACCCAGAAGTATTTCCAGATGACTTGCCCGGAATTCCCCCACCTAGACAGGTCAAATTCCGAATTGATTTAATTCCCTAGGGTAGCAACCATAGCTAAGGCACCGTACCACCTAGCACCCGCGAAAATGTAGTAGTTATACAACAAACTTTAGGAAACTCCTAGAAAAAGGAATAATTCGTCCCAGCCCTTCACCATGGGGAGCCCTAGACCCATTCGTAAAGAAGAAGGATGGCTCATTACTTCGACTATAGGGAATTGAACAAACTAACAATCAAAATCCGATATCCTCTTTTTCAAATCGATGATTTGTCCGATCATGTGAAAGGTGCTTCGTATTTCTTAGAGATCGACCTTCGATCAGAGTATCTTTAATTAAGAGTCCACGACTAGGACATACCCAAAACCGCATTTAGAACTCGGTATGGACACTACGAAATCATAGAAAGAATCGGCCTAGTGGCATATATGCTTAAGTTACCACAAGAATCGAGCGCGATTCATGATACGTTTCACTTATCGAATCTTAAGTAGCGTCTAGCTAATAGTTCGCAAATCTTACCTCCTTAGGGAGTCCAAATTAACGATCGGTTACACGTTATTGAAGAACCAACTGAAATCCTTGATAAGGAAATCAAGCGATTAAGACGAAGCAAAATTTCGATCATCAAAGTTCGCCGGAATTCAAAGCAGGAACCTGAGTGCACATGGGAACGAGAGGTTTTCATGAAGCGTAAATATCCTTATCTGTCCGTCAACTAAAACTAGACAGTTTCACCAGTGGAATTTCAGGACGATATTATTCTAACTAGGAGAGACTGTGACAACTGTCAAAATCTCAGGTCATAACCGCACTCGAATTTCTAGAATCTCGATTTCGTTTACAACTTTCTCATAATTCTATCTTTAATTCAGATTACCACTCCTTAAGCGTACTAAAGCAATCGTAACGTCTTAGGAATTGCTTGTGAATCCTTAAGCGTACTGAAGCAATCAAACGAATCAAAGTCTCATGACTTATCACAAATATTCTATCTTATCGCAAAATCGGGACTAATTAAAATCCCGTGACTACATAAACGAAACTCGGAACTGACAAACTAATACTTAAACACCAATACAATCTAAATACAACTTGAGGTATTTTAGAAATTAAAAGCTTCAATTTAAATAACTCAATTATTAAGCACCAAAATATCTCACAAATAAGTCTATACGATGTACAATATAAGCACAATCTAATACATAAATTATACAAGATTTAAAATATAATTTTTATGAAACACAAATAATTTGAACCACCCTTTTGAACCCTCAAAAATCTGCCATGAACCTCAACCACCACCTCCCCCTCCTCTCCATACAAATCTCTACATTTTCTAACTTATTCTCTCAAACACTTCATTCACACTCATTACATCCTATACTCTTTCTCTCTCAAAAAAACACACACACATTTTCTCTCTAAACACTCTCTAAAAATCACATTTTCTCTCTAAACACTCTCTAAAAATCAGCCAACTTTTCATCATAAATCCAACAATTTAAAGAGTTCTTTGAGTTTATTCAAGAACATAAAGGTAACTTACAACTTCTCTAACACCATTTCTTACATTATAGTCTTTAAATCTATGTCTTTCTTTTAAAAACTATGGATTCTATACCCATCTATGGTTAGAATCCTTTAATATATGCTTGATATTTGTAGATTATCTCTTAATACACTTTATGTGTTAATAAGAAAAGATAATCCATGATCAAACTGAAATCAAGTTCAAAACTTTGTGTTCTTTGTATTTGGAAGATTATGTTCTTCTTTACATGCATGCAAAGAGTTCTTAGTTTGCTTTTGCTTTTGTAATTGTAGTTCATGAAAATACTTTTAAAAAATTGTTTAAATGGGTTAGTAGAATATTTTTAAATAGATTTGAGGTCATGGGATAAATGATTGCATTTTTGGGGAGTATGAAATCTTGACAGCTTTCTATCAGAAAAACAAGGCCGAGTTAGGAAGGTTGTATCTGCATGAATACTCCACCAAAAATGATGATTTTTCTTCTGAGAATTGGATCTTTAAGTTATCTTTCAAACCCAAGTGGTCTCATGCAAAAATATTGAGATTTGGGTCTTCAAACAGTGGTTGAATGACAAAAGGGTGAATTTGTCAAACCTGGACAGATTTCTTTACCCAACTTTGGACGACCAAATCTCTTTGTTTTTGTTATGAAAAAGGGCTTAGTGTCCGAAAATGCATCCAACTTTGTCAAACAAACTATTATGTGTATCAGGTTCACTAAGGATTATGGTGAGTGTTATGTGTATATCTGGAGGATTTATTAGGAAATCCTTTTTTCAAAGATTAGAAATGAGGGATAGGGTTTCATCCGAAGGCTTAGGGTTTTTTATGAAATCGCTCTGGATTTAGTGCGTTTAGTCATTAGATTGGGTATTAGAGGAACATAAATAGGGTTTTATTTCAAAACCCTAGTTCTTGTTGGTGAAAGGTACTCGAACCCTAATTTTTGGATATGGTTTAGTGTTCTTCCGCTGCCAAACTGCGGAGCATGGAGTACCTTCTTAGTCACTTTTTCTCTCTCGTGTTGTAGCAAGTACATGCTCGTGGGAGTTTATGTGCTTACAGGAATCAACTGCCCCTAGAGTCATACTTGGACTATAACAGAGGTTCTTTGATTGCTAAGTGCATTTTTTGGCGTAGGTTCCTGTAATCTGGATCCACGAGGTAACAAGGATAATCGAGTGCAGAATCCTCAATTAAACATAACAATAACATGCAAGTAACATGAATATGTAAAGAATCACTTTTATTGTACATAAAGCTTAATTACATTCAACCTAAGAGAAAACACTAGCTAAGTATTCGAACTAGCTTCTATTATGCCTAACACAATACTAAAACAACTGATTGACTTCGTACATATGAAGTTAATATATATAAAACCTAAGTTCGTACGGGCTTGGACCCTACGAACTTGACTGTTCTGAGGCCCATACAAGTTCGTATGATCCCAAGTTCGTACCTACACTAAGTTCGTACGAACTTACATACAATACACACAAAAGTAAACGATTACAAAGACTTAATAAAAATGACCTACTACAAACTAGACGCTGTTGTCACACAAGATGTACCAACATGTTGCTCTTTGTCTTTATTGCTTGGTTACTTGTGATCTTGTGTTATATTTTGTGTGATCTTGATGTTGTTACTAAATTTCATCTTGGTGGAAGAGAAGGTCCAGTTAATCTTGCCCATGCTTGGAATTACCTTTTAGGTTTCTTTGGTTGTATATTTGATCTGTCATTACGTGTTAATTTGCTTGTGTCTAGTATAATTCTAGGCTTTGATAATTGTTATGTGTTGTTTAGTTGATTACTTAAATTGAAAGGTCTCGTTTGTGTCTTAATTAAGTAGTTAGAGCAAGCTTATTTCTTAAATATAATACTGTGAACCACGTAGTCAATGTTTATGATAATGATCACATTTGTAGTTAAGTTTTTGGTTTATATAGATTATAGAAGTTTCTTGTAATGATAAAAAAGGTATCTTAAAGTATTTCATTTTTTGAATATTAGTTTTGATCTCTATATTTTGTTGTTGTTTCTTAGTTACATGTCGGACACATGTTCATTTTGTGTATATCCTACTAACAAGTTTTTCTTAACATTTACACAATTGTATTTCTTAAGTCAACAAGACTTGCACATGATTTTTTGAAAATCTACAAACCTTTTTGATTAAAATATAGAAGTTATGGAAAGTGTTCATCATGAATGGTTCCTTAAAGTATGTTTCAAAAAATTTATTCTACATCTGAGTAATAGTATCCTTATTACCTTCATTTTTTTTCTCATGGTGGTTTCTAATGATTTTATTGTCATGAATTTGTTTTTTGTTTTTTTTTTAATCTTTTGGGCTTAAATAATAATTTTAGAAGTCAAATTTTAATCACAATATCTAATAAAGGTTTTGAAGTTATGATTTTAGTCTATTTCTTTGAGCTGAAAGGGGTCATAATATTTTTTGCGTGCTTGTTGTATTGAAAAATAAAAATTACTAAGTGTTTGGTGTGTGCTCATCATAATTGTAAGTGTGGTTTGCAAGAAGTTGTTATCTCAGTGGTTCTGTATTATATCTGTAACTCTTCAAAAATTTACATGTTTATGTTTTGTTATATATATTCTTAGAAGCATCAATTTTATTATTACTAAAAATAAGTACATCTCGAGGAATGTCCTATCTAAAGGAACATTTCCTTAACTATTTATAGTTGTACATAATACATCCCATTAAAGAAATTTTTTTTGTGTCCCTTTTGTTGTCGTAGATCTCTTATCATCCAAAATATTTTGCTAGAGCCATTCCATGCAATGCTATCTCAATTGACAAAAACTCATGCACATATCACTCTCAGTTTTACACCTTTGTCAGTTTAGCACTATTCTTTGGGTCAATGAGCCATTGGTGTCACAGAATCGACCCATTTTTCATTCTTCATGATATCCATTCAAAACTGTGCAATTGTACCTCTTGGAATAGCAACGGAGTACAATTATACGTTGACCTGAAATCCTTATTGTTCCTGTTTACATACGTCATACCTAGATATCTATAAGATCCCTTGCCAAATCCATGCCTGTTGTTTTGAGCTAGGATCATTACCCATATGTCGATAAAATTCAGCCGCTGAGTAGATGTTGATTGTCTCAATATTCCACTACTTAAATACCCATTCCCACAATGCCCATGTGTCTTTACCAAATAACAAACAGTGGTCTACTGACTCAATAACGTCATCACAACACATGCATTAACACCTCTTTTATCTAACTCTTCTCTTACCGTAGACTCATTTTCACGGCCCTCGATGCGAAGATTTCAACTTTTCTTGGAACAAGTTTATTATGCCTCGTCTCATTCACCGAACCATCTAGTTGTAGAATCTTCAAGTCAATCATTCCCGCTAAAGCCTTTATTGCGAACTTTTCATTCTCTGCAGGAATTCACCAAAATTGATCCCTGCAAGTACGGTTAGGTAGTATAGAAGATAATAAAGTTATTAATTGATCTAATTCCCCCATTGCTTTACCCCTAGGTTCTTTTTCCCATCCAACTATCCATTCTTGTTGTCTTCATGCCAAACTCCTCTATCACTTATTGACACATTCTTATTTTCCTCCAGGTTATAAAGTCTAGAATATTTTTCATATAATGTAAACCTACCAACCCATGTATCCTTCCAAAAAGCTATTGATTCCCCATTCCCCAATTTTTTATTGAATGATGACAAGAAACCCAACCCCGTATTTCCTATATCCCATCTTACTTTGATTATATCTCCCAATTGTTGCCCAATCTACCTAAACAACTTCTACAAGAAACATTTAACCCCCTTCATCCGCATATAAAATTTTAATTACTTTAACTCTTAAAGTGCCATTTTCGGTTTTGAATCTAGCCCACCATTTGGCCACAAGTGAAAAATTCTTTGCCTTTAAACTACCCACATTCTAGCAACCTTTATCGTAAGGTGCTAGAATTGAATCCCATTTGACCCACGACATTTTTCCCTCTCCAAGACCCCCCCAAAAGAACTCACTTCTCACTCTCTCAAGCTTATGTATCACACAAGAGTGTGCTCGAAAAATTGAGAAGAAATACAACGCCAAACTAATAACCGACTTCACCAACTCAAGCGACCACCGATGATATCATTTTTGCCTTCCATTATGACAATCTTTGTATGAACTTATCTATAACCAATTGCCATGCGATTTCTTTCCTTATATTCATACCAATCGGTAACCCCAAATATGTAATTGGGGTAGTTCCTGTTTTAACGTTGTAACCTTCTTGCCATCGTTTTTACTTCTATTTCAGTCATTCCTAACCGATAATGTCACACCCCCATCTCGGGTGGAGGCGCGACGTACGTGGATCATAAACAAAGATTATAATGTACGAATTCTAATAGAACAAACACTGTTGAATTACATAGTCATCAAAAGTAAGACATCTAAGTTTGAAGTCTTAACAATATGGTTACAAACTTTATCGAATAACAAGCTTAATTCAAAATGACAAAGTTTATGCTAAGTCCTTCCAAGTGGATGCAACTCCTACGTCAAAAGTGCAACACAACGGCACAACTATGTAGCGCCTTGGTTACCTGAGAATACATGTTAAAATGCGTCAACATAAAGTTGGTGAGTTCATAGGTGTAAGAGTTTGTAAAATAGACCCGTGGTTACGAGATCTCAAGTTATATTGCCTTACCAGAATATCAAAGTGTATTACTATTGCCATAAGCTCATGAATTGAAACCTTAACAATTTTGTTGTCTCACAAGTGTTCTATTCACAACACTCGTAGTGGGTCAATAATCATGCGTCCGTTTTTCGAGTTGGCGCGACCAACCCGGACGGGGGTGTCAACCCAATAGATCTATTCACAATATTCGCGTTAAAGTCTATAACTAACAATTCATGATAGAAGCCCATATAATTTGAATAGTGGAAACTTATGCAATACGTAACAGTTTATATGTACTTGTAACCATAACAAAAAGCATATAATCTCACCCCAAAACATATCAAAGCGTTTAAAATTAGGGGCTATGAAACTCACAGTTCGAGCATGAGCGTACAGATTGATGTATGCGCGTGTTGACCGGGTCTGACTCCTATCTAAGTCCTAAGAACACAAGGGATCTAATTAGTTTCTCGACTAATACAGTTTGTTAGGATTGCTTAGCTAGCTAATTAAATTACAAAGTGCCGATATAGTTTGAATTTCCGTTTAAACAACATTGTCGGTATTTGTTCGAGTTGTGAACAAAATAATGGAAATATATGAATACAACATCCTAAAATTACCAAACTTTGTAAACAACATATAATATAGTTCACAAATTTTCTGTGCAAATTTGGGGATTTTTAGACTTAAGGATTATTTATAATCATTTTATGTCTAAAAAGTGAAGTAAATTTGGGAAAAATAGCAAATATTCATGAACAATTCTGGAATTTTTACCAAGTCAGTTTGTGGTAATTTGTAAACAACGTATAATATAGTTCACAAATATTATGTGCAAATTTGGGGATTTTTAGACTAACGGATTATTTATAATCATTTTATGTCTGAAAAGTGAAGTAAATTTGGTAAAAATAGCAAATATTCATGAACAATTCTGAAATTTTTACCAAGTCAGTTTATATCCAATTTTATTTTCTTGTAAAATTTTCAAGTCGTTTTGAGCACTGGAACATAAGTTCTCAATATTATACGTTTTAACGAGGTGTAAACCGAAAGACATATCAAAACACCTCCGAAAGGTGTGAAACTTTGAGTATAGTGTCAAAAATGACACAGAAAGTTTCCCATAATTATTTGCTGCTCAAAACTATTTTTCATGATTATTTCACCTTTCATAGGCTTTATTTGCATTAATTTAGGAAAAATACTTATGTTTCACCAAAAATTCTCATTTTTATTTTCAAGACTCCTTTTATGATCTAGTTACTGAGAAAAATAATAACCAAAATTTTAACACGTTTTATCTAGCACTTATGTATTTTTGAATCATCACAATACAAGTATTTGAAATTTACTAGCTTACAACAATGCATGATGTTCATGCATTTTCTAAAAATATGAGATCAACAAGATAAATTACTATCTTTTTATTCAACTGAGATACATTTGTTAGGAGTCTAAAATTTTTTTTTTTTTGAATTTATTGAACACCTTAAGTCCCATGATCATGTATCACAGCAAGATTGCTCACAAGAAGATAGCTGTTTGCGCATTAGTTTTGTGTGATACATTTGGAGGTCGAATACTCAATCAATTTGAGTGAGACCGGTGAAGTTTTAAATGTAAGACATTAAGCTAAATTTCAGAAGAAAAATCAAGATTTTTGGACCATTATTGACTGAGTTATGGTCGATCAAAGTGGGGTCAAAATCTGGACAGATTACATAGTAGACAAAAGTGATCTTTTTGGTATGTTGTCACTACCAAACGATTTCTAGACCTCATCCAATGATTGAGGCATTTTCTTTTATGTATGACAATGTGTTTTACATAAACATAAACATATTTTAACAAGGATCAAGATCTAGCTACGATTTTTGGTGCATGCAAGCCCAAAATCGGGTTTTTGGCTCTTTTTCAAGAACACAACTTGCAACTAAGCTTTTGATCTTATTTAATCCTTTAAATATTTGTTATAACACATTCTTGGTGTTAAAATACATCCAAGATGTGTTAGAAATCATTTTTAACCATTAAATCCATTCAAACTTGCAAGAACATGAAAATAGATACAATAACATCAAAAAGTCGACTTTTTCGGTTTGATTTTCGATTTGATCGTAGGTTACCCTTCTTTTACATATGAATATGTATTAGGTGTAACCTACAAACCATCAAACCTTAATGAGGATTTAAGCCATGAAAAAGGCATGAAATTCATGAAATGAACATAATAAAAGAAGGAAATGGAAGCTAGGAAGAGTGATTTACCTCAAAGTTTCTTGTAGTTGTGTAAGAACACTTTAAAGATTGTGATTTAGAGTTGAAAATCTGCTGAGATTTAGTGTGTGTAATGGAGTGTTTGTGTGTGTTTCTTGAGAGAAAAGAGAGAATAAAATGAGTGAGTGGGTTGGGGAAATGGTGCAAATGATCTTGCATGTATAAAAGAATATTTGGTTGGGGTTTGAAGTGCTCAAAAACAGGAAAGGGCTGCAGATTTTTGGTGGGGGGTTTGGTTTTATTTAAATTTTATTTTTGTTAATTGTTAAGGAAATAAAAGCCTAAAAGTTATATAATTAATTTTGTACAAGTTTGTGTATATTGTGAGCTTTAATTGTGATGTTTTGAGAGTTAAAGTTTGAGTTGTAAAACTTTATTTGATAAGATTATAATTTACATCAAAATGTATTTGATTCATTTACGATTGACGTTCGCGAGTTAATTATTTGATTTCCGGTTGCGTTAACCGAGTTACGGAATTTCTGATTAAATTCCGGTTTTTTTTGTGATACGATAAATATTTTGTGATGACGTATGAAATTAAATTTCATTTGTTTTCTTTGGCACTTTGTAACCTAATTTATTGTTCTTCACGGTCTTAAAGTTCGCTAAGCAATCTTCTAAAACGTTACGCGATTTTGCTAATTTACGGTTGCGGTACTTAAGGAGTCGTAACCTAGACATTCCGTTAGGATTTTTAAAATGCTATAAATGAAACTTGAGATTCTAGAGATTTAAGAGCAACAATGACCTGAGATTTTGACTGTTGTCACAGATAAACACAACTCTTATGAAGATTGACCCATAGACCCGACACCACTTCGAAACAGTTTAAAATCTTCATAAGATTAATGGCATTACTCTATCACATTCGCCAAAGAAGATTGTGTCCTCAACATATTGCAAGTGAGAGACAATGGTCTCATCCCTACCAACTTGGACTGCTTGAAAATGACCTCTGTCCACTACTTCCCGAACCATCATGTTTAGACGCTCAGATGCTATAATGAAGAGAAAAGGTGCCAATGGGTTACCTTGTGTCACACCCTAATAAAATCATGTCACATTTAAGCAATGCGGAAGCACGGGACATGATGCGGATCGATTCGACAATTAAATCAAGAGCGTATGATTATCGCAAACATAAACTTAGAATGCCATACATAATTTAAATTCAACGGTTACATGTTCATCGTGTTTACAAGAACGATATACGTTTAACAAAACAATATGATTAACATTTTAATCATAAATCATAGTTTCAATGTTATCAAAACAAATGGCATCCTATTCATTGTGGTGAGCAAGGGTATCAAAATATGCATGCATGATCTTACGTCACTAATTCCCTGAAAAACATAGTTAAAAGGATCAACAAAATTGTTGAGTGAAATTCACTGGTTTACGACATCATCATTTAAACCAAGCATTTAGTAAACTTCTCACAAATCATTTCGCGTCATATAGCTAATGGTTACAGTTTGTAGTCATGAGGACTTCTATGCACTACAACTAGTTTAACATAGGATCGCATAAGGATTCATTGTCAGGTTTTCAATCATCGCATGAAAACAGTTTGTATGTAAATAGTACATATGTTT
Source organism: Logfia minima (assembly GCA_963921325.1). Lineage (NCBI taxonomy): Eukaryota > Viridiplantae > Streptophyta > Magnoliopsida > Asterales > Asteraceae > Logfia > Logfia minima. The sequence continues at coordinate 22,008,757 of OY992770.1, forward strand.
TTCACCCCAAATTTAGAAAGCAGTAATGAGCAGTAAAATAGGGCTGTGAACTCACCTGGTGAGCTATGTGAGTGCTAACGTTTTATAATAGTGTTTTGCCCAAAGTATCCTCCTAGCGCTCTAAACGCATGAGGTCATTTGTGTAAGTAGATAGCTAAACGAATATCTAAATTAAGAGTAGATGGTTACCTGCACATCTAGGTTTGTATAAGTAGATAGCTACTCACATATCTATGCTTGTTTAAGTAGATGGCTATCGGCACATCTATGCTAGTTGTTCACTCGACTAGTAGGTTGAAAAAGTATTTCGTTTTCGAAAAACGTACGACCCGTTGGTGATAGTTTTGTATGTACGTATATGTTTCTCGATGGTATCGTGATTTCTTTTTTTATATATACTTATACTCCTTATCGCCCTCAAAACTTATCTTTTAAACTATTCGAATCGTTTTAGTTTTAGCTTTTCCCTCGAAAATAGTTCCGAAAATAGCTCGACTAAATTTAAATTTTTCTCGAACTAAAATTACTCGATGGTAAGCAAAAATTTTAATTTTGGTAACCAATAAATTTTCCCTCCAAATGACTTCTAACCCGATTTTTGACATTCCAAACCAACTTTTTAGCATTTTAACAAAATATAACATGTTTCTAGTCCAAAATGTGACATTTTAGGTTTTCGCTTCTCGTTTTAAAACACTCGTTTCGTTTCTCATTTTAAAATCCATTTCCTGCTCTTTTAACGATTTGTTTACCATTTGAACTCAAATCTTGTTTTAACACTTTCAAATCATCTCTTTATACATATATCCTTAACATTATGTGTTTAACCAAACCTTTCACCATTTTTACTATCATTCCATGTAAAGATATCCAAAACATTTCATAGTATACATACATTACCAAATCATACTCTTTTGGTACCCATGTACCCATTTTAACACTATCTTGTTCTTGATCACTTTAACCATATTTCAACTTGTTTTGAAAGTATAGTCTTATAACTCAATGTTTTAACATACATTTAGTTGATTTTAACACAAGAGCGAACATCTAGCATGGAGGCATCCAATATGTTGGAAATGACAAGATCAAAAGGAAGAGTTTCCTTACAATGCTCTTAGATGATATGGTAGGAAAAAGAAAAGAACTTGAAAGCTTCCACTAAAATCCTTTTGAAACCTAAAACTCCTAGCATTCCTTAGAATGAGGTGATTCTCAAGATTATGAGATCACAAGTACACAATGATGAACTAGAGCTTTAAAAGATGGTGAAAATGATGTATAAAGGTGGTGGTTCATGGTGGTTGGTGGTGGTTGTATGGTGGTTGTATGGTGGTGGTTTCTTGAAGAAGATAAAGGATGATGAAAAGGGGGTGAAAAGTGAGAGAAAAATTGAGGGAAAGTGCAGATTTGAAGTGTGAAATGTGAATTATACGTGTGTATTTGTTGGTCTTGTAAGTAGCTTGGCTACTCAAGTAGGAAGCAAGTGGGCAAATTTTCTCTAGATTGATGGAAGAGTTGATGTGTGCAAGCAAGCTAGTAGAGAGTTGGGGATTTGAAAACGTATGCAAGAAGCTTGAGGAGAAGGCAATGAAAGCTGGATTTTGACTTTATTGACATACTTGCTAGCTTGCTTAGAATTAATTTCCAAGTTTAAGCTACTTAGAGCTTAACTAGGTGCTTAGGTGCTTAATTAGGTGTAGCAAGGTTAATAAGGGAGATTAAAGGAGGTTGGAACTTTGTTTGTAAATTCCAAATCATTCGTAAATTATCGATGTTTCGTTTAGTGAATCTCATATTACCTTTCATCGTTGTGTTTAATTTAAATTGTATAAGCTTGATCTTAATCTTCTGAAAGGTTTTGCTTTAAGTCTTATCATAATAGTATAGGTAAATAACTACTATTAATTAGCTTTATGTTATTTAGGAAATGCTTATCACCAACGTTCGTGTTCATCGGAATTCATCTGATTTATATCGTGCAATTCACATAATTACTTAAAGCGAAATGCATCATGTATTAAAGTAGTGTGCACCATAATGTGCAAAGTGGTGTGTGCAAGACTTATCTCAATTTAAATCAAGTTTGATTTCATTAAAGCAGAATTAGCGTAAGAATGCATGATTTTAGGGCGTACGAAATTTACCGGTTTTCGAGGGTTGTCACACCTTGTCGCACCCCGCTTTCCATGTTAAACTCTCGAGTTGGTGAATGATTCACTAGAATGGATATGGTTGTTGACCTCAAGCACGCATTTACCCATCTACACCATCCATCCTCAAACCCCATATAACACATTATTTCTAAAACAAAATCCAAGTTAAGGTTGACGTAAGCTCTCTCGAAGTCTACTTTGAAGATAAGACTTTTCTTCCTCGATCTCTTCAAACGATCTATAGTTTCATTTGCTATTAAAACTCCATTGAGGATGTATCTTCCTTTTATAAAAGTGTTTTGCACATCACCGACCACTTTCCCGATCACCTTCTTGACACCTTCGTGATAATCTTGTAATAACAACCTAATAAACTTATTGGTCTATAGTCACTGAGACCAATGGGATCTGATCGCTTCGGTATAAGTGTTACGAATGAGGCGTTACATCCATGGGATATATCTGCCTTATGCCAAAATATTAATGTGGGTCATCCAAATGGCACATATGCAAAGATTAACCCAGATTGGAAACTTTAAGCTAAATGAATACATAATACTGTATGATGTACTTCTTGTACCTAAATATTGTGTTAATCTTTTATGTGTCCATAGACTTATAAAAGATAATAAGTTGTTTGTTGGTTTTGATGAGACAAGGTGTTTCATTCATGATTTCAAATTGTATTTTTTGCTTAGTCTAGCTTTTATGTCCAAAGTCTCGATAGTTAGCTCTTGGCCTTTCGGTTGAAAAACAACGTCTCCAAATCACTGGTATGGCTATAATCCTTTTGGTATGAATAGTTTCTCAGTCTGGGCATGGATTTTTTTATTTGGACATCTTGTTTGGGCTACTGGATTTATGTTTTTAATCATCACATTCATGCATTTACGATTCATGTGACGGTATTGATACTTCTGAAAGGTGTTCTATTTGCTCGTAGCTCCCGTTTGATAGAGGCACGTTTACTTATGTTTTCTCATATGAATCTTTTGTCGGAAAACTCTGTAGATTGGTGATGAATGTGATGGTCTTTATGTGTTTAAAACAGATTGTGAAGGTACTAAAGTTGTGAATAAAAATGTTAGTACTAGTTATTTGCCTAGTAATCTCTGGCATGATAGACTCGGACACCCTGCAAATCAAGTTATGAATGCTTTAAAAGATAACTTGAAATTAAAACCTGACTTTGGTGATGAACCTTGTGACATATGTCATATGGCCAAGATAACCAGATAGCCATTTCCATTAAGTGATCATAAGACAACTAGTTTGGGTGAATTGATTCATCTTGATTTGTGGGGTCCATATAAGGTTCAAAGTAGAGAAGGATATAAGTATTTTTTTACTATAGTTGATGATTATTACATATATGTTTAGGTGTTCTTAATTAAGACAAAAGATGAAGTTTTTTCAAATATTCTTACATTCATTCTACTTTGAAAAATCAATTTGATACTAATATTAAAGTGTTTTAGAAGTGATAATGGGACAGAGTTTGTGAATGTAAACTTTGAAATTTTTTGCAAAACAAATGGTATAACGCATCAAACATCTTGTACTTATACACCCCAATATAATGGAGTTGCAGAAAGGAAACATAGACATATGCTCAATGTAGCTAGAAGTCTTATGTTTCAAGGGGGTTACCTCTTAGTCTTTGAGATGGTGTATAGTTATAAACCAAAGTTTTTGCACTTAAGGGTTTGTGGATGTGTGTGTTTGTCTACAGTTTTGAGTAATAGTACAAATTTAGTAGTAGACCTGATAAATGTTTCTAATCATTAAATTTCTTTGACCAAGTGTCTTCTGAAAATTTAAGCCAAAATCTTGTAAGACCCAATGATGAAGTGGAAGATATTGCTGAAGTCAGTGATGGTATTGAACATGATTCTTTTAGTGAAACTCAAGATGAAAGTTTTGATGCAACACTTAATGATAACACTTCTCTTAAGGGCAACTTTCAAAACATAAGTAATTTACCAACTCATAGAACAACAAAAGCTTCTGAGATCAGGAGATCTAACAGAACTAATAGTGTCCGTAGTAAGTTTAGTGACTATTTTATCGAGGGAAAAGGGAAATATGGTGTGGAAAAAGTTGTCAATTATGATTCTTTATATTTGAGAACTACTCTTTTGTGTTTAGTTTGAATAAGAGTGTTAAACCTTCTAGCTATATAGAAGCTAGTAAGGATAAGCACTGGGATGATGATCTGAATACATAAATTGAGGCATTAAATAGGAATACTACTGGGGTCATTGTTGATCTTCCCTTGGGTGTAAATGGGTTTATAAAATTAAATATAAATCTAACAGGGAGATTGAGAGGTACAAAGCTAGGTTAGTAGCAAAAAGGCATAATCAAAGAGAGGGTATTGACTATGAAGAAACCTTATCCCCTATTGTAAAAATGGTCACTTTTAGATGTTTATTAACCATAGTTGTACAAAATGATTGGCCTTTGTTTCAATTGGACATAAATAATGTTTTTCTATTTTGAACTTTCTGAAGATGTTTACATGATACCACATGAAGGTTAATTGACTAATTCTTATAATAAAGTTTGCAAATTGGTTAAGTCTCTTTATGGTTTAAAGCAGGCTCCAAGAAAGTGGAACGAAGACGATTGGGTTGAAAGAAAATGGATTTGTTCAAAGTATAAATGACTATTCTCTTTATACTAAGTTTGTAGGTATTTTTTTTTTTGTTATACTTGTTTATGTGGATGACATCATCATTACTAAAAATTATGTGAAAGAAATTGAAAATGTCAAGTCTTATTTGAGTACAACTTTCATGATAAAAGACTTGGGTAAACTGAAGTATTTTATAGGAATAGAAGTTCTGGAAATTGAACAAAGTGTTTGCATGAATCAAATAAAATATTATTCGGAGTTGCTTAATGAGTATGTGTTATTAGGGTGCAAACCTCTTGCTACGCCTATCGAACCTAATGTTTTAGTTGCTTGCAATGAATCTGCAAGTGGTAGATTGATCAAAATTTTTAATGAGTATCAAAAAGTTGTTGGTATGTTAATATATCTTAGAAAGACAAGACTTGATATCTCTTTTGCTGTGTATTTACTTAGCAAGTTTAATTTTAATATATTAGTTTAATTTTATTATTATTTTTTATTTTTGTTTTCATCCTCAGGTTGAATACTGGATTAGGGTTTCTTGCTCATCATCTCATTCTAGATTACTGTCAATTATAGTTTGATTCTTAGATTAGATTGAGTTCTGAGTGTTTTAGTGAGGGGTATTTGTAGTTCAAAGATGTTAATTCTTTGTTTATTTGCATCTATATGAGTTAGTTCTAGTAATATTTGTGTTCTTGTGATTGTTTGTGGTTGATCTGTGTTTCTTTTCCATTAGCTAATTGCCACGTTTCTAAAATGACATTTGTGTTTACACAATAATGAATATCAAGACTTATTTGGTTTGTTTTTAATTGCTATCTGTATCTCTATGTGACTTGCCCTCTGTTTCTTTCTTACATTTGTGCCCAATATTCATTATCATGAACAGTTAGAAGCATTTTAAAGCAAAGTCCCATGATAAGATACATAGATAGTTAACCTTTATCTTGTATGTTAAATTAATAACTATTGAAGGTGGATAACTATTTGGGATGGCGCAGGGGATCTGTTTTTTGATTTATCAGATCATGCAAACGAAAACTTAACACTATTTGCCCTTTACATACATAACTTTTTTTGAAGATATGTATAAAAAACAATTACTATGTTACTATTAAAAAAATACATATCACAATACATTGATTTGATATACATGACTTACTATACGAAGTCTATACTGTTAACAAAATATCCCTTTTTGCAAGTCTAATTACTTGAATAAAAGGCTTCAATAAGAATCAATAAACTTTCAAATTCCTTAGATGGAGCTAGACAATTGTACTCCAACTGGTTGTAGCCTTGATGTAGGGCATAGTGAATTGAACCGAGGCGTAGTGTAGGACCCTTCAAATAAGCTCTTGAAGATTAACCTGTATGCTGCTTCCGTTAAGTGCAATCCATCCCAATTAAAATACCTATCTGGTTGATCACAAGAAGTTGATAATGGATCCCCACATGCTACAGATGCGTTGTAGTTATACGGCCCTCCACCTCCACAACATGCCGTTAGAGCTCCATTTGTAAATCCTACAATATTCCAATATTTTGTTTAAAGTTTGTAAAATTTTTATCCCAAACATTGCTCCTAAGGAAAAATGTTTCATGTGCTTAAAATATATGCCTAATATGTGCCTAACTTTAATTGGTACAGATGTAATACATTTAATATGAGCCTGTATTTTATATAATTACTCATGTCTAAAAAGTGGAATGTTTGCATACCATATTCATATGGAGATAGAAAAATTTGCATTGCAGCGTTGTAATAGTCAGCATAAATAATGTTGACTTCAGGTTGGACCTCTCGGATATAGTTTAATTCTGTTTTCAGAAGTTCGTTGTGGTACTCTGCAAACTTATTTAATTGAGTAATGCATCCAGTTGCATTATCATATTCGACCTCATTAGAGCCATAAAAGATTGTTAAGTAAGCAGCAGAGCATCCGATTGGTAAATTCCCTGGGACAACAATTGTTTCGGCACCTAGCTCTATAAGTTCCTGCGTTTTCAAACATAACCATGAGTTAACAAATACCCATATATACAATTGTACACGAGTACAACAAAAACAAAGTATATATTCGATTGAACACTTACATTGACTGCAGAGCTGATAGTCTTGACAACAAATGGAACATATGTTTCAACCTCTTTTATAGATTTTCCGTATTGTAATGCATGATTGTAGTCGTTTCCTCCAATCTCTCCCATCAGAATTAAAGAACGCCCTATTAATTGTTTACAATCTGCAATAATTGATGATTGCAATTATCAGAACTAGTCATCAAATTAACACAACAAAATAATAGGGTAATTTGCTTAAACCCAAATTCCCAAACCAAACACCCCTTATTTAAGTTATATGACAGGGTAATTTGCTTCTGCTTGGTTTGATATAACTATAGATTTACCCTTTTCAAACAATTATCTTTTTGTGTCTTCTCTGAATAGGTAGAAGAAAACAATATTTGAATTAGCCAAAGATATAAAAGTGTAACTAATATCAGTGTAAATGTTAATCATGTAATATGATATTTATTATATTACATAGTTTATTAAAATCAGTGTGTCACCAAAAATCAAAGAAATGTTGTGCTCCTTTGTACTTATTTTTTATTTATCCAACAAAGTAAAATGTATACTTCCAAGTCTAGTAGTCTCTTCTGGTGAATAACAACAAAATCATACAGTTAATAGGATATAATGGACATTAATTATTTAATTTTTCTTGTATTCTCTAATGGAGGATCATATCTTCAAATTGATAAAAAGCATCTTATTCTTACATAAAGCTAGTGTCGATGACTAATGGAATTGTGGTCGGATAAATTATAATATTATATATGATATCCAATTAAAATTTATTACACGAGTATGATTCTAAATGGCATATAATGTGTATCCACAAGATAATAAACTCTCATATATAACTGAACAATTTAAAATGTAGCATAATTTATGTTAGAGCATTTGTAGCTATGACACTGCATCGTACACGACTGACCCACCACATCAGCAAGATTTGGCATATGAATGACTGACCAAGTATATGAAGTCGTGATACTGAAATCTGAAAACACTTTTTGTTTATATTAACTCATTTAAAGGCTAAAAGGAAAAAGAACAAAAAAAACACCACAAAACCATCAAGACACGCATAGTACAAGTGATCTTGCCAATATAATACAATGATATACGGAGTATATATTTGATTGCAAGTTCAGGTTATCTAGACATGGGGCCTTATTAATCTACGGTACGACCTAATTATACAAATTTTTGCCATCAAATATTGGCAAACGTCACCGTTTCTAGAAGTGAATGTAAGCCCATTAAGGAATAAGTGCTCCTTTATGTTTTTAAACTCTGTTAGAATCTTAAGACAACACTGTTTAGATTATTCTAAAGCCTTGGACGGTGGTACACTTATCTTTATACAATATATCATTGCCTGCTTAAAATTGGTTGCATACGTCAAATTGTTCCAGTTTCTTCTTAGATCAAATGACGTATGCTAATCAAAATTAATTATGATAGCTAATATAATCAAGATACGTCACCTCTTAAATCACATATAGAAGTAATTAGCATATTTTCGAGATACTCTTTTAAATAATCTTTTAATCAAGTAGTTTATATACATCTATCATAATGGTATATCATATGTGTATGAAATTATAAATTTGATACTTTAAATAAAAAAAAACTTAACAAAATATAAAATATATCTAAGTACTACACCAAGATATTTGGAGACTTCCCTAGTGGTCCATGACTAAGATTCTTAAATCAAGTTCTCACTTGTTTAAAGGTTTACATCTCTTTTTCTTTTTCTTTTTACTTTCCCTTTTAACCTTGTCTTTTTCTTTAGTTTCGTCTTAAATTCATTATACATAAAACATAAAACATACAATTTAAAAAAAAACATAATTATTATAATTTATTTCATATAATATAATAGTTTTACTTTTATTCTTTTACATCCTTTTTATAGTATATAAATATATTAAGAGTAATCAAGTAAATTCAATCAATTATACATATTTATTTATAGAAGTAGACAATTAAATTAAAGGGAAAATGTAGACTAGAATTTTAAAACGAATAAGTATATTTTTCATATTGGAGTACCTTCTTAGCGTGTTATTATTTGTCATTTAGAACGACTATAGGGGCTACTGTTTGAACACTCTAGAGGGTGATGTGACTAATAGATACACACACATATATGGGTGGATGAAACCTACACGTATATTCCTATTTATTTACTGCATTATTAGAGAAACTATTTCAGTCAAATAAATTAACGACTTAACCTCATATTGAATTATTGTTTCAGTCATGTGAAAGACATACATATATATATACACGATACACGATATGTTTTTCTTTTTCATTCTTATTATGATTCTCGTATCACGAATATGTATATATAGTTATGTCATATGTGAGTATGTATACTTATCTTTCTGAAAAAGGAAAGTTTACAGAACTAATTTTATTAACAGCATAAATGTATAACATCAGAACTTACCTTAACTGCTGCTAACCAATCGATCGTTATGATCAGACCAATTCAGTTTTTATTTTTCACGTGTTTGAACTTTTAGCTTTTTGGAGTAGACCAAATCACTCCCTAACAACACACAACTTAAATACTATTAAAAGTACGGATAATTTTTTCATGGTTTCATAAATAAGGTTTGTGTTGAGACATAATATATACATGAAGTATATGATAAAACAGGGTATCAGTGCAAAACAGTAACTAGTTATTTTGTATGATTAATTAAGCTACATAATTTAAATATTTGGACCTTTTATTGATTCAGGTTAAATGCTTTTGAACGACTCAACTTAATTGTAAAGTATCTTATTTTATAATACCGGCCTCAAATAAAGATATTTTTTTTCATTAAATGGCTGACATAATAAAATATGTGAAGTTAATTAATTTTAATTTTGTCTTCAACCTATTAAATTCATGGATTGTAAATTAATTTGTTATGTAGAAACCTTTTTAATTATTAAATGTTTACGTAATAAATAAATACTTTGAGGGATAGGTAAGCAATTTCTCTATTGATAGATTGAAGGTTATAAAATAAGTGCTTAATGCTTTATAATAATATTTATTATTTATTATTATTAGACTTGACAACTTGATTATTTTTAAAAACAACATAAATTATACTTTTTTTTTTACTTTGCAATTACTCTATTTTTTTTCCTTTTTTTTTTTTTAAACAAAAAAAAAACAAAAAAGAAAGAAAAGAAAAAGCACTTATTCAAATACCTATCCCGTATCATCTTATTCTCATTCCTTTTTAACATGTTCATCTAAGGTTGCATGTCTAATTGATTTGATTTGAACTCTTACTTACGAACGATCAATAGACTTTACGAGTAGTTTGTATGTATCTATTCATGTATTAAAAATACATATACGACAGTTAGGTGCATGTAGTTTTGACGTTGTAGTTACCGGAAGTAGTGGAGCAAATAGTAGGCAGCGATCGTTTGAACCACCCCAGTTGAGTTCCCAAAGATGCGTTCTCCCTATTATTATAAACTCCTCTTTCTTCTAAAAATGATGGTTCTAACGCCGTCCCACCAGCCACCGCGTAATTCACTCCTTGTCCCAACCCCATTACGTTGCTGCCAAGATATGGTGGTATCAATGGCAGCCCAAGGCTCTCAGCTTCAAAAACAAACAATAGAAACCAAGTCAATTAATCAAACTAAAGTAGAAAGGTAGATATTCATAAATCTCTAACCATGAAAACAATATCACATGTTTAAATGCATTACCAATGAAATCAATGATTAGACGCCCATTAGAGAATCGTCCGGTGGGTTTATGAAAAAATGTTTCACCATAAGGCGGAAACAAGAAATGGGGAGCGTTGCCATCAGCTTTTAAGGATTGTAGTTTTAAGTTTCCAGTGTCAGCAAGCGAGTCGCCAAAGCTTATAATGGATGTATAACATCCATTAACACACCAGTTATAAGCAAATGAAAGAGTTAAAATGAGGTAGAAGGTTGTTGAATAGGCCATTATTGTAGAAGAGAAAAGATGAGCTAACCAAGTTAATTTGATGAAATTAAGCTTGGTTGGTGATCCATCTATCTTCTTATCTATTTATAGAGCAAAAATAAGATTTGTTGCTTGAAACGTACATTTGGAATAAGACATGAGTCTTGCAACAAAGTTTTGTAAATTTACATTACTACCCTTGAATTTAGTTGTACACTTGTACATTCACTACATTCCATACACATAGTGGATGATGTTAGGTGGCCCAGTCAATTTAGGATCGGATAATTTTCTCTATAAGGTTACCATAAAATAGACACAAATTATTAAATAACTTTGAAATCAAAATTCAGGCATTTAGTTGCGTATGTGATACTAGTCTGTAGTACTAGAGGTCCGAGTTAACCAATAAAAATGTTTATAAAATTCTATGTTCATTAGACATCTTCTATTTATTATTAATTGTATCAATAATATAAATCATATATATAATGAATTTTATATATTTATTATTATTATTTTTAAGTAAAGACTTAAGGATTGTAAAAAAAAGGTGGAGAGTCATAGAGCGTAATGTTAATGACTTAATGTATTATCACTAAGTATACATTGTAAGTATATTAAACTAATTCAAAAAAAGTAAATTTATAAATTGATTTTGTCCAAATTAACTTAAAAAATCAATATATGAAAACAGGATACACGGAAAGAATGAGTATTTGAGTAGTACTAGGCAATGATATTAGACAGGATCAAAGTTGCCCTTCTATTATCTCAAAATGAATAGAAGACAAAACTCACCAACTCTCAATTCTATCCACTTCTTCAAATTTTAAATATGAAATAATAAATATTTGACAGCAACCACTTTATGTCTAGGAAAGCCTATTTGAATATATTTTGTCAAAGTTTTGTGAAACAACTAACACAAACCAATCAATATATAGGATTTACGAAATATCATCACAATAACATTTATCGTTTATTTACCAATTTGTTGTTAGTAAACGGTTGGTAAAGGATATAATTCCTTGTGATAAATGCATTTTGGGGTAATATAATATGTACGAATCACCAATTTAGACAATCTTATTTCTATTTCCATTAGTAAAATTTACTGTCAAATCACAAATTCATGTGAAAGTAAATAGGGATGTTCAAAACATGAATTTTTAGGTATCTGAAATGAGTGTATATGAAGTTTTGGGTTTGAATATTGGATAGTAATTTTAGGTAATTTAGATATTTGAATATTCGAAAAATAGATTCCTAATTTTTATTGTTTTAGATTTATATTACTTAATTTATTAATTTTAGTAACATAATCTAAATCTTGTAATAATTTAGTTTACTATGTGAAATATTTGTCAAATGAGTTTTGTTTATGTATTAATAACCAAGCTATTGTACATTTAAAAAATGTTTTTAGTATTTTTGATCAAATAAATTGAGATTTCTTTTATATACATATATTTTATATTTATATTACGTTAAATTTATTATTTAAATGCTTATAAATGTAAATATCTTTTATTTAATAATACATAAAAAAATAAATAACTTTATTCGGATATTGAATAACCAATATCCATATCCGAACTTCAAGTATCCAAAACTTTGAATATCAAAAAATAAACACCCCTAAAATCAACCAATAATACAAGTTATCCTTTCCATATCCTTCGTTCACGTGGTTAAAATTTTCAAATCAATCGTGAGTCTATTTTAATTATCGTTACTACTAATTAGTTTATCAAATTAAATTGATTAAGTACATGTGTGTTTTAACATATTGTCGTAACCGACAACAATACACCAACCTTAATCAGCTAAGTGAACTAATTGTGTGTTTTAAGTTGATAAGTGCATGTGTGTTTACCAACCTTATTCAGCTGATTACGTGAATTAATTGTGTGTTTTAACATGTGTCATTGATGCACAAGTTAAAAAATTCTATTATAAAATGAAATTTGCTGAGAGTTACTGTCAAACTTACCTAATATCAATTCAAACTAGGGTGTTCAAAATTGGATTTTTAACTATTTAATCTGAATATTGAACCAAATTAAAAATGATATAAAACCAAATCAAATTTGAAATTTTAGATCAATTTGAACCGAAACCAAATTCAATAATTACTTTTTGAATTCGGTTAAACCGAATACATAATTTAAAACCAAATTCAAATTAATAAATATATTGAATTAGTAACATGTAACTATATCTATATATGATATTTCAGTTCCCTACAAAAAATTTATTCATATTTCACACCTTAAAATAACTTCGTTTTCTTTTCACTAGCCCCTAACACACTAACAATTTAGCTATCATGTGGTTGTGAAAAAATAATTACTTTGTTTGGACTTTAAGTTTCATGTACATTGTCAGTGGTAACCAGTTTGCATTTATTATGAGAGGAGTATTTCAGATATTATCCTTTTGACCCAGGAATTAATGAGACGGTACCATCTTGATCAAGGTGCTTCTCGTTGCGCCTTTAAGAATGATATCCAAAGGCTTATGAGACAGTTGGCTGGGATTTTCTTCGGACTATCTTACATGAATTTAGCTTTCTCTCTCAGTATTAATTGAGGTGTGCATGGGTATTTTAAGGGGAAGAAGGGTTTTGACAAGGTGACCCAATGTCACCTGATCTCTTTACATTGGTTATGGAGGTCCTCACGTTGTTGATTCGTAAGAGGGTCACTAATTCTTTCTCCTTCAAGTACCATGTTAAGTGTGATAAGTTTGGCATTGTGAATATGTGTTTTGTGGATAATCTTTTCTTATTTACTCTTGGTGATTTGGATTCAGCTAGGGTGCTTCATTCTGCCCTTAATGAAATCAAGGAGGTTTAGGGTATGTTTCCTATTCTCTCGAAGAGTACTGCCTTCTTTTGTAATGTTCCCCATCATATAAGGTAGAGTATTCATGGTATCATGCCTTTTGAGGAAGGTGTTTTACCGGTGAGATACCTTGGGGTTCCTCTTATTTCTTCGCACTCTTGAAATCGGATTGCAGAATATTGGTGGAAAAGGTTAAGAATATGATTGGGGATTGGAAGAACATGTCATTATCTTTTGCGAAGCTGATGAGAGGTTTTCTTTGGTACCAAAGGGAGATAAAATTTGGGAAAGCCAAGGTGGCTTGGGAGAACATTTTTCTTATGAAGCACGAGGGGGGCTTGGGTATCAGGCGCTTGAGTGAGTGAAATGTCTCTCTTATGACTTCTCTTGTTTGGAGAATGATTACTCGGAAAGGTGGGTTCCATGGGTTCATGCGCATAAGTTGAGTGATTGTAAGTTTTGGGATGTTCATACTGAACGTGACATGAGTTGGGGTTGGAGGAAGACTTTGGAGATCAAAGATATTATTCGGCCTTATTGTTGGTTTCAAGTGGGTAATGGGCAGAAGGTATCGGTTTGGTATGATACTTGGTGTACCCAATGCCCTATTCCGAGTATTTTTCCGAGTCAACGGATAAAAACCTGCTCTAGTTTTCAGTTTATGGACTATATTCCTGGTTTAGTTGATGATTATGGTTCGAGATTGCTGGAGCAACGCTCCATAGTTATCTTATTCTTGCTCAGATCGTGGTCCATACTTTTAATTTCTAGCCTGATAGATTATGTTGGCGTGATTTGGATGGTATTCTTATTGACTTTCGGGTTAGGCAGGTTTTGGAGTCTATTCAGCCTCGGGATTCTTTAGTGGATTGGGCGGCTATTCTCTAGTTTTCTCAATGTAACCCTAGCATGCTTTCAACCTGTGGCTTGTCTTGAAAGCAAAGTTGAAGACGCAAGATAGGCTGAAGCAATGGGGTGTTGGTCCCTCGACTGACGTAACATGCTTCATTGCTCCTTGTGTGGTTCTTATTAGGATTCTCATGCCCACTGATTCTTTGAGTGTTCTTTTTCTTCTAAGGTATAGCTTTGGATTTCTAAATATGAGGAGATGCATATTGCCTCTAACAGGATGGATAATATCATTCCTTATTTGATAGCTTCTACTAATATGAAGAATAGTAGAATGCTATTCATGTTGTTGTTCATCTCGTCTTGCCTTCAACTGCTTATTTTATCTAGCAAGAGCGGAATAATCGGCTCTTTGGCACAGGTATTGTGCTAGTAGCTAATCTCATTAGTGATACAGTTCGCTTGAAGATGTTCTTATCGAGCTCTCTACATTATGGAGAGATGGAAGATTCCCAGAGATATGATATGTTATCTCTCATTATGCGATAACAGTGGATTATTGCTTAGGTCTATTTTTTGTGTTGGTTTAGTCTTAGAGACTTTCTTGTCTATGGGGTTGTTATCACATATAAAATTGGTATATCATGTGTATTCACTTAGTCTGTTATGCTTTAGTGTTAGATTAAGTTTCATCTGGATCCTCCACATCTTTGTAATTGTAGCGCTTATCTTTTTATTCATAAATTTGTTTGCGAAGAATCCCCTTTAGCTGTATTCTGAAATCGAATTGGAAGTATTTTGTATTGTATAATTGTGCCAATATTATAACTTTGGATGTTGAACGGTCTTTATGGTTAAATTCTGATTTGTTTGGTTTTAGCTGAAATCGAACCAAATTCAAATATGATTTTCAGTTTACTTTGGCTCTCAAAAATTTCAAAACCAAATAACTCCAATTGATTAAACCAAGGAACCCATAAATCGAAGCGATGAGCTCTCTTAATTCAAACTATTAATATCATATAAATTTAATTATAACACTAAAAACATTGTTAAGTGAAATCTTTAAATGAATTGCAATCTATATATTTAGTACATTAAATTTTAAAAATGATATTGATAAGATGATCAATTATAGTCAAAATATGTGTATAATACGATTACGCACCATAGTTATACATTTATGGCATATCAAGTTGACATTTGGCTAAGCAATGTGTGAGAAGGCTGTCAGAGGTCTTGTATGGTTCAATTTTATTTTTAGACAATGTGTATCAAGCTTATCCTTTCTAAATAATTTTTGATGTCTAACTTGACATGTTGTAAGTATAGTTTTAATTTGTCAAAGTATAACGGTCTTGTTGCATCTATTGGATTCTTATGTGGCTTAAAGTTAAAGAAAGAAGAAATATATGAAGTATCATGGAGAATAAAGAGTTGAAGGGCCGTTTGTTTCAAGTCCTATAATTAGTTTTCTATATATAGTTTTTTATTTTATTTTATTTCCCTCTTGTTCATCGTATTCATTTGGATTTCCAGGGTTTATTAGATTAAAGTATTTGTTCATCTATTCATAAAGAATTCTTGTGCAGAGTGACCTTTTGAGTCTGTGTGAGTTTCTGGTCTTGTTTTTGGGTTATTAACCCGGTTTGGTTATTGAGGTGTCTTTTGAGTAATCTGGTGTTGATTTGTGATTGTGATTGGCTATCATTGATATCTGGTACGATTGATAGTTTAGATTGTTCGATCGTTTGAAATCCGATTTATGGGTTCTTGATTTCTTCAAGATCGGGTGGTTTGTTTGCATTCGCTAGTGTTCTATGGGTATTTTACAACTATTCATCGGTGGATTTCTTTTGATTCGTTGTTCTTGAATCAAAACCCTAGTTTCATAAATTAGGGTTAGGGTTTCATTCTGAAACCTAGGGTTCATTGTTTCTCTTGGCTGCTCCATAGAACATATTCAAGTCTCCCACTATTCAATTGGCTCCTATTCTCTTGGCTTGTCGAGCATGGAGTACTTTCTTGTTTCATTATGTGGTTAATTGACTATTTTTTCTGAGCTTTATTATCTTAAAGTGTTTCTTGTGTATTTTTTTACCTAGGTTGTGCTAACAATTGTTTGGTACAAAGAGAGGATCCAAAGTAAGACCTTGGGTGGATTCCCTTGAAAATCCATCTATCTAGACACTACTAAGGCAATCCTGTAGGTTTTGGCTGTAGTATTTAATAGGAATTTGTGTTCTTGAGCATTTGTGTTTGTGCTTGTTTTGTGTGTTATTAGTTATCTGGTGTTGTTAGATATTATTGTTCACTATGGCTCTTGAAGTGTTTGGTGGGTCTAAGATCACTCAATTGAGTGATCTTAACTTTGGTGATCCTCTATACCTCCATGTCAGTGATACAAGTACTACTGCACTAATATCATTGATGTTAAAAGGTACACTGAACTATAATATGTGGAGTAGAGCGATGTTATTGGCATTGCAAACTAAAAACAAAACTGGTTTTATTAATGGTACAATTACAAAACATAAAACTAATGTTGTTCTTGGTATGCAATGAGTTAGATGTAATTCTCTCATGTTTTCTTTCATTCTAAACTCCATCTCTGAAGAACTGTTTCCTAGATAAGTGTTTTCTCAATCTGCACAGACTGTTTGGGAAGATTTAAAAGAAATATACGATAAAATTGATGGTTCTATTACCTTCAATTTACGTTAGAAACTAAATTTTTTTAACTCAAAATGGATCTTCTGTTTTTTAGTATTACCATAAACTAAATGCACTTTGGTAACCGTTTGATGCTCTTATTACACTACCAGCTTGTACTTGTCATGCTTCAAAAGAGTTTTTAGCTCGTAATTATTTATTAAAACTGATGCAGTTCTTGATGGGTTTAATTGATTCTTATCTATCTATTAGAAGTAACATTCTCATTAAAGAACCTCTTCCAAGTGTGAAAACTGTTTTTTCTATAATTTCAAGAGAAAAATCTCATAGAGGTTCTTCTCAAGGTGGTAATTCAATTAAAAATAAAAATTATGCTTTTCTGGTTTAAAAAACTTTTGATAATAATAAGAGATTTGGCAGAGATTCTAATCCCAATTTGAAATGCACCAAGTGTAATAGAGTTGGATATCCTCCTGGGTGGGTGAAAGGGAGTAATTCGAACAATGTGAGGTATGCTATGAGTAATAATTCTTTGTCTGATTCTAATGGTGCTTTAACTTTTACTAATGATCAAATAGCAAAACTAACGAGTTTAATAATTGAAAATCAAGTTCAAGAAATCTGTATGGCAAGTACATTCTTAAATTGAAGTATTGTGTTTAATTCTAGATTTCACATCTTTATTAACTCAAATGTTTCTAGAGAATCTGTAAATATTGAAATGGGTTGGATTATAAATTATGGGACATCTCAACATATGACATGGTGTAATAAAATATGGAAAATGTTTTTGATGTCTTTAAGTTACATGACAATGGGACATCCGAATGGAACTTTAGCTAATATATCTAAACTGGTGATCTAAAATTGTCATATAACATTGTTTTAAAGAATGTGTAGGTTGTTCTTGGGTATTGTTTAAGCCTAGTATCCGTTCCTAACTTATCCATAGATAGTAATATGTTTGTTGTTTTGATGATAAAAATTGTTATATTCAGGATTTGTATCTAAAGAAGATTGTGGGGACTAGTAACATGAGAAGTGGCCTTAATATGTTTAATAAAAATGAAGATAATATGTCAAGTTGTAGTTATGTGTGCTATGTGTCTTATAATTTGTGGCACAACAGACCAGGGCATCCTTTAAGTCAGGTTCTTAAAATTCTTAAGAATAAGCTTAATTGGAAATAAGAGCATGTTGTGTATGTTTTTTAATACTTGTCATAAGGTGAAATAGACTATGGAACCTTTTAATTTAAGTGATCACAAATCTAGTGATCTAGGTGATTTAATGCACTTAGATTTGTGGGGGCCATATAGAGTTACAAGTAAAGAAGGTTTTCAATCTTTTTTAACCATTGTGGATGACTATATCAGAGTTGTTTAGGTGTATCGTATTAAATTTAAAGATGAAGTTTTTTCTAAGTTTTATAAGTTTGAGAACTTAATTCAAAACCAATTTATTAAAACTGTTAAAGTTATAATATATGATAATGAAATAGAGTTTGTGAATAATGAGTTTGAAGTTTTTTGTAATAGTAAATGTATATTTCATCAAACAACCTTGTGCTTATACTTCTCAGCAAAATTGGTTGTTGAGAGAAAGCATAAGCATTTTTTAAATGTTACTAGATGTTTATTGTTTCAAGGTTTCTTACTTTGAATATGTGGTATGAGTGTATACTAATTGTTACCTATATTAATAGGATACCAACTTCTTTGTTGTTAGAAAAATCTTATTTTGAAATGGTTTATAATCATGAACCAAGTCTGTCTCACTTAAGAGTGTTTGGTTGTCTTTGTAATACAACAGTTTAAAATGAAAGTGACAAATTTGGTAAAAGATTTGAAAAGTATGTCTTGGCAAGATACTTTGTTTTTAAAAAATGTTATAAACTTTTTAGTGTTGTTAATAAAAATTATGGTGTTTTATAGAGATGTTAAGTTCAATGAAACAGTGTTTCCAATCAATATGAAAAAGTCTACCAAAACTGTTATCGAAAACCAAGGTGATCCAAATGGTTATAATACCACAACAACACTGGAAGCTAAGATAAACTCTCTTGAGGGCAATGTTGAAAATTCTTTAAATCCAGATGTCATCAACGCAAAATTAACGTGCAATATCCTTTAAGCAATTATGTGTGTTATTCCAAAATACTGCCAATGATTCATGTTTTGTATTTGTTAGATACAAAAATAGAATTTACATTTGTATGTGTAAACTTGTCCTACGACACAAAGTGCGACACTAATATAGTGTCGCAATAACCAAAAGTGCGACACTAAGAATAGTGTCGCAGTCACATCTAGTGTCGCAGAATGTTACAAAGTCGCAGGTACGAGTTAGTATAAATATATGACTTAGCTTTCATTTTAAGTAGTTGTTGAACCAAAGAGAATTTGTATGTGCGTTTGTATATCTTATATTCAGAGAGAGATTGAGAGCTTGTAATAGTTTCGTAATAGCAATACATCATCATTTGATTACTTGTTTATATACATACATATACATACGGATACATACATACGGATTTTACTCATATCACGTCCAAATCACTAAATTCGATCAACAGTATTTGTTAAAAAATAATAAATAAAATGGGACGAAGTGTTATATTACTTTCCATCCCTCATTTTACAATTTTATACTTTTCCCTCTCCTGATCATCTTTGACACTCACACGCATTAAATTTCTTCATCAACATCATCTGCAATACTCGATTCAAAAGATTGCTTCCATCATTGTTCTTAACTTTTTATTTTATTAGTTGTAATTGATGCAATCTTATCTTGATTTCCATGCGACAACTTGTTTATATTGTTCTTTGATCAATTGCCTGCAATTTGTGATATTATGATGTTTATCCATGCGTGGATTACTATTTAATATACTCTGTTATGATGTGTTACAAGTTTAACGGATCCATTGTGTTCGCAATTGATATGTGATAGCTTTTCATGATTACAAAGTTTAAAATGTTCATATTTAAGCACTTAGGCTTTATACGAGCTCGCATTTTGATCCGTTTTCAAATTGGGCTTCACAATATTTGTGTTAAAAACATGCGAGCTCAATTCCACACTTAGCATTTCCTTTTTGATATTATTGAGCTCGCATCAGATTTATTTCCTGGTTGTTTCGAGCTCGCATCAAAAAACTTGTGTTACTTTTACTTTTATTTTACTCGGGCTCGCATCATTTTCGAGCTCGCATGTACACTTAGCTTTATGCTCATTTGTATTAATACCTCTTGATCTCGCATCCAAACACTTAGGCACTTTTGTTAAACCATGCTAGCTTGCATCTTCATCTTAGTTTCTGATCTCGCATTTTCCAACTTAAGTGTGTTTATTTGTGTTAAAATCTTTTGATCTCGCATCCAAATACTTGGAACATCTTTCATTTGTGTTGTGAGCTCGCATCTGTCTAAATTTATTTTTGTCTTGCGCTCGCATAGATATGTTCAACATTTTCTTTGTTGTCCAATTTTTCTAAGTGTTGCAGTGTTACACAACATCTGTTTGTAGTTTTCTTATTCGTATTTTTATTTTTTATTCTTTTTCAATTATTAAAAAAATAAAAACAAAGAAAAACTTATGTGTATATATATAGATATATAATCATCGAGTCTGTTCTTTGTTCATAACTATTCTTCATACATTCAGAACATACTCAATGGCGTCACCTCTCACTCATTACAAGCTCGTACCTGCTGCACAAAGACTCAAGATTGAACATAATAATTTTGTGTTCGATGTGAAGAAATTTAAAACTGCATTCCCGGTGATTGTCTAAATTCTAAAAGATCATTCCCTATATCATGCTCTCTCAAGAAAGAAGTCTGTATTAGTATCTATGTTCAACAGTTGTAGACAACGTTCAAGTTTTTTGATGACTCTCCACCCCGCTTTGAAGCTATAGTTGAAACCACTACACTTTCTTTCAGGTTACGACACTTTCAATCGATTCTATAACTTCCGGGACCAAGTACTTTCGAAAGACCACATCAGGATTTTACTGAATATGAGAATTACACAGTAGAGACTGAATTAATTGCTGATATACAACGCTTGGGATATGTCGGTGAACTAAGACAGAACTTGGACTTTATACGAACAAAGTTGAGCCTTGTCTAGATACTTTCTTTTCAATAATAAATAGGAGCTTAACATCAAAAACTACCGGTCAAGATAAATGAAACTTGGTAGGTCTTCGTATCTTTTGTGACAACTGTCACCAAATCAAGTTAGACAACTTTGACTACTAAACCGGCGCTCGTCGTCTAGTTAAACTTATGTGCTTACTTGATTTCTGAAACATAGAAAATGAGAAATTCTAGAAATTAAGTGACTTATCCATCTTATTATCTCTAGTTGCATTAGTCTTGAGGAAATCTCTAAGTATTCACGTTTTTACGAAAACGTTAAATTGATTTTTCTTAACATGTCCTTAGGCATTGTAGATACCTACCGAAAACAATATATTGGTTAGTAAGCCATAAATAAATAAATTAAGTCAAAAGTGTTACTTTCTAATACTGATAATGATAACAATGCAAAAAAATAACATAATATAAAGTTTTTTTTTCTTTTTTGTTATTTTATATATTCAAATATAAATGCGGCCCAAATAATAAAAAAGTTCAAATCCTTAATCTCTTTTATTCAAATTTAACCTAAAAAAATTATTCTAACTCTTCTAAAAACCCTAGCCATTTTGTTTTTCTTCTCCTCCTCTCTCCTTTAGCCGTATTCCAAAGCCTAGCCCCAACACAATATTTTTTTCTCATCAAACTCTCAAGAACAAGGTTAATTGATCCTCTTTTCAAGTTTTCTGTAAGTGTTCTTATTTTCATCATTTATTTAACTCTCTCTTGATTCTTAATGTGACTCGAATTGATGGAATTTTATTATGATTAAAGCACACCTAAATAACATGTTAAAAACGAATTTGATGAAATTATGTCAAATATATAATTATAGATATGATATTCTAGGTTAAAAGACGTTGTTTGGCTTAGACCAGAATCTGGACAGAATTTTTTATCCACTTTAGAAGGCCATATCTTTGTCATAACATGGAGTTTTTATACGAATTTGAGTCTAGGTTTAAGTTCTATGAGACTAATTTACGTTCCAAGTGGTTTCATGTCAAACCGACAAGTTTAGGTCGTTCAAAAGGTTATTACAAAACAACTATTTGAAACTGTATCTGCTGATCAGATTTTTGGTCGACTTTGGGATATCATAACTCACTCAATTTTACGAATTAGATGATGAGATTTTTACTGGTATAAGTTCTATATGTCTACTCATCCCCTATATAAATTTCAGAATTTTTCAAGACTTTTAAGTATTTTAACAAAAATAATGTTTTCTGTTGCACAAACATAATACTTTTTTGACCGATCAAAGTTAAATTCCAATAAGAGGTGTTTGATATTGAATCTGATCATTTCGACCAATCAAAGTTTTCTACTAGTGTTAAGGATCATACAAGAATTAACTAAAAGTTTAAATTTTTAGATTTGTTAAAATCTCATATTTGGTGTTCTTTGTGAAGACCACGAACAACACCTGCGACTTTATCTTTGCGACACTATTCCTGCGAACTTATCAGTAGTGTCGCATATCTGCTTCTAAGACTTTATCTCTGCGACTTTAGTAGTGTCGCATTCATATATTTCTGCGAACTTAGCAGTAGTATTGCATTCAACACTAATTTCACTTTTGCGAATTTTTTTTTACTGTCGCACTCAGGAAAAATGTCAAGAGAAGCAATAGCAATTGGAACTAAGGATAAACCTCCAGTCATGTTTAGAGGAGACTATTCCCAATGGAAAGACATATTCATTGATTGGATTGAACGACAAGAAAATTATTCATTGTTGAAGGAATCATTGACTAAAGGAGAACAACCGTTTTATAAAGCTGGTGATACCTCAAGAGTACAACTTGGTGAAAGTGAATTAAGTCAAGAACAGCAGAAGTTATGGAAGGCAAATAAAGAAATGAAATCATATATCCTTCAAGGTTTGACAAATGACATCGACGTTCAAGTTGATAGCTATAAAACTGCGAAGGAAATGTGGGATGCTATTGGCAGACAACAGCAAGGATCTGAACGAGGATAACAAACAAAGATGACTCATTGTCTCCAAGCATATGAAGCTTTTAAAGCAAAATCAGGTGAACAACTTGAACCAACCTACAATAGGTTTTGTTTACTGTTGAATGAAGTTCGAAAGAAGAAGTTTTAGAAACATAATTTGGAGATAAATATTAAGTTCTTGAACAATATACTTCCCAAATGGAAACAATATGCAAGTAACATCATCTAGAACCGTGATTTGACTTCAGTGGATATACATGATGTATATGAAATTCTAAATCATAACCAGGATGAGGTAAACGAGATGGTTAAGGGTACTGAGGAGAAAGAGACAAACAATCCTCTTGCTTTAATTACTGAAAGAAGGGGACGCATAAGATCAAGAAGAGTTGAAAAAGAGATCAAGTATGAATCTGATTCAGTTAAGGAAGAAAATGAGTCGGATGAGGACATGAAGGAGATTGTAAAGCAAATGGCACTAATTACCAAAGCCATGACAAAGAAGTACTGGAAGAAACCTACAAACAATCACTTGCGTACTTCATCATCATCCACCAAACGCTCAGAGTTCAAAAACAATTATGATGATGATGGGAAATACAAGGGGAGTTATGAAGGGAAAAAGGTTGATGGGAATTCAAGAGGAGAGACAGATAACAAGTGTTATAACTGTGGAGGATTTCGACACTTTGCTAGAGATTGTAAGAAGCCAAGAGTTCGTAATTCAAAATACTGTAAATTTCAGAATTTTTCAAGACTTTTAAGTATTTTAACAAAAATAAAGTTTTATGTTGCACAAACATAATACTTTTTTGACTAGTTGGTATTATGGAATTTTATTAAAATAGTAAAGAGTTAACAAAAATCGTGGAAAAATTTATGAGAATACTTAACACATTGTAGATTCTGTCATTTGAATTTGGAACCCTAAATCACTTGTTTAAGGTATTTGAAAAATACACAAAGTAACCCTAAAATTTTGGACAAAAAATCAAATATATAAAAGTAAGGGCAAATCACTAATTACATACACCAAGGACTTAAGGGCATACAAATTAGTATTCATGATAAATAGTTCATTAGGAATACAAGACTTGGTCATATACATTCCATCAATCATTAGTTACAATGGGAAGGATTATAAGCCTTGTCCGTGTGTAACTTACACGCTCCTTTTATTTATAGATTAATTGCTCGGATAATTGTGCACTTTGTTTCATCTACTAGCAAGGTGAGTTTCGTGGCCCCTTTTTCTTTTTATATTTCTTGGGGGAAAATGATACTCAAAGGCTATTTCAAATACTTATGCTGTGATAATCAATTTATATCTTTGGACAATTTGTGTGTTTATAATTGTGTATGTGAGCATTAGTGGTTGATATGTACATGACTATGATTCCTATATTTCTATTAAGCCGACTGTTTAGCTCCAGCTGGTAGGCGACATGTTTGGAAATCTATTGTGCTTATGACTAAGTTGATTTGTTCGGTTTGGATATTCCCATACACTATTTGCTGCTACGCTATTATTTTTGCACTATTGTCCTACTCATATACTATGCAGAGCAAATGCAATTATTACTTAAACCTACGAGCTCACCAACCTTATGTTGACGTTTTCGAGTATTCATTTTCAGGTAATAACAATAAGAATGCTTATGCAAGATAAAACTTTTTACTTAGCTTTAGTGAGACCAAACTCTCATAGGTTGCTTTTTGAATAAATCACATTAGTACATTTCTATGAATTTTGATGTTTTGTTTGGTTTTGGAGATCGTTAGAAACTTGTGACGAGTTGTGGGATTTTATGACTTTATGACTATGTTTGTGGTGGTATTGACTAACCACGATACAAGTCGCCACTTGTGTCGAGGGTCATCATGACATTTTGTGATGGTTTTTCATTTAGTGAATTCTCTATTATTTAATATCAATTTGTTATGTCGATATTCTCCGTCACGCCTCGCGTTTCCGCCTAGGCGGGGTGTGACATCTTTCAATGACTAGTCTTCGATAAACATTATAACTATGCTTGTACGTGCATACCATTCATATGATTCTTGGGTATTTTCATTCATCACTTCATGCGCGTCTACCCGAAAATTCCACGACGTGACGATGATTCTCATTTTTTCTTCAATCATGTGCATGACTTTCGTGAAAATTGTGGAAGCCCAACTGTTCGTGGAATGCTCATTCCTGAAGTATTTTAAGATACGGAGATCAGGAGGCAAATAGTGTGAGGGAGTATAAGGTTGAATTTTACTCTCGGCAGACTCAGTCAGAGCCAACTAAGTCATCCCACCAAGATAGCTTAGGATCAGTCGATGAGGTTGAGTCTGAGGGAGATAGGGAGTTGGCAGATTCTGATGAGGACAATGCTGATGATACTGATGACAATGACGATATTGATGATGGTGACGATCATAATGATAACATTCAACTTCGTTCAAGTCCAGTTCATTCTAGTTATGTTAAGTCTTCCTCAAATACAATTGGACCAATTGTTGAATCGATGGATAAGGAGGTTCTTCGTGAAAGAAGGAGCAAGAGACAATGAGGGAGTCCCACAACCACTTCGCCGGGTTCCCACATCTACTATTAGGAGTCATTCGTGGACACCTAGTATTGAACAGACCAGCCACCCACTAGTCAAAATATTTGATCCATCTTACCACTCAGTGAGCTCTCGATAGGATACCATTTTACAACGTAGATAAAACCCACATAATCTATCGGCATCTCTCTAAGAGGATGCTGATATTGAAGTCGGTGGACAATCCTCTCAAGTCCCCAATAGGATACACATGTGTAGATACCAAAATGACATACAATAAACATCCCAAACTTAGGACACCAGAGGATGTTGACCAGCTCTCATTACTACGACAACAGAATTCAAATCCTTCACTTGATGCACTAACAAAACAAGTAGTTGAGCTTACTGCCATTGTTACCAGCTTAAATTACAAAGTTCGCTGCCTTGAAGGTTATAAACCTCAGTCTCATAAACTCGAGAGAAAGTAGGATGATCAAGATGGTGATCAACCTGAGGGGGAGAAATCATCAAAGAGACTAAGAACGGTTAGAGAATTAGAATCGGGGCAACAAGAATCAGAAAATGTGATCTTTGGTGGTGAAGGTGATGCTATTAATGAGGAGAATGTGGATTTAGAAGCATTGGATGATAACGTGGATGAAATCAGGGAGAATGTATCGACAGTTGAAAAGCCTGATGAAACGTTTTCCTAGGATTTTCAAGATTTTAAGTCTGGGAACGTAGTGGAGTCAAGTATTGATGTTAGATATGAGGATAAACCAGAAATGCTTTACAAAAGAAATGCTTTACAAAAGAAGGTGATGCCATTATAGATGGCAGATTCACCATGACGCAGAAAGGCTTTACAAAATAATTGGCATTCCGTATCTAAAAGAAAAGGCTTACAAGATTTGGTGCAAAAAGCCATGCGCATTGGATGATGTACTCATATTTGGAGTCAATCATTTTCTAGTATTTCAAAAGCAGGAATATGTTTATATGATGAGCTATAGAAGACAAAAAAAAAAAAGCGCAGTATGTTCTAATCAGAAAATTTGTCAAATAAGAAATATTGTGCTCAAGAAACTGAGAAAACATTGGTATAAGTAATTTTTCGTTCAAAGGACCGAAATGAAAGATTATTAGTTTGAGGAAGCCGATTTCATTAATTTGAGCCGAGACTGTGACAACCGTCAAAAATCTCAGGTCAACACCGAAATTAGAATCCTAGTACTTTTAGTTACGTTTACAGCACCTTAAGATCCTACTGAAAAAGTCTAGATTCAACTTCTTAAGTACCGAGTCCGTAAGTTACCGAAATCGCGTAACGCCTTAGAAGATTGCTTAGCTATAAGACTTTGAGAAATATTAAATGAGATTACAAAGTGCCAAAGAAAACTAATAAAATTAAATTTCATAAGTCATCACAAAATAATTATCATATCGCAAAAATCGGAATTTAACCTGAAATTTCGTAACTCGGTAAACACAACCAGAAATCGGTTAATTAACTCGTGAATGTCAATTGTAAGCGAATCTAATGTATTTTGATGAGAATTATAAACTTAGAAAATAAAATTTTATAACTCCAATTTTAACCATTAAAACATCACAATTAAACATTTCAATATGTACAAACTTATACCAAAACAATATGTAACATTTAAGCCTTTAATTACTTAACATTAAAAAAAAAAAAAAAAATTTTTTTTTTTACTCCCTCCCCCCCCTAAAAACGGCCAGCCCCTTTTCCCCCCTTTTTCTTGACTACTCCACTCCCCAAAACCCCAATTGATTACATGCACACTCCACCACTTCCCCACACTTCAATCATTCATTTTTTTTTTCTCTCAACTTCTCTCTACTTTCTCTCAAGAACACCACCATTTCCAGCCCTCTTTCAATCAAAAATCGCCATCTTCAAAGTGTTCTTACATCTAAATCCATCATTCAAAGGTAAAATATTCATCCCTAGTCTCCTTTCTTGTAATCTCTACTTTGAACCTTGATGAAAAACGGATTTTATGCCTTTTTCCATGGCTAAAACCCTCAATAAAAGGTTTGTAAGTTTGTAGGTTCCCTTACACTTGTTTAAGTGTCAAAAACTAAGGGCAACCCATGATCAAACCGAAAACAAACCGAAAATCGTCTTTTTCTTTGTGTTTTGATGCTATTTACTAGTTCTAGTTGGAATAAAAAGTTTAAACTACTAAGAATCATATCTAACACATCTTGAATGTATTTTAACACCAAGAATGTGTTAGATCAAAGATTTAAAGGAGCAAATAGGATCTAGAGCTTGGTAGCAAGGGGTGTTCTTGAAAAAGAACCCAAAAACCCGATTTTTGGGCTTGCATGTACCATTTTAGTATCTAAATCTTATTTTATGTTAAAGTATATTTTTATCTCTGTAAAAGTACATATTCATGCATGTAAGACAAAGCCTCAATCATTGGAAGAGGTCTAAAAATCGTGAGATGTGGAAACACACCAAAAAGATTGCTATTGTCTTATATGAATCTGTCCAGATTTTTGACCTCACTTGAGACGACCATAACTCAGTGAATAATGGTCCAAAAATCTTGATTCTTCTTCTGGAATTTAGTTCAATGTCTTACCTTTCAAAGACCACTGGTCTCATTCAAATCCATTGAGTTTAAGACCCCCAAATGTACCAAACAAAACTGGTGCGCAAACAGTAATGTTTCTGTGAACATCATGAATTGATATTTGTTTAAGGGTCTTAAACTATTCAAAAACATTTGAGAAAATTATTTTATATTCCTAACACATATATCTCACTAGCATAAAAATATAGGATTTTATCTTGCTACTTAAGTATTTTTAGAAAATGCGTGAATAACATGCATAATCTTGGTCTTGTAAATGTAGGAATGATGTTGTTATGATGAATGTAAAATACACAAAATATAGATAAAACGTGTTTAAAATTTGAGGGTGATTTTTCTCAGTATCTATGTCTTGAAAAGAACCTTGAAAATAAAAATGAGAATTTTTGGGAAAACTAAAGCATTTTTCTTGGTTTAATGCAAGTAAAGTCTCTAAAAGGAGAAAATATTCATGAAAAATACTTTTTGACATCAGAAAAATATGGAAAAATTACTGTGTCATTTTCCACATAAAATGACACTATCCTCAAAATTTAACACTCATTAGAATTGTTTAGATATGTTAACCGATGTACGGTTTGTTAAAACACTTACGATTGGGAACCAATGTTCCAGAGCCCAAAATGGCATGAAATTTTTACACAAACTTAGAAATGACTTAAAACTGATCTAGTAAAAATTTCGGAATTTTTCAAGAATAATTACTATTTTTCTCCTATTTATCTCACTCTTTTGGTCAAGAAATGATTAAAAATAATCTGTAAATCTAAAAATTCCCAAATTTTCACAGAAAATTTGTGAATTATTTTCCATGTTGTATACCAAGTTTGGTAATTTTTGAAATTTGTTTTCAAGTGTTTACATTATTTTAATCACAACCCGAGTGATTACCAACAACGACAAATCAAACTTTAACGGCACTTTGTAACACAAACGACTAACTAAGCAATCTTAACAAGCCATCTTAGCCAACAATCTAATAAGGAACCTTGTATTCGTAGGTCTTGGATAGGAGTCACTCTTGGTCGAAACGCGCCTTACATCCATTACCGTACGCATACTAACAATTGTGAGTACTCAGCCCCTATTTTAACGCCTTATCTAAATGTTTTGGGGGTGAAAAGCATGCATGAATGACTTGAATGATTTATATACTTGAAAATGATGTGTTTTATGATGCACTTAAATTACAAATGCCATGATATGATTATTGTGCTATGCTATGCTATGCTAAATTTCAAAACAATATCGTGAATGCTTATCAATGTTACATGATTATATGCTTGATTTCTATCGTATCTAAAGTCCCCGGTATCTCTACACGACCATTAACTCTTTATGAGCCAAATGATGCATATGAATAGTACTATTTGGGAGCGAGACCACCTCCCCACTCACGCGGCCACGTGAGTGCATTCCATCATCCTAAATGCCAACGGTAGGGCATCACTGTTTGGGGCAAGGGTTTATCGGTCGTAGGTTTGGTTGTGGGCTCAAGCATAATTTGATCATCAATTTTATAAATAAAATGTAATGGCATAGTGATTTCGTAACACCCATTAACGTATGGCGCTTTGACACGTAAATGATGTCGCTTAAAACGATAAACTTGCGACTTATATTTTATAAAATGACATAGTTATCCGAAATGAGGATACTTTATGAATTATCAACTTAAGGCCGAGCTCTACCATGACATTGTTATTTGAAGTAACCTTTCTTTAAATTTTAAATATCACAACTTGGACGTTATCAGGTTATGTAATTCGAATCATTACTTCTTTAACTTTACGAATATAACCGGAGTTATTAAATTATAAATCATTGGGATTTTGACAATTAAAGATGTAGTTTCAATGACACCATGTTTTCTTGTGAAATTCGATATAATGATTCGTCTAAATGACGAACAGTTTGCTTGAAAGAGAACTCACCATTAACTTTATAAAACATAACTTGAAATTATTAAATAAGTTTTACATACTTAATTTGTATTTATCATACCTACCATATCGTGAGTTTTGTAAACCTTAAATGTTCTTTTAATAATATGAGCATGGAGTTATAAATGAATTATGACTTTTAATTAGGTTTCTAAAGTATTGCTTTTAAAAGAGTTCCACTATTATATAAACTTCATTTACAGCTAAGATATCGATTCATAAAGGAATTTAACATTTAAATAAAGATCACTCTTAAAAGAGCTTTAAGTCAACTAATCCCTTGTATAATTACTATGAAATAACCTTTGACTATTATCCGATGATCATTTTAAACTGAGGATTGGTTAATTATCTTAGTCGTATGAGCTCGGCACTAAACAAAGAATTTTACAAACTAATCATGAAGTACGTGTAACGTTTGAACCAAACTTCATAAACCTTTAAAGAAAGTCTATCATTTCACAAAACCTGTGTACTCACCAACTATGTTTCATAGTTGACCTGTATTTTTACATGCTTTTCAGGAATTAGTCTCAACTTGTCTATCGAAGCTAAACCCGCTAGACGACTTATGCTGTTGTTGTGTTACGGAAATTGTATCTCTTGAATGTAATTGTGTGTTTAGGTTATTCACTTCGTGCTGTAAACGCTTGTAAGACATAATGTTATGTATTATTTGTAGACCGTTGAACGGTGACGTTTTGTAATTTTCGATTATGAAATCATTGTACTGTTACATCTCGTGTTTCCGCTTTAGCGGGGTGTGACAGAGAATGGTATCAGAGCCGAAGGTTATAGAAACACCGGTTCTCCTTAGGGAAACCTAGAAACTATGACCATTAAGTTAGTACCCCTTTAAGTATAACTTGTTCAAGTGTTGCATCCTTCGAGTTTAATTTAACATAGCCTGATCAACTAAGTACAATTAAAGGAGAAGTGATGCAAGATCGGAACTGGTTATAGGAGTAGTGTGCAACCTAGAACTTGAATAAATTAATAACGATTCGTTTAAGTGTGCATAGTACATCTTCATGCTAGGAATTTATCTACCTGTAGGAACTAAGACCTACCTTTTTCGCAGTTTCACTATGTCGACACCATCATCACAGAGCACACACTCGGCTGACACACACGGATACATCACCAGCCGCCCAACCAGACCTATCACAACTCATGTCGAACCCGAGGAAAGTGAACCCTCAGAAGAACTCGAACCAACGCGCGAAGTAAGTAACAACCCACCTAGAGAAAACCCAACACCGATTTGGTCCCGACCCGTCCACCAGGGACCAATCATCCGACACACAGCTAGGAAGAGAGTGGCCATACCAAGAAGAGTATCGATGGCACCACCACCTCCGGAAACTAGTGAGGTGCCACGAGAGGTTGTAGGAGTGTCAGTAAGACCCACGTCCGGCCTGACTTGGGAGGATGCGTGAAGAATCCGGCACATGACTTTAGAGCTCCATAACTGTCGAATGGGGATGGATCATCAACGCAACCGGATAGGGAGCTTGAGTGAGAGGACAGAACAACTATCACAATATGCAGCTAGGGCATGGGAAGCAGCGAGTGAGGCAAGAGATGCAGCTAGGAGGATGATGCAGATATCTCTTTTGGTGGGAGGATTATCACTATTCTTGACTGTGTTTCTCATCTCAGTTATCGTATCTAGGGGATGACAGTTGTAGGATTGATTAGCAACAAGATGTTTATCATTTAACCTTGTGCAAGGAAACAAATTTCGTTTTGTGTGATGTAAGTTAAAAATTTCCTTGTAATTTTGGCACCATTAAGGTTAAAACTTTTGTAATATGAACGTGGTTCAATGAAACATTACGTTACCTATCCTGTTCAGGAGTAAGGAATGTTGATCAAGTGTACTTGTTATGACGTTTTGTTTATTTGCGTAACTATTATTCATGTTATTACAAAATCCAAGAAATTACTCGATTAAAATTTTCTTATGGTAAAACAGTATGAACATCTTGTCGCTAATAATATAATGCACTGTCATAAGAAATGGCAGGCCTCCCTACGAACAGTTACTTATCCGATAACGACTCAATTCACGAAGAACAAATTCAGTACGAATACCTTGATGAGGAGGTAATTCCGATAGATGAAGTAGTCGAAGAAGTCAGTGAGAACCAGAATCACGGAATTATACACATAGACGAGTATGAACGATTACGAGATCAAACTGAAGAATTGGAGGCTCGAGTTTGGGAACTCAGAATGAGATGCAAGACCTATGAGTTAGAACAGAGAATTGCAAGAAGGCCTATTGTCGTGCAAATCAAGGACAAAATTTGCTTTTGGAAGAAGCGAGCAAATTACCTAAAGGGAAGAGCTAAATCTTGGATCATGAAAAAGTGTCAACGAGTCACCGAAGACACGGTGATCTACGCTGCATCACCTTGTTACCGAGACATGCTTATGACACGCTATTACCCTCACGACCTAGACTTAGATTAGCCTGAAAGTAGAAAACATTTCGGATATATAATTATGTACGTAAGGGAAAGTATTGAGACGTAGATAAGGGTGAAGATCTTAATCATTTTGTAACCCGCGTCTCAAAAATTTTGTACTCAAATGCATCCTTATGTATATAAAAGATTATCTTCTACTCGTGATACGTCAACTAAATTACGTTCCGTTTCGAACAAACAAATGTTAATGCACAAAGGCAAATCATGCGAACAAACGAAAGAATGAAGGTCAAACGATAAAGAAGATCGTTAATAAATCAAAATAGAAATCCAGAACCGACTAGAAACTTCACAATCACCACTATCGAACCAAAGGAATACACTGACCCTCACTCGAAGTGCAATTAGTGCAGGTTCATTCACGAGGGAGATAGTGCTATACTGCACCCTAAAAACTAGAAACCGAACTAACCAAAGTTGACTTAACTCCGATCACACTAGGAAGCCTTGACGAAACAGTTGGTATGTATCGATTAGCTAGAGATCACGCAAACGTGGAGTGTCACGATAAGGTGATGAGAATACCCTTACGAGGGATGAAGTACTCATCGTACCCGAAGATAACCCCGGAAAGAGTTCAAAGATGGAGTCATCCATGAAAATTTGCAAGTACCTGAAGAAGGAATATCTTGCTATTCTGGCTCATGTAGTCTAGAAGGAATAAGAAGAATAACTTATGCAAGACACTCTAGTAGTGTGCAAATACCCCGGAGAATTTCCAGATGACTTACCTGAATTACCCCCGCTTGGACAAGTCAAGTCCGGATCGAATTGATTCCAAGAGCCGCCCCGATAGCTAAAACATCGTATCGCCTAGCGCCTGCAGAGATGCAGAAACTATCTAATCAGCTCCAAGAACTCCTGGAGAAAGAATTCATGCAACCTAGTTCATCACCATGGGAAAACCCAGTCCTATTCGTTGAGAAGGAAGACCTATCGTTACGAATAAGTACCGACTATAGAGAGAGTCGAACAAATTAGCAATCAAAAATCAATACCCTATCCCTCGAATCAACGAACTATTTGATCCGTTGCAAGGAGCTTCATACTTCTCGAACATCGACCTGCGATCAAATCATAGTCAATTACGAGCCCTGATAAGGACATACCCAAAAACTGCATTCTGAACTCGATGTGGGCATTAAGAATCCACAGTTATGACATGCGGTCTGACAAAGGCACCTGCAGCGATTCATGAATTTACTAAAGAGAGTATGTAGAGCATACTTAGTTGAGTTCGTGTCAGTACCTACTGGCGATATAAACATCTACTCACGAAACGAGAAAGATTACGAACAACACTTAAAGAAGGTATTAATACCGCTTAGAAATGAGAGATGTACGCTAGACTCTCCAAGTGAGAGCCTGGATTAATGAGGCATGTTTCCTCGACCACGTAGACGACAAGGATGGGATTCGCGTAGATTCAACTAAGGTGGAAGCTGTTAGGATATGGGAAGCCCCCAGAACTCCGTCAGAAATTAGAAAATTCTAGGATTAGCTGGCTATTATCGGAGATTCAGCGAGAATTTCTCAAAAATCTCGCAACTACTAACCACGCTAACATTGAGGAACAAAAGTTTGCCTCGAGAAAGCCACGGGAAGACGCTTTCCAAACGTTGAAGCATAAGTTATGCAACGTACCAGTCTAGGCATTATCGGAAGGATCCGAGGGCTTAGTGGCCTACTGCGACGTTTCACACCAAGGTCTTGAATGTGTATTAATCCAAAGGGACAAAGTCATAGCATACGCATCTCGACAACTTAAAACCCACGATCTAGAGTTTAGAGCCGTAGGCTTCGTACTTAGAAAATTGAGACATTACCTCTACGGAACCAAGAGCACAACTTTGGGCGAAGATTCGAAACCAGAGATACCCCAATAGAATGAGAACAAATAACGATGAACTTCGCCACCAAACTATCGCAAACCCTTAAAGGACACGATGCTATACGGGTTACCGACGACCGATTGACAAAAGCCGCTCACTTCTTACCCATTCGAGAGGACTATAACACCGAGGAACTGGCACCAATCCACATTAACGAAATTAAGCCATGCCACGAATTACCTGTTTCCATCATCTCTGATAGAGATAACCATCTCACGGCACGATTCTGGCAATCCTTACAGAAAGCTTTGGTTACACAACTGAACCTGAGAATGACTCATCATCCTCAGATGGATGGACAGAGCGGGCAAACAACCCAAACAAGGAGAGACATACTTCAAGCCTGTGTTAAACATCGGATTAAGTTGAGATATTCACTCACCATAAATAGAACTCTCATGTAAAAATAGTTACCCCACCTGCATACCATGCAACCCTTATGAAGCATATTACATGCACGAAGATTTCGATCACCTTTGAGTTGGCAAGAAATAAGCGATAAACACTTAATAAGACCTGACCTTATCCAGGAAACTATGAACGAAATCACGATTATCCGACATCGACTTAAGACCGCCCAGAATTGGCGGGAAAACAATGCAGATAACCGTAGAAAATCCCTAAAATTCCAAGTCGGTGATAAAGTGTTGATTCGTTTCGGTAAAAGAGGCAAGTTAAGCCCACGTTACGTCGGACCTCGCGAAATCGTCAAACAAATCGGTCTAGTAGCTTACAAACTTAAGTTACCACTAGACTTAAGTGCGATTCATGATACGTTCCGTTGTATCGAACCATAAGAAATGTTTATCTGGCAAAACACATATCCTTTCTCTAGAAGGAATCCAAATAGATGATCGCTTACATTTCACTAAAGAACCAACCGGACCCTTGACAAGGAAGTCAAACGCTTCAGATAAAGCAAAATTTAAACCGTCAAAGTTCGCTAGAATCCTAAGCACGGGCCTGAGTACACTTGAGAACAAGAGGATTTCAGGATATGGAAGTACCCTCTTTCACTCACGAACTAAAACCTCACAGCATGACCAGTTGAATTTCGGGACGAAATTCATTTTAACTAGGGGAGACTGTGACAACCGTCAAAAATCTCAGGTCAACACCGAAATTAGAATCCTAGTACTTTTAGTTACGTTTACAGCACCTTAAGATCCTACTGAAAAAGTCTAGATTCAACTTCTTAAGTACCGAGTCCGTAAGTTACCGAAATCGCGTAACGCCTTAGAAGATTGCTTAGCTATAAGACTTTGAGAAATATTAAATGAGATTACAAAGTGCCAAAGAAAACTAATAAAATTAAATTTCATAAGTCATCACAAAATAATTATCATATCGCAAAAATCGGAATTTAACCTGAAATTTCGTAACTCGGTAAACACAACCAGAAATCGGTTAATTAACTCGTGAATGTCAATTGTAAGCGAATCTAATGTATTTTGATGAGAATTATAAACTTAGAAAATAAAATTTTATAACTCCAATTTTAACCATTAAAACATCACAATTAAACATTTCAATATGTACAAACTTATACCAAAACAATATGTAACATTTAAGCCTTTAATTACTTAACATTAAAAAAAAAAAAAAAAATTTTTTTTTTTACTCCCTCCCCCCCCTAAAAACGGCCAGCCCCTTTTCCCCCCTTTTTCTTGACTACTCCACTCCCCAAAACCCCAATTGATTACATGCACACTCCACCACTTCCCCACACTTCAATCATTCATTTTTTTTTTCTCTCAACTTCTCTCTACTTTCTCTCAAGAACACCACCATTTCCAGCCCTCTTTCAATCAAAAATCGCCATCTTCAAAGTGTTCTTACATCTAAATCCATCATTCAAAGGTAAAATATTCATCCCTAGTCTCCTTTCTTGTAATCTCTACTTTGAACCTTGATGAAAAACGGATTTTATGCCTTTTTCCATGGCTAAAACCCTCAATAAAAGGTTTGTAAGTTTGTAGGTTCCCTTACACTTGTTTAAGTGTCAAAAACTAAGGGCAACCCATGATCAAACCGAAAACAAACCGAAAATCGTCTTTTTCTTTGTGTTTTGATGCTATTTACTAGTTCTAGTTGGAATAAAAAGTTTAAACTACTAAGAATCATATCTAACACATCTTGAATGTATTTTAACACCAAGAATGTGTTAGATCAAAGATTTAAAGGAGCAAATAGGATCTAGAGCTTGGTAGCAAGGGGTGTTCTTGAAAAAGAACCCAAAAACCCGATTTTTGGGCTTGCATGTACCATTTTAGTATCTAAATCTTATTTTATGTTAAAGTATATTTTTATCTCTGTAAAAGTACATATTCATGCATGTAAGACAAAGCCTCAATCATTGGAAGAGGTCTAAAAATCGTGAGATGTGGAAACACACCAAAAAGATTGCTATTGTCTTATATGAATCTGTCCAGATTTTTGACCTCACTTGAGACGACCATAACTCAGTGAATAATGGTCCAAAAATCTTGATTCTTCTTCTGGAATTTAGTTCAATGTCTTACCTTTCAAAGACCACTGGTCTCATTCAAATCCATTGAGTTTAAGACCCCCAAATGTACCAAACAAAACTGGTGCGCAAACAGTAATGTTTCTGTGAACATCATGAATTGATATTTGTTTAAGGGTCTTAAACTATTCAAAAACATTTGAGAAAATTATTTTATATTCCTAACACATATATCTCACTAGCATAAAAATATAGGATTTTATCTTGCTACTTAAGTATTTTTAGAAAATGCGTGAATAACATGCATAATCTTGGTCTTGTAAATGTAGGAATGATGTTGTTATGATGAATGTAAAATACACAAAATATAGATAAAACGTGTTTAAAATTTGAGGGTGATTTTTCTCAGTATCTATGTCTTGAAAAGAACCTTGAAAATAAAAATGAGAATTTTTGGGAAAACTAAAGCATTTTTCTTGGTTTAATGCAAGTAAAGTCTCTAAAAGGAGAAAATATTCATGAAAAATACTTTTTGACATCAGAAAAATATGGAAAAATTACTGTGTCATTTTCCACATAAAATGACACTATCCTCAAAATTTAACACTCATTAGAATTGTTTAGATATGTTAACCGATGTACGGTTTGTTAAAACACTTACGATTGGGAACCAATGTTCCAGAGCCCAAAATGGCATGAAATTTTTACACAAACTTAGAAATGACTTAAAACTGATCTAGTAAAAATTTCGGAATTTTTCAAGAATAATTACTATTTTTCTCCTATTTATCTCACTCTTTTGGTCAAGAAATGATTAAAAATAATCTGTAAATCTAAAAATTCCCAAATTTTCACAGAAAATTTGTGAATTATTTTCCATGTTGTATACCAAGTTTGGTAATTTTTGAAATTTGTTTTCAAGTGTTTACATTATTTTAATCACAACCCGAGTGATTACCAACAACGACAAATCAAACTTTAACGGCACTTTGTAACACAAACGACTAACTAAGCAATCTTAACAAGCCATCTTAGCCAACAATCTAATAAGGAACCTTGTATTCGTAGGTCTTGGATAGGAGTCACTCTTGGTCGAAACGCGCCTTACATCCATTACCGTACGCATACTAACAATTGTGAGTACTCAGCCCCTATTTTAACGCCTTATCTAAATGTTTTGGGGGTGAAAAGCATGCATGAATGACTTGAATGATTTATATACTTGAAAATGATGTGTTTTATGATGCACTTAAATTACAAATGCCATGATATGATTATTGTGCTATGCTATGCTATGCTAAATTTCAAAACAATATCGTGAATGCTTATCAATGTTACATGATTATATGCTTGATTTCTATCGTATCTAAAGTCCCCGGTATCTCTACACGACCATTAACTCTTTATGAGCCAAATGATGCATATGAATAGTACTATTTGGGAGCGAGACCACCTCCCCACTCACGCGGCCACGTGAGTGCATTCCATCATCCTAAATGCCAACGGTAGGGCATCACTGTTTGGGGCAAGGGTTTATCGGTCGTAGGTTTGGTTGTGGGCTCAAGCATAATTTGATCATCAATTTTATAAATAAAATGTAATGGCATAGTGATTTCGTAACACCCATTAACGTATGGCGCTTTGACACGTAAATGATGTCGCTTAAAACGATAAACTTGCGACTTATATTTTATAAAATGACATAGTTATCCGAAATGAGGATACTTTATGAATTATCAACTTAAGGCCGAGCTCTACCATGACATTGTTATTTGAAGTAACCTTTCTTTAAATTTTAAATATCACAACTTGGACGTTATCAGGTTATGTAATTCGAATCATTACTTCTTTAACTTTACGAATATAACCGAAGTTATTAAATTATAAATCATTGGGATTTTGACAATTAAAGATGTAGTTTCAATGACACCATGTTTTCTTGTGAAATTCGATATAATGATTCGTCTAAATGACGAACAGTTTGCTTGAAAGAGAACTCACCATTAACTTTATAAAACATAACTTGAAATTATTAAATAAGTTTTACATACTTAATTTGTATTTATCATACCTACCATATCGTGAGTTTTGTAAACCTTAAATGTTCTTTTAATAATATGAGCATGGAGTTATAAATGAATTATGACTTTTAATTAGGTTTCTAAAGTATTGCTTTTAAAAGAGTTCCACTATTATATAAACTTCATTTACAGCTAAGATATCGATTCATAAAGGAATTTAACATTTAAATAAAGATCACTCTTAAAAGAGCTTTAAGTCAACTAATCCCTTGTATAATTACTATGAAATAACCTTTGACTATTATCCGATGATCATTTTAAACTGAGGATTGGTTAATTATCTTAGTCGTATGAGCTCGGCACTAAACAAAGAATTTTACAAACTAATCATGAAGTACGTGTAACGTTTGAACCAAACTTCATAAACCTTTAAAGAAAGTCTATCATTTCACAAAACCTGTGTACTCACCAACTATGTTTCATAGTTGACCTGTATTTTTACATGCTTTTCAGGAATTAGTCTCAACTTGTCTATCGAAGCTAAACCCGCTAGACGACTTATGCTGTTGTTGTGTTACGGAAATTGTATCTCTTGAATGTAATTGTGTGTTTAGGTTATTCACTTCGTGCTGTAAACGCTTGTAAGACATAATGTTATGTATTATTTGTAGACCGTTGAACGGTGACGTTTTGTAATTTTCGATTATGAAATCATTGTACTGTTACATCTCGTGTTTCCGCTTTAGCGGGGTGTGACAGAGACGATCTAGAATATTTGTATAATGAATTGAGGTCAATGACGAATAGATCCCTAACAGTGGTTAAAACTCTTGAAGTGATACAACAGTTTATAAGAAGTATGATTG
Organism: Logfia minima; assembly: GCA_963921325.1. NCBI lineage: Eukaryota > Viridiplantae > Streptophyta > Magnoliopsida > Asterales > Asteraceae > Logfia > Logfia minima. Next base: position 22,048,931 of record OY992770.1, read on the forward strand.
AGATATCATTTTGTTAGATATAAAAATAGGATTTGCATTTGTAAATGAAAACTGGTCCTGCGACACAAAGTGCGACACTAAGTTAGTGTCGCAAAATCACAAAATGCGACTTTAAATATAAAGTCGTAGGTTCAAATAAAGTCTCATAAGGACAAAGTGGCAGGAACATGCTGAGTATAAATACAGGGCTTTATTTTTCATTTCAATAGTTGTTGAACCTGAGAAATTGTATATGTGTTTGTATATCTGATATTCAGAGAGATTATGTAACATCCTCCCCAATGGCCTAGTATTTTTAGGTAAATTTACCTTATGTTACCTTATTTACTTGAATTCATTTATATGAAATGTTTGAATGTATAATTGTTAGGAATAATTAAATGGGAATTACGGTATTTTTAGTTTAAAATACGGATTAGCCTAACTATTATAACTAATTCCATCGTGTGCTAGATTAATGATAATAATACATCGTAGTATACGTAAATCATTATATATATATATCACAAATCTGGAAATCAGCTCATTTCTTCATTTCATCTTCATCTTTCATCTCAAAAACACACACAAACACCAAGAACACACACTAAACTCAAATTTGCAATTCAAGCTCAAATCTAGCCCAAAACATCTCCAAATTGTGCCATTAGATTCGGAATTCATAGAAGATCATTTCTACAACTCATTTCAGTGGATTAAATCAGATTAAGGTTAGTTTTGATTAGTTTTTAGTTTTTTTTCTAAAATGAGAGAAAAGTTAGTGATTTGATGAAATTATGTGTTTTTATGTTAAATTGATGAATTTCGAGTGTTTGTTTATGTGTTTACTAAGTGTTAGAACGTTTAGTTGGTGAAAAACGCTGTTAAGATTAAGATTTGAGAATTTTTGGTAAAATCAGCCCAGTTTTCTGCAAAAAACGCAGATGAACTGGTTTAGGCGATATTGGTAATATCGCCACCAATATCGCAGGTAATATCGCGATTAATTTCGCTTGCAATATCGCTAGTGATTTGGCGATATTGGCAATATCGCTAGGGCGATATTGGCAATATCGCTTTTTATGTTGCAGATTTTGAAAATGCGTAAGTGTTACTAAGTTTTGTGAAAATCTTACTAAAAATTAGATTTTGATGAAATTCGCATGGTCACTCGGAATCGATCAAGTAATCAAGACTATGTACCATAGCCCTGTAAGTTTTTTTTGGCCTTTCGGGGTCGTCTTGGGCTTCAAAATGGCATTTTTCAGTTTGTAAATGACGTTCCGAGATTTTCGAGTTTCGTTCCAGATTGAACTCTTACTTCCTTAGACTTCAGGGAATTACCTGCTTGTAAGAATGTGCTATTATGATGATTTAAACTTGATAAATGTTTATTATCTAGATACTATGCGTTGAGATATGTTAAACGCTTACGAAATGAGTTACTAACTCATTATCTGTTGTATTCTCATATCAGTCGAAGACTCAGTAATATTAGAATTCTGAGAGGTGGATAGTAGCAGACAGGTGAGTGGATCTGCAACTCATAATTTGAGTTAGTTGTAATGGTGTGATTACAACAAGTAACGTAAACCTTGATTGACTGTTTAGTCTGAGTTATGATTGTGTATACCTACTTGTTATGCATATGTGGCCTTCGGGCATCTGTGTTATTCAGAGGTCAATTGCGATTGGACTTGGTTACTACTGTGTTCAACACAGGTTCCAGATACATGTGTTGTCGCTGGAAACTGAGTTGTTGTGTTGTAGTGCCAAGTTATCGGCCTATTCTGTATGGGCCTTTACAGATTGTGGTAAGTGTTACTGTGGGCCACCGCGGCTGTAGGGTTCCGCAGTAACCGCCGATCCTCTTGAGTTTATGTGTTTACTGTGCTTAGTGTAAACAGATTATTAAGCTAAGTTGAATTGTTAGTTGTACATTCATTCACTTAGCTTTGTGCTAATTCCACCATTTCCCTTCCTGCAGGTTATGCATGTCTTTTGTGGGTTGGGCAGGAAGGTGGTTTGAAGAATGTTTGACACGTGCCATCACTCTGATATGTTTTTGAATGTTTTGTAAATTAACGTGTAGGTGGATTTTGTATAACAATTATATGTTTTGTTTCAGTAGTGTTTTAATATTGTAAACTCGCGAAAAATCTATGGTCATTTTGTAAGATAAGTTATAATATTATCTTTTATCCATCGCTTCCGAGTCAAATTACTATTTTAACCTTGAGGTAATTTAAGGGGTGTTATAGATTAGAGCTTGTAATAGATTCAATCTAGCAATATACAATCATTTGTTTCCTTGTTCATATACGTACATATACATACAAATATATACATTCGGATTTCAGTCAATACACGTCCAAATCACAAGATTAGATCCAACACATTTCTTGAAGATGTTCCATTGGGATTAAAGAGTCATCCATACTAGGTGAATTTGACTAAATCGAACAATAGTCTGAATGGCATTGATCAGTTGAATGTTCACGAAAATCAAGAAACCGGAACATGGAATTGTATTTCTAAATGAAGAAAAAGAAAAGAAGTTTCTTCTTTTTTCATAATTGCAAAAGTCCGGTGATGGAACTCTTCAAATAATCAGAACGTATCTCACTAAAAGAATAAAAAGAATCTAGGTGTCATCAAATCTAGAAATTAACCTGAGAAATAATTGTCAAAGAGTTAAAATTGACTCCGCACTGAAACTGATTGAAGAACGAATTGAATTTAGACAACTAGTTCGAAAGCTGCTCGAGGATTTCGGTACAAACAAGTATTCTCAACAAATCCATATTGTTAAATCCTAGGAGGAGATTATTAGAAATATATTTTGAGGATTTAGATTAATTTATTATATGTAATAAGTTTAGTTTTTGTTATTAACTTTTATATAAATACCCAAGTGTTTGTAATGTTAATTAAGCCTTTCAACAACTAAAACTGTGTGTATGTGAAATAGTAGTTACCAAGTTTCATTATCTAAATTACGTACAATGTTCAATCACCAAATTCATCAATTCAACATAAACTCGATTTAGATCAATTACAATTGGTATTTAAGCGTTAGTATTTGATTTTACAAACTTTTGATTGAACAATTTCAAGAAGAGGAGGTCAAAATTGAAGGTTCCATGCAAAGAATAGGTTATCATGAAAACAAACTGCGATTAGTTAAATTCGTGAATTTTTGGAAGTGACAGAGAAACTTCAGATTTCAGATTGTAGCTATGTTGAACATACTGTGAAAGTGCAAAGAGTTCAAACAGAATATCCCATTTTTCAAAACAAACTAAAAGAGTTCAAATCTTATAATCCTTGAGAAGGTTTAGGCTTTGAAAATCTAAGGTATTTGACCAAAGTATCAAACATTCTTCCAACTATTTATACTAGAAAATACTTTTGTCCTAATCTTCACATGTCATTTCTGCCAGAAGTTGAAGACTTCAATCGAGCAAGAACAGATAGTGCACAAATTCCATATGATTATGAGAAACTTAATTCAAGTTACGAAACTCAAAATTAAACATGTCAGAAGATTACTTTCCAAGTTATTCTTCATCGGCTTGATTCTTATGGTTTTAAAACTTCTCAAGAATCGGTTTCACGTTCTCCCAAGAATACAAAAGTTCGGAAACCAAAACAAACCTTTTCTAAGAGATCTTCCAAAACAAAGTTATTCAAATATTCAAGATCGCAAATGTTTGCACTTGCATCACAAAACGCTTCTTATCCGCTCCAAAGAACGAATGATTATGTATCCCTGGCCCCCAAAGTTTTTAGTCACCGTTGATTCCACGAATCTTATTTAAAAAAGAAACACCGAGTTTAAAATCCAAGTGGAATTCAATGTCTTTACATTAGATAGACGCAACGTACAAATGAATTTCAAAGTTTTCTAAACCCAAAATCACCATGCTTAAATGGATTCCAAAAGTTGTTGTCCGATTTTCAATGAAATGACTTATGGGCACATCAATTCATAACTCGATCTTTTTATGGTTCGGTATTCTGGTGTCCTAGGCGTAGAGGAACCACACCAATCCATCTCGAACTTGGTGGTTAAACTCTACTACGGTGACGATACTAAAATGTTATGGTTTTTGCTTAAATAAGATTAAAACCCCTTCATCCTTGTAATGGCTTTTACCTGCATCAATATAAACCCCAGTTTTAAAGTTAAGGCTTTTGTACTTTTTAGTACAAATCCCGTTCTTAAATGGCTTCTGAACATTTATGTTCAAACCCGTTTTAATTTAAAGAGCTCAAATGTGATATTTTTTTTTTTTTGTGAAAAAGTATCAATGATTTTGGCAAAGTCCTAATGGTTTGATATCGAGGTCCCATCATAACTCCTTTTGATACAAGTTTAATATATTTGATCGAGAGCTCGCACAATATCAAAAGTCAAATGCAACTCATCGTCATATGTAACTTTTCAACACTTTATGCATATATTAAGGGGGAGTATTGTTTAAATTCAAACTTCCAAGTATTCAAATAATCTTTGATATATGTTAGCACTTTGGTAGATTTTCAAATGATTTTGATTCAACATCACGAAGAAAACTTTTTAACCATGACAAATGCTGATTATCTGCACTAAGTGTTATAGAATACAATTATTCCTACGATCCACCAGACCCCGATGGATCTACCTTAGGAGCCAACATTGCTTGTCATATCGAATGAAAATGAGGGAGGAGTTGAAAAATGAGAGGTTGAGTGAGGATTGTGTAACAGTGTTAAAAGAAAAGTAAAACCCTTCCCACAATGATTAAATCGTCGAGTTGTCACATTTACTATGGGATTTCATACGTTGATTTTTGATATTGAAAAAGATATCATGGACCTAGTGATGCAATGCACATTACCCTCCTAGCCACTCAATTACTTCTTAAAAAAGTTCTTGTTTCAAATTCTCACGGAGACTTAACATATAATCTATCGAAATCTCATTAGGAAATTGTTGGTATTGAAACAAATGGACGTTACGCTCTAGTCCTTGACTTCATTACTTGCACATATTGAGTCTAGAGCCAAAGTTAACACTTTTTGGGACACAAGTGACAATATGCATGTCTATGTGACAATGCCGAAACATTCAAGGTGATTACTAAAATATTAGTATTCCACAATGATTGAATGGAAATCCTACAAGTGCTAACATCAACACCAACACTGAAATTAGGTCTTTCAATTGATTTATTAATGTTTCACTTATTGTGCAAACTGGTAATCTATGTGATCCAGGAGTAAGCGTGTTTTCATAAATTTATTTACGGAAAATACAACCAACATTTCCTATAATTTACTCAAGTGAATTGTTATCTTACCCAATAGTTACAAAATTAGTGATATAGTTAGAGTTTACAATCATTTGTACAAAATTATTGATTTAAAGCAAAGCTTCGTTTTGTGACATCTGGTGCTTATGGAATATTCAACATTCCATAGTGGATGTCATATGGAAGAGTTTTTTATTCTTCTACAAACACCTTACATTACACCATATTCATGAAGGGGGAGAAAAGATTTTGTGTATGAAGATAGTGAATAGAAATAAAAGTTTGTTATGAAGAAAAAGAGTGGTTGCTAGAATCTTATGGAATCTATGACGGTTGAAAAGCCTGAGACTTCTAGAGAGTTCTAGGAGATGGATTGTAAGAAAAGATATCACATTACTGCTTAAGCCGCTTAACGAAAATTTGACTTGTATTTAATGAAAGATAAAGCTTCAAAGAAAATGTCATTGATGAAAAATGTTCAACGTTTTTTTTAATGACTTCTCACAACATCTTTCTAACAAATTTGAAAAGAGTTATTCATCTGAGGGGGAGCAGATTCGGAGAATAAAGAATTGGTAGAGTCAAGAGCCAATCAAGCTCCAGAAGATTAATATCATTTTAAGAGGGAGCTTGAAGTCAGATGAATAAAAGAGGATTCATCGGCAACAACCATTTGGAATATACTTTGAGAATCAAGATCGTTACTAGGTGTTATTAGAGTGTGAGCTTCAAAGAAAAATATTTCAACAACACGTTCAAGAAGAAAAGTTCCCTTTGAAGAACAAGGAGATGATTTGTCTTCAAGAATATCTTCGATAACGAACATCAAAGATAAAGGTTGAGACGTGATTTCAAAAGAAAAGTGCGCTTAAACGTTGCACTCAGCTTACAAAATATAACACCCCTCATTCTACTTAATATTATTATATTAATAATCTCGGAAGCATGAATTTAAAAAAATACATCACCTTAGTATATACTAAACATTATACATAAACAGTTTACATTTTTAATATTTACACCCTGTTCAAACTGTTTAAAACTACAACAGACGGGGTATTATAAAATTCACAAAACAAGGTTTATTACAAAAACCATATCAGAGTCCTTAAGCGCAGTCAAACGTTCCTTGATCAACCATTCCCCTCCTGCACCCACTATTAATCAAAACATATCCTGCAGGAAGTAAAATGAGGGGTTAGCACGAAGCTAAGTGAATAGATTCATCACACTCCATACAACTTAGCATCACTGGATGTTTGCACCAAATAATCGTCAACACACATATTTCAAAGAGGATCGGTGGCTCTTGGGATATCATAGTACCCGGGGATTCCCAAAGAACACTTACCGTCAATCCGTATGGCCAATACAGAATAGACCGAGAATAGACCGATAACTACTGGTTATTAAACTCATACACAGGTCTCAAACACAACAAATGAATCAAAACCTGTGTAAATCACATAATAACCAGAAGTCCAACTACACGTTGACCTCAATAACATAATACACATTGGTTCACATATCACGTAGATCAATAATCAATAATCAAGACTAAACAGTCTAACACACATCTACGTTTAATTGTTGTAACCAAATAGTTACAACTAAATCAAATGATGAGTTCTGAATCCACTCACCGATACCTCTGTCGTCTCCACACTCAGGATTCTTATATCACTGAGTCTTACGTTGATCTGAAACAGAAAATCATATACAAGTTAGAAGTTCGTTCCATAAATATCATTATAGTCTATTTATCCAATCAGATAATCCCCGAAGTCTAGGCAAACAAAAGTTCAATCGGGAATGAACTTAGAAAAGTCCGCAATGACGTTTAAAACTGAAAAATGCTATTTTCGGGCCCTAGATGACCCCGAATGGCCAAAAACTGCCTAGGCTATAACATATAGTCTAGATTACTAGGTCGTTTCCGAGTGACCATGTGAATTTCAACTAAATCCGAGTTAGTGATATTTTCACAAAACCGCGTCTCAAAATCACTTGCGCATTTTCAAAATTTGCAAAACAAAATCTTAAAATTTCAGTTCGCGGTGATCTCGGTTCGCACCGCAGCATTTGGGTTCGCAGGTCAACTCGGTTCGCAAGTATTGGGTTCGCAACTCGGTTCGCAAGGTTTGGGTTTGCAACTCGGTTCGCAGGAATCTCAGTTCGCAGGACGAACTGAGGACTGCGAACTTCGCTGCTGTGACGAGTTTTTCAAATCAAAACTCACCAAAACTTCAGAAAACTCAATTCTATGGTTTCTAATACTTCAAGTAACATCAAACAACACCTAATAACAACATATCAAGCTTCAATTTGATTTACCCACTCAAAATCAAACTTACTTTTCTTTTTCTCTTCTTTTGAAAATGAAAGGATGGATAAATCTGATGCAATAGGATATGGATGCTGATAGTTATGATGCTATGAATTCGAATTCAGAGAAGCACAAGATTGAATCAAATTTTGGGCTAAGGTTTCCTTTGAATTTTTTCAAGTTTATCAAATGAAATCAAGAAGAAGAGTTGAGAATATATAAGTCGGTTTACAATTAAGTGGTATAATTTTATACCCGTCCTAAATCTTTTGTCTGGAACTTAAATACCATTTGCGAGAAATATTATTTTATTTTACCGTCATCTATAATAATTTAAAACGACTAATATTTCACTAGTCACAATAAGTCAAAGGACTTAATTATCTACTTTTCACAATGAAACACATAATAATAATATTAAATAATTTCTAAAACAATTAGATAATCAATTAAAATAATAAAAATTACCAGACCGCAGGAGAGGATGTTACAAAAAAGATTCTAGGCAATCAAGCCTCAAATTTATATATCTAAATTGAAGACAATTCGAGCAATGTTTACAATCGGGGGGAGATTGTTAGAAATAAAATTTATAGATTGTAAAAAATTTGTTATAGTTAAATAAGTGTAAGTTGTGAGGGGTATAAAACAATAGTTTCTCCTCACAACAATAAACACTTTTGAAGCCTTTCAATTATTAAAACCGTGTGTATGTGAAATAGCAATTACCAAGTTTCAATATTCTCTCAATTACGTACACTGTTGAATCACCAAACTCATCAATTCAACATAAACTCGATTTAGATCAATTACAGTATCTAATCTTAATAGTTCAACTGAACCTTAAAATTATAATGAGGTTTCTAAAGATCATAATTCGGGTAAATACTATGAATGATGAAATGGAAGCCTTAAATAGGAACAACACATGGGTTATAACTAATTAGTTTATAAGGTCAAATATAAGTCTAGTAGTGAAATAGAAACGTATAAAGCTAGACTTGTTGCTAAAGGCTATTAACAAAGGGAAGATATTGATTATGAGGAGACTTTTTCTCTTGTTGCTAAAATGATGAATGTTAGATGTTTGCTTAACATTGATGTTCAGTATAATTGGTCCTTATATCATTTAGACATTAATAATGTTTTTTTTGTTTGGTGACTTAACTGAAGATGTGTATATGAGTCTTCTTCAAGGTTATTTTCTGAGAGTGATAATATAGTTTGCAAATTAAAAAAGTCATTATATGGTTTAAAGCAAGCCCTAGAAAATGGAATGTAAAGCTTACTAAGCTTTACTTGAGTTTGGTTTGTGCATAGTGTAAATGACTATTCCTTATGTACTCTATCTGTTGATAATGTGTTTATTGCTCTTTTAGTGTATATAAATGATATCATTATTACTGAAACAGTGAAGAATATATCAAAAAAGTTAAAGAGTTTTTAAAATCAAAGTTTATAACCAAGGATTTTGGTGAGTTATAATATTTTCTAAGAATAGAAGTGTTAAACACGGAAAAGGGTATTGGGTATGTCACAAAGAAAATATTGTTTGAAACTTTTGGATAAATATGTATTCTTGGTTGTAAGCCAATGGATGTTCCATTAGAGACTATATGTTCTTGCATCTAACGAAAGTGATTGTGACAAGTAATTACACGATGAATCTTTATAACAAATGTTAATTGGCTAGTTAATTTATCTGACTATGACCAGACCTAATACTTCATAATATGTTCAAAATTTAAGTCAATATATGCAATCACATTTGCAATCATGAGGTGCTTCGTTAGGCAATTTTAATAGATTTGGTAATTACTTAAAAAATTTCTCTTTTATTGTTGATTTACTTAATTTGATTAGGTAAGTTATTATTGAGGATAAGTAAAACTCAGGTGTGTGGATATTTAATATGGTTTTAAATATACACATTTTATAGAGTATATTCTCGTACTTATTTCCTTACTGCTTGCAAAACTATTGAATTTGGTACTTATTTGGCTAATATTCATATTTAGGATTAAAAATGGAAGTTGAAACAAAAAGGAGTAGAAAGCAGCGCAAAATGAAGAAAAATGAAAAATTTCATAAATCTAACAAAATAGTGCTATCTGGCTGCTAGCTTCAACCTATATGAGGGATAGGTGAGGCGGTCAATCCTATTTAAGTCTAGTCAATCTAATTCAAAAGGGGTCTTTTTCCACAACCCTAATTCGACCAAGGCAACTGCAAATGTAGTTTTTCTGAAGTTCTAGAGCATTAGAAGAGCATGGATTGAATATATGCAAGCGGGCTAAGAAGATTTCGTTCTTGTGTTCGGTTTACGTTAATATTATTATCTTGTATTCCTTCAGGTCTATGTGTTTGGATACTCGTTTGTCTTTAATATTGTCCGCAAACTTGAAATTGAATTGAACCTTTTTATGTGTGGGTTTAGTTGTTAATCTTAGATAAAGATTTTATGTGATTACTTTGGTCTTATCAAGTTTGTTATTATTGTTAACGTTAATTGAAGATCCATGATTGTTCTTAGTGTTTAATTGTTGAGTCTTAACGTGATTAGTAGATATATACTATAACTAACGTTTGTATAAGTTTACTAGTTATTTATTATTATTTAACTTGTTAGATAATTATAACTTGAGACTGTAACCAGTTATAGGTTAAGAAGTTCGCAATTAATAATATTCAACGAACATGATAATTGTACTTAAGAATAACTTCTAGGTATAATTATTAGGTACCCATTAGCACGTGGTCACTAGATTAAACGTTAATAATAGTGAGGAACTTAACACATAACTTGCAGTAGTCACGTTAAATTAGATGCATAACTTGCGTACAAATTACTTCGTAGAGACTTTTTAATAGTTGTAGGTTAGAGTTCCTTAGTGGGAATCCTAATCAACATTGGCTATTCACGATAGAATTCATCCAAAGTAATCAAACTCATATAATCGGAATCTAAGTAATTATGCATCTAACTATATACATCTTCGTATATCTAAACTTCAAAAATCTCTTATATAGTTGTTTGTTGTAAGTTAATGCGTAAATGTCCCGTTCAACAAATTAAAAACCTTTTTAACTAGATTGACTACTAGTGAGTTTAGATGATCAAAAATAGCCATCGTTCCCCAAGAGATCGACATCTGGACTTTTCATTGCCATATTACTATACAATTAGGTATACTTGCCTGTATTGTGTAACAATCACTAACATTTGGTAAAATCCTTTTATATAAATTAAAGCTTAGATTTTACACATCAACCAGTTTCTTTGTATCGTGCGAACACACATGCACTTTTGCTAGCTGCTAGTCCAGTTTTTCATGAAAGATCAAAACATTTTGAAATTGGTCTTCATATCGTAAGAGAAAAGGTTGCAGTTGGATCGATAAAAACTATGTTTATTGATTCTTCTAACCAAATTGCAGACATATTCACTAAGGGGTTAAATAAATCAAAGATGATTTTTGGTAATGTGTGCATCAATGTTTTAGAATCAGTATTACTGAATTATTAATTAACATTTGAATTAAAAAAATGAGAGAGACAATTGTCAAGCACTCACACATCGTTTTATATCGTCTTTTAAATTAGTATCGGTTCCTTAATTGAAACGAATTGAATCTTTTCTTGAAATATGTTTATATGTTCCTTTATTGGATAATTGTAGCATTTACATTAATTTTTTGGACTATTTGCCGTTTTATTAACAACATTTATCATTATATGATGGGACAGCTTTCGGTTCTTAGCATGTTGGAGGATTAACCAACAGGGTGGAACTCACTGTATCACGGAGTATCAAATCGTTTTAGGACATAGCTTTATTAATTAACTCTCCATATCTAGTATCTACTTTAAATTCTAAATAACTATAAGTAATAACAAAATAATGAAATTATTCTAAAGATATTAAAGAAACTTTTTGATGTGGTTATACTAACATGCTTATGAAAAAAGAAAAGTATTCTATTTTCAATGTAATAATGATGAGTGATTTTATTAATTTATTTATTATTATTACTTTTTATCATTTATAAAAAGACTTTGAAGAATTAATAGATGTAACGCTCATGATCACTCACCATGTGAATAAACAAAAGTAAGCTTCTACGACATTTAAGAATGATGAATGGGCGTGCGAGCGGCATTTGAATTTGAGGGCAGAAAAGGTGTTAGCCAGTCGCCCAAAAAGCCATGAACGGATTAAACTTGACGCATGATGAAACTAATCGTCGATTCCTGTATCTTGCAACTTGGATTTGCTTTCATCATTCTAAACTTACCGGCTTCCATTTTTGTTAATTTTCAAGGCCAAATGATTTCATTAAAGACGGATTTGGCTTATAAATTCTGTACAAAAAATGTTTTTAAAGCTAGTTTTAACATGTGAGATGTACCGATAAATATAGTTTGAATTTACATTAAAGTAGAACACTAAAAAATTATAAGGAAAAGAGACTTCTTACTAAAAATGATCGATACAGATGTTACATATGATGATCACTGTATATAAGCTGGGCTGACAGATAAATATCGATTGTCCCGTGCAATATCAAAAGATATGCCCCTATAGATTATAAATTGTTCAAACATTTATAGAAAAATGCATTCGATATTACAAAAAGTGTTATAAATGCCTGATTAAACTGTGTATAGGGTAAATTTCATTGACAAGATGTCTTTTTGAATTTTGATATCACTTTCAAAATAATAATTCGACTAGAAAAAATATTCTCGATTGAGACAACGATATAAGAATCACGTTGTTAGAGAGTGAGTGAATAAAGTTCTTTATGCCTATGTCATATTCATTAGTTCTATCTACATAGACTAGAATACGTACCCATATTATAATAGAAGTAATTGGAATTAAGTGAAAACAATTATCCAATAATATTCTCTATTATTATTATCAGTTTTAAGACTTTTGGAATTTATGGATCATCAAAGTAATGATGACCATAAGATACCAATAGACATGATCCTTTTTGTTGGATTACTATCTTTGGAAATTGATAACATGATTTAAAAAGATATCCCATTATTAAAATCTACATTATACAGTATTTCATCTAACATTTATAACAATTTTTGTAATATAAAATGTATTTTTCTATAAATATTTTGGACATTTTATAATTAGACATATATTTCGATATCTCACAGTCATCGGAATTCATTTGCCGATCTTGTTAACATATCGTAGTAAATATAAAACACTGTACTTCATAATTTTTTCTCTTTTTTCTTTGAAAAACATCATGTATAAATATTAACAAAACCCAGTAAGATGTTAGGAAATTACAACACCCCTAAACGATATTAATTTCTATTCAATTCTAAAATAACACCGCGACCTTAAAACATAACATCCAATAGTTACGACCTACAATTTACTTGAAACCAACACGACCTTAACACTTGCTTCAACCTAACACTGCCTTAATACATACTTCAAACCAAAACGAACCTTAAAAAACACCCACCATAGCTAAAATACTTTTTTTTTTTTTAGTAATAATAATAATCATCTATGTACAACATAAAAAAAGTAAGCTCCAGTATCTCAGGTTGACGAGCGTCTTTCGAGTGTTACAAGACGCAACTCAGATGCTCCTAAATGCATCGAGTAATGTCAAGAAGATGACTTAAATGGCAAAGTAAAGCCTCCCTTGCACTCCACTAAAAGACTATATATGACGTGAAATTAAAAATTGGTTAATTGTGTGAACTGACAAATTTGGCACTTTAGCTTGAAAAGCTATCAACAAGAAAATGATGATCAATTTTAATAAAATACATCATATAATTGCATTTTGATATTAAGAGAGTGTTGCCTTTAAGTAAACATACATCCTCTTCTTTAATATATTTAACTATTTGTAAGGTACAAGAATTTATTTTCATTACTATCACAATTATAAAGAGTTTGTCAAAGAAACATGGTAGTTTTAATTATGCAAATGTGCAACTCTAACATCATTTATATTATATTTACAATAAAATAAAATTATATTATCAAATCATTATCACTAATATTGAAAATGCAAAAACGTATTCTAAAAATCCCGACGTTACAAAAAGGCACTAATTGCCAAAAAATAAAGTTTGATTCAAGAAGACGGGCAAAGTTAATTATATTACCCAATATATTGATCAAAGTATCAAAAATAACAAACTATATTACCAAAAATAAAAAGTGTAGGTTCCCGTGAACTAGATCTACGAGGTAATCTGATATATTTTTGAGTGCAGAATTCTTAAATATACACAAACGACAACAAACGAATAATAACAAATATGTAAAGATCACTTATATTGAACGTAAACAAGTATTACATTCAAACAAGATACAAACTCTCTCTTTTCTCCTCTCTGCGAACTTACTCTAAGGAACTAAGACTGAGTTCGAACTTCAACCTGAAAATCTCTATTTTTTAAAATATTCGGACTTGTGTATATATAGGCACTTAAGTTCGTACGAACTTAGGCAGCTTCTAAGTTTCTACGAACTTACTAAATTCGTACCTACTCTAAGTTCGTACGAACCTATAAGTTCGTACTACAAAATACACATACAAAACTTAAGTTAACGATTACAATAATTAACAAAATGACTTATAAAACTAACTATTACAAACTAAAAGTTGTTGTCACACAATATGCACCAACAAAAAGATCTTATCCTATTGACCGTGGTTTGAAAATCGGGTCGATCAGGTTGGTCAGACCGAAGCTCGGACTCAAGGCCGGGCTGACTCATGCCGGTTTAATAGGATTTCCGGCTCAGATTGAACTGGCCGGTTCTCCGGTTGGACCTGTTTGACCTGTTTATTTTTTTTTTCGATCGGAACCGCATAGGTCAACGTTCCGAATTAGTAGGTTAATCATGGTTAGGTTGGAATTACTTTTGTGCTTGGCTTGGAATATATAGGAGGTCATTGGAGGTTGTGGTTTGTGTTACAACCGATGTAGGTTGGACCTGTTTGACCCGTTTATTTTTTTTTCGATTGGAACTGCTTAGGTCAACGTTCCAAATTAGTAGCTCAAACTATGTTAGGTTGGAATTACTTGTTTGCTTGACTTGGAATATATAGGAGGTTGTGATTTGTGTTACCACCGATGTAGGACAACTTCACCATTAAAGGAAAACAAAACACAGTAAAAATATGTACCCCATGTTTTGAACCTTAAACCTCATGCTTGTTAGATGGTTTGATTTCCAATTAATCTAGCCATGACTTTGTGATAATGTTGTATTTATAAATATTTGTTACTAGTTTGTAAATGATTATTATAACTTTTCTAATAGCTCTTTTAATTATTCTTTTGACAATTTTATATTAAGTTAATAGTCATTTATATTTCATTTCAAATATTATAATTTATAGTTGTAGTTTTAAAAGTTTAAGCGTATAAAATCAAGTCAAAAAAGTTGAAAAAAAAAAAAAAATCCAAAAAAATCAAAGCCCGGTTCAATTGAAACCGAAAAGTAAGCCGGTCAATGGTTGATGCGAGTTTCAAAACATTTCTATTAACACAAATAGTTGCGTAACCAATTCTTTTGATTAATGCCAAATTGTCATATTAAAAAAAAAAAAAGAAAAAAAAAAAGAAAAAGATTTTTAAGGAAAGTTGAAACTTTTTTTTTTTTTTAACACCAGGGAAGTTGAACTTGCATTATAAAACCAATCTAACAAGTGTTCTTTTTGTTTATTGTGAAAACTAAGCAATGGATGTCATTTTTTAATCATGACAAACGTCAATCGGTCCCTCAATTTGGAATATGACACAACTATAAAAATTATTAAATATGGATAGAGAAATGGCACTTCAATCCGAGAAACTATTTAAGAGGATAAGAGATAATGTCTAACATTTTTATTTTATCTAAAAAATCAATATGACACATATGAAATAATACAATCGTAAAATTAACAAACTGGTAAACTTTTGCCATGCTGTCTTAATTAGAATCTAGAAATGCTTTTGCTTAGTTAATATTATACTAATTAAGGGTTTTGATAATGAGTGTAATTACTGAACAAATATCTTTACATTATTCAGGGCTGTAGTTACATGTACTAATATCTTATATTCATAAATGGTAGTCTACATTACCAAAAATAAGTTCTAGGTTTATAAACATAGTATCCTTTTTAAAGTTATATTTAATTTATTTATTATTATTTTTTTATTTTTTGGAGAAAAAGAAAAATAAACTATTGTAAACACGTATAATGGCCCATTGACTTTTTTTATCCTTTTAAAATTTTAATATTTGAAAAGCATCTCCAACAAATACTTTTTCTAAAGCTTTTTTATGTAAAAAAGCTTTAGAAAAACTTTTCTTTATTGGAGAAAAAGCTTTTTTTTGCAAAAGCTTGAGAAATCTCAAGTCATACATGAAATTTTTTTCTGAAAGTGTGTATGTATGATTTTTGAAAAGAAAAACTTTGAAAAGCTTTTTATCATTGGAGATAAAGGTTTTGCTAAAGATTTTTTTATAAAAAGTTGATGTGGCAAACAAAAAAGTTTTTAAAAGCTTTTCTTTAATATGGATGCTCTAAGGCAAACATCGAAAAACAAGAAGACTATTTTGCTTGAAGACATACGTATAGTACGTCTTCTCACATAATAATAGTATTCCGGAATCATATCACCAAATACTTTGAATCGATAGGAATGATATAATAACTTTTGTGGTAGGTGAAGATAGTTCAGTTTGAAGGTTGGAGGATGGCCTCTTTCAGTGAGTCACTCATTCCAAAGGTGTAAGGGCACAATTGGTACAGGTAATGTTGACGAATAGGATTTGGGTGTTGTTGAATAGAGCAAGAGTCGCACCAACAAGTTTTATTTTTTAAACCTAGTTTGCGTGACTAATTTTATTTATTACTGTAGTTATAAAAGATATTATCCACTTTCTTATCTACTAGCACAGTAACTACGCAAAACAACGGTTAATTACCTGATATAATTTTATTCTGTTTTCACGTTATATAGATCCCTTAGTTTCAAATAGTTCAAACAAAAATACTCTGTCAATTCTTATTTTTATTTTTTTATTAAGAAATGTAGTTTATAGGTTAGAAATAACTTTTTTGGAATAAATCTTTATATCTTTATATATATAATTAAAAGAGGATACGATGGAGGAATCTGAGTCCTTCATTATTTTTTATCATTTGTGACTCACGATCTTAATTTCTTTCGTATAATTACACTTTTGATTCCTTAAATTTTTTATGTATTTATTTAAACTAAAAAATAGACCAAATAAGTTATTCATTTATAAAAATTAAAGAGTTTATAAACTATATAAAAAAATAGGTTACGATATTTATTCATTTTACTAAAATTAAATAACGGGTCTATAAACTATATAAAAAAATCGACCAAATAAAAATTAAAAAAATCGCTCATGATATTTTATTTATTTATAAAAATTAAATTCGTCTGGCGTTATCGTAGCTATATAGACTATATAAAAAAATAGACCAAATATATTATTCATTTATAAAAGTTAAATTCATCGCGCCTTATCGCGGGTCTATAAACTATATAAAAGATTGGCCACAAATCAACTACAATGTTCTATTCATTTCTAAAAATTAAATTCATCCCGCGTTATCGCGAGGTGATTACCTAGTATAGATAAAAAGCAGATGATATTGTTATAAAAAGAGTATGTATGTGATTTTAGTTAAAGAATGTAATACATAGATTAGAGAGGAGGGGTAAATAATTACTTTTAATTATTATTCAAGACTTAAGATCAACAACCTAATATATATTATATGTAGTATTATATATTAGAAAATTAACATGTAACTGTCGCAATAAAGATATTTATTACTTCTTTCATCAAAAAGTAGGTGTCCATATTTTTCTTTTAGTTTAACCTCAATCGAATGTCCACTTCTAAATATAGATAATAAATTTTACAGTTTTACTCATTACTTACACTTTTTCACACAAGTGTATACATAAACCAAGGGCAAAACCAATATTTGACTGTAAGAAAATGAAAAAGTTGTATTTTATCTTAATTTGTATGGAACTTCTCATTTGAACATCGTTGGTCCACTTAGTATGTATTAACTCAATTACTAACAATACATGTAATTGTACAAGGGGTTGAATACAATTTTTCTCAAGTTTAAAGTTTTATTTGATTTAATCAAAGGGTAATTTCACAAGTGTCAACAGCGGAATTAAGACAAGTAAACTAGTCTAAATAAACAATACTCGATGAAATATATTAACTTCGATAAGTCACTCAACATAAGGACGATGATGACAATCAGTGATTCAACAGTTACAAAAAGTGTTGGCACAAAGCTCGCTGACTAACATGAGTGATTGCTCAAATCAAAGATTGAAGTTAATGCAAATTTTGAGTAATTCAATATGGTTGTTGAGGTGAGATTTATTGCGTGATAAATACCCAAATCTGAATACCTAATTAGTTCAAAAGCTCCAGCTAAAAAGTTTCCCATCAAGGAATTGACAATCTCCAAATGTGATTTTACTATCAATGTTGCATCCTGCTTGATTTGAATCTGAATACCTAATTAGTTCAAAACCTAAGTCTCTGGCATACTAGAGACCAAGGTTTGGGATACATTTTAGGTATCTGAAAATCCATTCACGGCATCTAAGTGTGATTCCTTAAGATTAGCTTGATAACAAGCACATAGACAAGTAACATGATGTCTTGTCTACTTGTTGTAAGATAGAGTGACCCAATCATTCCTTTTAAGTGGTAACATTTACTGATAGACCATCCGAATTAGTCTCCAACTTAATAGGAGGAGCTATTGGGGTTTTCATGATGGAGAAAATTTTTAAAGTTTACTTTGTAAGTAGATCTTTGATGTATTTACTTTGATTTATAAAAATTCATTTCTTAGATTGTTTAACTTGTAATCAAAGGAAAAGGGTAGCTTACCCGTCATGCTCATCATATCTTATAGACATTCGAGAAGAAATTTTTTTGCAAAGTACTTCATTAGTGGCATCAAAAATGATGTCATCGACATATATTTGAAAAATTATTATCTGAACTTTTACTTTCTTATAAAAGAGAGTTTTATCAATCATATCACATGAATAATTACATTTGCAAAGAAAATCATAAAGTGTTTCATACCTGGCATGAGGTGCTTGTTTGAGTCCATAGAGTGCTTTGTCCTATTGATAGACATAAGTGGGATATTTTGGATTAGTGAATCCAAGAGGTTGCATCACATACACTTCTTCTTGTAATTCACGATTCAGGAATGCACTTTTGACATTCATATGATAAAGCTTGAAGTTCTTATGAGCAGCGAAGACAACAAACAATCTTGTAGGTCAAGAGGAGTTACAAGAGAAAATTTCTCATTATAATTTATTCCTTCTTCTTGCCTATATGCTTCAGCAACATGACGAGCTTTATTTCGAACAACTATTCCATTTTCATCCATCTTATTTTGAAATACAATTTTGTACCAATGATGTTTTTCTTTTGAGGTTTTGGTACCAACTTCCATACTCTATTTCTTTCGAATTGCATAAGCTCTTCTTGCATAACACTAATCCAATCAGATGCTTCGAGAGCTTCATCAATCTTCTTTGGCTTAACGAGTCTAACAAAATTCACATAGATACACATAGTATTGGTTACTTTAGTCCATGTTTGAACACCAACATCTTGATCACCAATTAATTTATTAGTTAGATGACCTATGGTCCATTTTGTATCTCTAGTTGGAATTGTTAAGCTTTCTTCATTTAAATGTAGATTTGTAACTTTGTTATCAGTGACAAATTGATCTTGATTCACACTAGGAAAGGAAATCAATTAGGATGATAGGGTAATGATGGAGGAGATGGATCTAGAATGTTTGAATATGAAGAGTTTGGAAATGGAGATGGTAGATCAGCTGTCGGAGTAGAATCAACATTGGAAGGTGGAATATTGAGTAGATCTTCAAAATGAAATATATCATTATTATTCTCTGGTATGTTTCTGATAAAATTGAAGCTTTCTTCATATGTTACATGCACAAATTGTTCTATTGTTTCTCTTCTTAGATTGTACACTCTGATTACTTTTGACAATAGAGAGTAACCAACAAATATGTCTTCATCAGCTTTTGGATCAAATTTCTTCAATTGATCGTGAGTATTGAGTACATAGCATGTACTACCAAAGATAGGAAAAAAAGGTGATATTTAGTTTTCTCCTTCTGAGAACTTCATTAGATGTCGTGTCATACCTTTTGACAATAACATATATGTTATGGGTGAAACGTGTTGTGTCGACAACTTCTGCCCAAAAATAACCTTTTAGAGCAGCTTCAGTTAACATAGACCTTGCAGCTTCTACTGGAGTTTTGTTCTTTCGTTCAGCAGTCCAACTTTGTTCTAAGGTTCTAGGAGCTAAGAAGTTATGAGACATTCCCTTTTCATCAAAGAATGATTCCGGAGTATTGTTTTTGAACTCTGCCCCACTGTCACATCCGATCATTCTTTTTTTTTTAGCCATTTACGGTCTACATTTTCTTAATGAAGTTTATGATTTTTTCAGCAGCATCACTTTTTGCTTTAAAAAAGAACAACCATGTGTATCTTGAGTATTCATCCATAATGACTAAAGCATATTTCTTACCACCAAGACTGGCAATGCTAACAGGACCAAAAAGATCCATGTAAAGAAGTTGGAACATTTCATATATAACATAATAATGCTTGGATTTGAAGACAAACTTGTGTGCTTTCCTTTTCACCAAATGAGCAGAGCTTATCCTTTGAGAAATTCATTGAAGGTAAGCATACACAAGATCATTCTTGGCTAGCTTGTTTATAGCTTTGAAATTTAAGTGTGATAATATTTTGTGCTAGAGCCAATTCTATTTCATCGACTGATCTTGAGTACACAAAGAGACCCTTTAATTGTGTATACATTTCTCTTTCTCTTGGCAGATAGAACTGGTTTTCCCTCATTGAGAATGGTGCTAACAAACTCATCAAATAACACTTTATTTTCTTGAGAGAGAAAATCTGACTAACACTAAGAAGATTGTGTTACAGGCCTTTAATTATGGGACCTTGGAGAAAGTTATATTTTCATTTGACAGCATACCATATCCTTTGGTGAAGCCTTTTGAGTTATCACGGAATGAAATGAAAAGACCTTCTTTTTCCTTATACTCCTTCAACAGTGACCTTAATCTAGTCAAGTGTTTAGAACACCCGTTATCTAAGTACTAAGTACTCTTTCCCTCTTGTACAAGACATCGGATCTTAAACCTTTTTGGGAACCTACATTTTGGTGGGTTCAGATGCCTTTTTGGCACTTAGATGTTAAACAATGATAATTTTTTTAGCTTTGAATGACATTTAGATATTACTTTTTAAAGTTTCTCCACTAACACTCATTTTTTTACCCTACATAGCTCTCAGCGTTGCAATCATTAGCCAAATGATCTTTTTCTCCACACTTGTTGCATTTTCTACATTTTTTTTGGAGTGGTTTTATTGGTTTGTAATTTGGAACATGACCTAAACTTCATGTTTACTTATCAGAAATGACAAGTGTGGTGAGAAGTTGAAGTTGATTGGTCAGAGACTCCATTTGATTATTTATTTGAGAGTTAGCTTCCACTTTGACAGAGTTCACTTCGTTTTCAGGAAAACTTGTTTTGCTTCTTCAAACTCATGTCATTGATAGGCTATTTTCCTTTATTAGCTTTGGATGTAGACACATTAGTTTGAGTTCCGATTTTGATCGAAGGCAGCTTCAGCGTAAGTGAGAAAATTTCGCCTTTAGAGTTAGTTGGTTCATGAGTTGAACTACTTGACTCATTAACGTTAGCTTGCTCATTTTCAATAGATTTTTTTAAGTGTATAGTTGATGATTTGACAAATATGTTGGGTCATCTCCCCAAGTGAAGATGGTCATTGGGAAGGCTCCTTAGTGTTATAGCCAACAATCATATTTAGAGGCTCATCAACTGTTGAAGTTGCAAGTTCATAATTACCACCAATGATGGCTTGAACTTGTCGAGGAATCTGACTATTAACACGTTGAGTTGCCAACTTGGCAGACATGCATCATGTCTCACACACCTTTATGAGATATCTTAATTCTTGTTGTCTCTTCACTGTCTCTTCATTAAGACATTGTTGACATAACGTTGTTATGATAGATGTTGTTTAGCTTCTTTTAGTTCACAAATTTCTAGATCACAATTTTATAAAGCAACCGTGAGTTTTGACATTTTCTCATTCAAGTCCTTTTATATTTTGTGGGCATATTAAACATCACAGATCAAGGAGTCAAGTAGTGCATTTTTCTCATTTTCAGTAAGATATTGGAACTTGAAAGTACATCATATGTGGCATCATTTAGTTAGACCATTAGACATTCTAGCTTAGAAATTGTTTCTTCTTTATTAGTGGATGATGGTAGAGACTCAAGCTTTTCTAGTCCTAATGTAGGTGATGTTTCAGAAGTATGGATGATGTCTTCAAGGTTGATAGAAACTTATAGAGTTTAGTCATCATTTGAGTCTGGCTCATTTACCGAGTAATCCGATTCATATTCACTAACTAAGTTTGCCACTAGACACAATCCAGTGAGATCTTCATGATCAAATGATGATGAGTCACCAGAGGATGATTAGTCCACATTGAGCAAGCAAGTCACTATGCTCAACGACAAAACCCTTGTCTTGCTTTCACACTTGTTATTTAAGCTTCTTGTATTTAGCTTTGTATTTTGATGCTTTTGAAGACTCTCTTGAAGTTTTATTTTCAATACGACGAGATCTACATTCAGCTGCAAAGTGGCCAAGTTTTTTACAGTTAAAACATAAAGCATCATATTTGTTAAAAGTTTTCTTTCCCTTATACTTTTCAGTGTAAGGCTTTTTGAGATATCTGGAGGTAGAGACTTCAGATCTAGAAGAAGTGGTTGATCCTCAACAAGTGATTCAATATCACTTTCATTCTCATTAACATAATCATCAACTTTAACACCGTTGAGTTCAATTGGATCATAAGCACTCTCTACATTTGATGTAGATGGGATATCTTCACCGGATATCCCTTTTGCCACTAAGGTAGTGTTGTTGAGTTTGTAAGTTTCAAAGAGAGCAAGTTTTTGAACTTTGTTTTGCTCTTTGCACGAAAAGGTTGCAAAATAGACTTCATTGTCATCCTTTCAATGTAAAAAGTGTCCTTAAGAATGTCAATTGAGTTTTCCCAACGGCTAAGAAGGGTATTAATGAATTTATTCATGACATCAAGTGAATCCTTTTTAGTGTCAAGAGTTTTTTTTAAATATTCATTAAATAGATAAAGCGATTGTATGTTTGAATGAGATTTTCATATTTGCTAACCATAAACAACTCATATTGACGATTTAAAAGAATACTTCTACTTTTGATTATGAGATTAGTTCCCTCATACAAAGTGCACATAAACTCCCAGATTTATTTACCACTTGTGCATTTGATGAGAGAGTGGTAAACACTATTTAGTAAAGACGTGACCAAGAAAGATTGCAATTTAGGATTGATGTTTACTAGCATTTTGTCCTCATCAGACCATTGACTCATATGTTTGACCATACTCTTAGAAGTTGTGTCATCATCACTTCAACTAGCAGTTTGATTCCTTTCAAGAATGGTACAAGGAACATAAGGGCCTTCATTCAAGATTTTAATTAAGAGTGAATGAGCCCTTAAGAATAGAAGCATACGAATTTTCCATATTTGGAATTGATCAGTATCGAACCTAGGTGGTTTCCCTTTGAAACCATTGTCGATGTAGGAGTTCGTAGCTTCAAATACAGCATTAGTAGTCATAGTAGATCTAGATATTAATTATCTTATCTGCTCTAATACCAATTGTTGGTATACCTAGTATGTATTAACTCAACTACTAACAACAAATATAGTTGTAGAAAGAGGGAATTATAATTTTTCACAAGTTTAAAGTTTTATTTGATTTAATCAAAGAATAACTTTACAATTGTTCACTGCGAAATTAAGACAGTAACTAGTATAATTAAACAACATTTGATGAAAAATTTAACTTCGATAAGTCACTCAGCTTTGGGACGCTGATGACTATTAGTGATTCAGCATTTACAAAAAGTGTTGGCATAAAGCTCGCTGACTACCAAGAGTGATTGCTAAAAAAAAAAGATCAAATTTAATGAAATTTTATGGACATTCAATACAATTGTTGAGATGGTTATTTATAGTGTGATAAATACGTGAACGGATGCTTGAAACCCTAACACGTGTCTCAACCGTATTAGCCAACGTTCAATGTAACTTTCAATGTTTTGGATGTAACATTACATGCTAGTAATAGTATTACTATTAACTTTATTCCTTGGATCGGAAAAGTAATTTACTTTTTCGGTAAAGGTATATAACGGTTGAATATATCTTGTAACCTTTACGTGTTAACCTTCTCAAGTACACTAGGTATTTTTCAAACCCTTGTACTTGCTGGATAATAGGCTGATCCGCTGGTCATTCAGATGGGAACAACAAACTCCACTTCATCATTGACATCTTTCTTGTTGTCTTCGGTCTTTGACTTAGACAAACGTATCATATATTCTTTATCAGCTTCATGCTTTTGTAACTTGATCTTAACGTTAAGTGTCATATCAGATAGTGATATGAACACCAGATATTTTCTAAGTTACAGATTGAGTCAATGCTAATATATACAATGATCAATAAACTACTTAAGTTTAACTTTTACGTAAGGAGTCAGAGACCTAACAAAACACGTATTTTCAGACGATGTATTTTTAAACTTTCACATTGTTATATTTTGTGAAAATTTAAACAAGATGACTAATTTAAAACATATTAATGAAGCAACTAATAGTTAAGATTCCTCGTATGAAACTATCAATTGCTAATAATATGAGATTATATAGTTATCAATCCATTTCTATAAATCATAATGCTTGCATTGTGCTTTACAATTAATTCTTCTTTTGGCGTGATTTAAGATTCAATGTTGATCAGTCACACTATCAGAAGGGCCGATATTTTTTTGACGTGTTAGTGCTCGATAATAGTTTAAAACAAGACATAGAAGTTTATTTTTGTTTAATCTACCATCAACCTCCTGTTGTCTTTATATTTTCACAATATTAACTGAAAAACAAAAGTTTAAAGTTGTTGTATTATAGTTATAAATATGTGTATATCATCTCTTTCCTAACACCTTCAAATGTTATTTTTTTTTTAAGAACTGAATTTTATAGAGAAAAAACTAACAAGGAGCTAGATAAAGATTACAAAGACAAAAATCATGAGATTTTGAAGCCACCACGCACGAGTGACTTTAACCTTTTTATTTCTAAACACAAACTAGCTAAACGAAGAATCAAGAATTTTATCAAATAAAAGACCTTTTAGATGTAGATTTTCTCTAAAAAGAATATCATTCCTGTAATGATCTTAGCTCACAAAGAATATTTAACACACGTTTTACATTTCCCCCCATCTTTTAGTTTTATCTTGAATTTTAAATTTGTATCTTGATCTGTAAATGAATTGAACGTTCAGCAAACATTTCGTGAACTATTCAATATGAAATTCGTTTTTATATGTTCGTTTGTTTAGTAAATGAACGGACATTAACATAATTTTTTGTTCTTTTAGTTATATGAACGAACACAAACATATTTTTAGTTCGTTCAATTATGTTCGTAAGCGTTCTAAACAAACATATTTTCTTAATACTATGAACAATAAAATTTGTTCTTTTGTCCTTTCGTGTTTGTTATTTTGTTTGATAAAACCTTAATGGACGGACACGAACATGCTCCGTTCGTATTCATTCAGTTCGTTTACAGATCTATTTTTGTCGATTAAATTTTTAGACATGTTTTCATACATTTATTTCAGTTTTCATATATGTATTGGCCCTGTTTGGCGAAAATAGCTGGTAACTGCAACTGAAAGCTTATAGTTGGAGCAGGTATTTGAAACTGTAAGTTGAAACTTATATTTTTTTTAAATGATTGGTAAAATAGTTGAAGGTGAAAGCTTAGAATGTTAATTGACACGTAAAGAAAAAAACTAAAACTCAAAATAAATAAATATACAAAATATTTAATTAGTGGTATTTATGTAATTTTAGTTTTCATTAACTGAATTATTTTCTAGTAGTTAGTGAAATAGTTTTTTTATATAAAAAACTTATTTTTTAAAATAATGTCTTATATTTTTGTTTATCAAAAGTAATTTTGATTTAAACTTATAGAAAAAATAAGTTTAATCTCGAAAGCTTAGCCCCAGACACACCTAGTAATATTAGAAGTTTGAAACCTATATTCTTTAAAATAAGTGTGCCAGTTTTATCACTGTTGCATTGGATACAACCAGTTCAGAGTGAACTTGGCTATATGCCATAGCGATGCAGAAAAATAACTCAGTAAGTTAAAGGGTCAATTCAGACTAACTAGATATTGAATTAGTTTTTGAAGAGATGTCCATATGCATATTCGTATTTGTACATGCGTATGAAGAGAGAATCTTGACTTATTTAAAGCAAACTCTATACGTCAATACTAACTAGCCTAGTACCCGCGCAATGCGACGGCGGGAATAATATTATTCAACTATATATTCGGTGGTGAAATTGATTCGAATATATATTTTATATCAAACAAATACTAATAATATGAAGTAATATGATGAACAACACTTAAACAAAAATCATAGAAAATAGAAAATACTATAGTGTTAGGTAGTTAAATTTATTTATATATAGTGATTTTGTATTAAATAGAGGAATTGTTTCCAATTGTGTAAAATGGTAAATTAAGATAATGAGAGGGGCAATTTGGGGTTTTTCGATTCTCCTTAAAAAAATTTAAAGCAAAAAGCCTAAATGCTTAATAAGGGTTTAAGATTAAGATAGTTTTATATCAGAAAAGAATCTCATGGAAGGTTCAAAATCAAAACATGGCTAGACTTAAAAGAGTATTGTATTGTAGCTGGCTGACTTGGTTAAAAAAGTAAAATGCAACGTACAAATATTTTTCGAAGTATTCGATAGAAATATTGTTCAAAAAGAGTATAAATGGGTTTGACCCGTCACCAGTCAAATTGAATACTTCGATCTAAAACCAATATGTCAAGCCACCAACTCATCTAACACATTAACTAAACGGAGTTATGCATATCATGTTCGGGTTAAGGGTTACTAGAGTTGAAATTTCCGATCAACTTATCTGTTAAGGTATTCACACAATTACCTAAATTCCCTGTCCCTTAAACAAATCTCATGGTTCTGCTCGCTATTCGTTTAAGATGTTGCATTTTTTCATAATAAAGTTTTTCAAAAGGTTTCAATGCATCTTAAATTATAATACTTGTGGCTAAGGAAAAGAAAGAAAACACGTTGCTTAAAAAACCTGCAACACTTGACTCTGCATTGCTTTGAGATCCCACTCTTCTAACGATGGACCAATGCATAGCAAATTAAAGCGCGGTATACTATACAGTCCTTGAAAGACACCCATGTAAATCAACCTATATGCTTCTTCTGTTAAGTGCATGCCGTCCCAATTGGCATATGTATTAGGATTAGCACACACAGTAGATGACGAGTATGCACATGCTACTGAAGGATTACAGTTAAATGGTCCTTCACCTCCACAACACGCCTTCAAAGCTCCAGTTTTGAATCCTGTAACACAATTCAAAGTTACAAATTACGCCTAGAAAGGAAATGGAGGATTTATTCTGTCCAATGTGCAAGTACTTTGCACATTAGAAGTTATTTCTTTTTCTGAACACAACATGGTAAGTACCGTATGCTTTTGGAGATGTATAAAATTGCATGGCAGCATTGTAGTAGTCTGCGTAAATGATGTTCGCGTTAGGATAAAGCTTTTGAATACGATTTAATTTCTTTTTGAGCAGCACGTTATGATACTCAGCGAACTTGTTTAACTTGATGAGACAACCCGTTACATTATCATATTCTTCTTCCTTGGAACCATAGTACATTGTCAAATAGGCCGCAGAGCACCCAATTGGTAGATTTCCCGGAATTACAAGTGTCTTTGCCCCAAGATCAATTAGGTCCTGCATTTTCGAAATACAATAACTTTATCAAACATATTTGGCAAATTAAAAGCTTTAAGTTTGAATTATATAATATTCAAGATTGAATAAGATGTATGCAAGTGCTTACCTTGACTGTCAAGGCGATGGTTCTAATAACATGAGGTACATACGATTTGATTTCTTCAATAGACTTTCCGGTAATTAATGCATGATTGTAATCATTTCCTCCTATCTCTCCCATGAGTATTAGAGTTTGAGCGATTAACAATCTACAGTCTGCAATTAGTATTAGTAATTAGTAATACTATCAATTGTCATTCACTCTCCCGAACAATACACTCAAGAAAAATCATCTAATTACCAACTCAAAATGGTACCTATTTCATTATGAATTTATGACCACATTTTTGAAAATTTCACAACCTAACCACGAATACAAGTTGAAGAACCAAGAAGCAGAGTTGTCATCATTTTTTGACTACTTATTAACAAGACTTTAACATAACCTATATTTTAGTCGTGTGAAGTGCACATTCAAGTATCCAACTAAGTTGCTATATTCTCGACCCAAAATAACAGCGAGGTCTAAGGTATAGCGCCCTGATCAGCATAAACTGTCAGTCTGAGTAGTTGACAACCGCATGTAATCACTTCCTAAATTCTGAAATACAGTTTTTGAACAGTTTTACTGTCAATAACTTGCATATTTGTTGAGATCTATAGATGCATAATTCAGACACAAATCTTAGTACGATTAAAGACATAGGTTTCTATCTTTTGTGTCAAAAACATAAATATTCTCATTTTCGACGCCAAAGTAAAGCCAAAACATTTTATAAGATCGAAATGTTACTTTTGAAAAATAATCACCAACACAACTCTTAGAGATTATTCAGTCATTAACGCATATGTTCACAAACCCAAATTTCTAACAACCTTCTTATAGATGGGTAATCATGAGAAGTATTGCCACAAAGGTTGGCGGTGGCTAATTTGCATATAAAGTTGTAAAAAATTTCTCAGTGCTTCGCGACATAAAGTGAATCCAATGAAATAGGGATTAAGGTGGTCAAGACGACTATGTCCCACATAAATGTAATTTTTTAGGTGATTTTTCCATCTAACTATCTGAGAAGAGGTAGCAAAATAAGTCCAAATGTTTAATTCTGGCTATTCTGAATTTTTAATTTTCTTTTTTATAAATAATTATGCGTTTAATATTTTTTTTAAAGTAGGTCTTACTGGGCTTGATTAAAAAGATTAATGGGTCCATATGGGTAGATACGAACTTAACATTGAGTACCCATTTGGCAACATTCACCTTTTCAAAATAACACTTATATAATGTTTTTTAATTTCGTTATTTTTTTAATTTTATTTTCGTTTACGTTTTTTTCCCGTTGTTTTTTGTTTTAAACGTCTTTTTTTCTTGTTTTTATTTTTCGTTTTAAAACTGTTTTTTTCGTTTTTAAACGTTTTTGTCGTTTTTTAAACATTTTCGTTTTTGTCATTTTTAACGGTTTTTCTCGTTTCTTTCGATATTAAACGTTTTTTTTTTTGTTTTCGTCGTTTATAAACTTTTTTGTTATTTTTTTCGTTTTACATGTTATCTTGTTTTTCAACGTTTTGTCATTTTTGTCGTTTTTGTCGCTTTTCTTGTTTTTTTCATTTTTAAACGTTTTTTTCGTCTTTTTCATTTTTAAACGTTTTTCATATTTAATTTTTTTTTGTTAATTATACTTTTTTTTTTGTTTTTTCGTTTTTATTGTTTTGTCTTTTTTTCATTTTTAAATGTTATTTTTATTTTTTCTTATTTTTGTTTGTCTGATGAAACCGAAAATGTTATTTTTATCTTTTCTTATTTTTGTTTGTCTGATGAAACCGAACCATTTTGACCCGCCTATTCAAATTCGACCGCCCGCCCCGTTTCGTCACCCTTATATGTGACTCATGTCCATGTGTCCTACACTCCTACACCCCGGTTTGATGCTATTCCCCAAGCCTTTTTTTCTTTTTTCTTTTTGGACTTATTAGGGACTTCTAAGTTTCATGACTAAATTCCCAAAAAAGAAGAAAACAAAATAAACTAGAACAAAGGGTATATGTTCAGAAACAGAGCACATTCAATGGTAATTTTGGATGATGACTTTCGACTTTTTACCAATAAAAATGGTGAGCATGTATGTCCAATTTATATGTACTACCTGAAGCAGTGCCACAAAAAGAAGCCAATGATTCTTTAAACCACCCCATTTGAACTTTCAACGATGAATTCGTCAATTTGTTATAAACACCTCTTGCTTCAAGAAATGACGGATCCAACGCCGTCGCACCCGCCACCGCATAATTCACTCCGTGTCCGATCTCTACGGTCTTGCGGCCAATATACGGTTGTACCAGTGGCAGCTTAAGGCTCTCAGCTTAATTAATTTTACAAAAATAAAAAACATGCATATAGTTCAGTATACTTTAGACATTTAAATTACAATTGATAACGAGTGAGTTAATTACCGACAAAATCGATAACGAGGCGGCCGTTGGAGCAACGGCCGGTGGGTTGATGAAAAAAGGTTTGTCCATAAGGTGGCAGGAAAAAGGGGAGGGTATGGTTGTACATGGAGGCTAGTTGTTTTAGGTTGCCGGTGTCTGCTAATGAGTCACCGAAGCTGATGATGGATGTGAAATTACATCTATTAGTATCACTGCTTACCACCTGCAAAATTATCAGGAAGAAGATTATATTCAAAGGTGATGATGAATTGGTCATTTCAGATAGATATGAAAGTAACAGTAATGAAGAGCATGTGAGAGTACTATATGGACTGCCGTATAATTTATTGTTACATAATTAATGAGGTCAGAGTAGCAGAGACACCTCAAAGGATGAAACGACAAGTATATATGAGTTGTAATTTGTAACCGACTGTCATATATTTAAACATTAGTTAGTAGTTGTAATAAACTTTTTTCTCATGTCAAAATTGTAAAATAAGATCTAGACCGTAATATCATACTAAAGTTTCATAGTCACCTATTTCATGTGTGTTGTAATAAACACGAAAGATCAGATGTTTGGAAAACAAATGAGATAATCATAATTTAAACATTATTCTATAGTACAATACTAATTATATAAAAATTTGGGTTACTATAAAATTTTTATTAGGAATTGATATTTTAAGTTGTTAAGGTCACGTTTTCTCTCTTAAATCACTTACCCGTTATTTCTCTAAACAAAGTTAACCTTTGTATGGTTTTTAATTCTTTAGCTCAAGCTAAAGAAAATCGTAGCGGATTGAGATCATAAGATTCTATGATTAGAATCGGGATCCCAACGGATCTTTCACGATTCGGTTTTCGGTCAAAATCGAATCATAACTGAATATTTCGATTTTTCAATAATTGAAATTATTCGGTTCGATTTCACTATGGCTTGTTTATTCTATTTCAATTCGGTTTCTTATCAATTTTTTCGATTTATAAATGAGTTTTACGATATGATTCAATTAAAACTTTTGGGCTACAATATTAAACAAATCTTTAACAGCAAACTTAGACAATTATAATATTATAACCATTCGAAATTTTACTGTAAATATAAGTTAGATACACAATCTTATGATAAAAAGTAAATTAAGTATCTATTCCTAAAGTTGGTAGATAGTATTGTAGAAAAGAGACATGAGAGTTGGCTGTAATGGAAACAATTCAGATGAACGATTTGACTTTGTTTAGTGAATATACAAATAAAATAATTTATCTAATTAGTCGGTTCGGTTATGAACGGTTCAATTTCTAAGTATCACCGAATTGAATCAAAACATTTTGATTATTGCATTATCAAAATTCAGACCGTCGGTCTATCTTTTCATTCCATTTTTCCTGTTCGGTTAACTTGGTTATTTCAGTTACGATTTGATTTTTATGCACACCCCTAGATTCTATGCGAGATCAACCAATTTTTGATTATTAAAATCGTTAAATTGTGAAATCTTAGGATTTTGATTTTTAAGAAGCAAGGAATTCACAAGTAAAAGTTATTAGATCAAGGCCCTCTCGATAATACCCATCGCCTTGGGAGCTCAACTATAAACAAAGACGAAATTCATCGTCATCAGCAATAAACTTAAAAAAAGTTATAATTTAGATGTAACATATGTTGATGTCTATAGCAAAAGTTCCAACAACTTCTATCTTGGGATCAGTACAGATCGTCCCTAACTAGAACTAGCACAAAGCTCATAATTATCTAACTATGTAAACGGATGATACTCTGCAGTTATGTACAATCAAGACTAGAACATCTTATTACAACTTCATATAACAGACAACCACAATCATCTTGTTTGCTCATAGACACAATAACATGGAGTACTGACCAATTACTTGAAGCTTGAGGACCCAAGATTTTGCCCACCTATTGTGGGTTTGGAGGTCGACTATTAGCAGCAGAGACTCGAGAACCCCATTCAAGTAGCTCCTTACTTGTGTCATCTTTGTGTACGAATACTTCTATAAAACATAGTGAATCCTTCTGTTCCCCTGTTGCAGTTGCAATGGCTTCCACCAGTTCCTCTTCTGTTTTCACCTGTTAACAAAACAATTGACGTTCATGTATATTTCAAAACAAGTTCAAAAGAGATGCAATGAATTTAGACCCAATAATTTAACTGCAGAAAGTTGAAGATCTAACATTATGGCATGGGTAAAAGCGCATACTTTATATATTTGCATTGACATATGTATTATACATACAGAAACAAGAAATTTGATTTCTGATCTAACCTTTGAAGTCCAACATTTGCCTTCACCATTGTGGATAGCGTTAACAAGACCAGTGTAGTCCCAATTCTTGATCACATTGTAAGGCCCGTCATGGATTTCTACTTCAATTGTATAACCACCATTGTTGATTAGGAATATAATTGTGTTTTGTCCACATCGAATCATTGTTGATATGTCTTGTGCTGTTACCTGGTTAAACAAAGCATTACTTAAATGGTCAAAATCCAGGTTTCATTTTCTTGAAGTTTTAACTCAAATTTGCCCCACTGGGTTCACTCAAGTAGTAAAGAGTCAAGACCCTCAGGCCTGAACCCGAATCTTATACTTGAATCTCCTACAAAAGCTTTATAGCCGGTTGAATAATGGAAGAGTAATTAACATTGTAACTCACCTGAAAACTGCCATCACCAATACAAGCGATGACACGTTTGTCTTTAGCTGCCTGAGCATAACCAAGAGTGGCACCAACGGACCATCCAATTGATCCATACTGCATCTGGAATTCATAACTGGACAAAATATAAAGCGTGTCGTTAGTGGTATAACATACAAGTCATATAAGTGGATACACTAAGCTTCATTATAGAGATGGAAATTTTGACCCAACTACTATTTATAACTTCATTATTTTTTACAAAAAGACAAAATAACTACTATTCCCTAATGTACATATACGTGGAATAGGTTGCAGGATTGAATTTTTTTTTACAAAAGACAAAATAAGAACACTTTATAATATTACCAATGAATTGGTGGACTCAGACCATGTTTCATCTCTAATAGGTCAAACGGCTAAATAAAAATTGCCTAAAAAGAAACAGGTCAAGTTTTTCGAAAGGCGTTCAAAGTATATTTTTATGCATAAAATAAAACTTCTTGATTCATCCTATAGAAAATATTAGATTATCATTGAAATAACATAGTCTTGACACACTAACCATTTATAAAAAATTCAGTATGCTCGGATAAAAAAAGAAGTTTCACGAAGAATCCTGCTTACCCGCAATTTTCAGGGAGACGTAGCTTTTGACAATTAAACCAGGAGTCACCCGTCTCAGCAATTACTGCTGTTTCTCCAGTCAACATTTCCTGTCAATAACGTACGTATAATCAATAAAGAAGAAAAAAGAAACGAAATAAATTGGACAAAAAAATCAGAAGGCTTCCTTAAAAAATAAACCATACTTGAATATGCTTGAAGAGAATATTGACCCTAAGAGGTTCATCTTTTTCGCATTTCAGAGGCACACCATTAGGCACAAAGATTCTTCGGTAGTTCTCTAACGCAGTGCTGTTCTTCTTTAGCTTCTTAGCCAATGCACTTAAAAAATCCGACATAAACACCCAACCCAAAGACGGGCCATTTCCAATCATGACACGATTAGGATGCACAATGATTGATTTCTCTTTCTTAATCAACAAAGAGTAACCAACCGAGCTATAATCATTAAAGATCGGTCCCACAAATATATAAGCATCAGCTGATTCTACAATTTCCCCAACAAAGTTGGTGCTAACCGCACCCCAATACGTGCCAATAAAATGTGGGTGTTGTTCAGGTACAAGTCCTTTAGCTGATGGCATTATAGCTATTGGATACCCTGAAGCATCTGCAAACTCCATAAAGGATTTTTGAGCTTTTGCAACCCTCATTTTGCAGCCTGCTACAATTACTGGTTTCACAGCTTTGTTCAATAACTTGGCTGTTTCTTCCACTGCAGCTTCTAATCCTAATGGATTGCTTAATCTGTAGTACACCGTACACGAGAGTTAAAGATTAACATAAATGAACGTGTGTTTGTAATTATATTTAGAGTAAAGTGTCCTGAAATGTAACAAACTGTGATGGAAAATCTATTATGCGTGTCGAACTTATAGACCTTGTATAGTGTGCAACCAACTTTCAATTATTGCTATATGTCTATAATTTTTTGACGTGACAATTTGTATACATGCCACGTACGTGGTAGCTTATATAGATGATACACCAGTCAAATTACATACAAATAGCAATAATCGAAAAATAGAAGTCTTGAAAGTTCGATACACACAAAACTTTCAGTCGAGGTTGTTACATTATGGTGCTCATAACCCTTATATCTATAAATCTATAATAATTGAAAGATTGTGAAACTTACATTGGTGGAAGAAAGAAAGGGACGGGCTCTCGCCCGAATGTAGGATGAGGAATTCCAGGTAAATTACAACTTATGCTGATGTAAACTGGTTTGCTTTCCTTTAAAGCAGTTGCTATTGCACTGTCAATCTGCTCATGTGCATCTTCAAGGTTGTTCACTACTGCCTGTTTAAGTTACAAAAATCCATTCATATCATAAACATTTGTTTTCATTAGAGCATACTCTTTTACCAACCAAGAATTCCCAAATGTCACAAGGTAAAATTTTGATGGGTATTGAAGTTGGATTTAGTGTTTTAAGTACAAAACTACGAGTACTTCACTTGGTTTACCAACCCCGTTATAGTAAACTACAAGTACAACAAAGGTTATACTGAATATGACATACTTTTTTAACAAATAATAAAAAACATTAAACAACATACTTTTTGTTTGATCAATGGGGATGTCAGATGTTTTGTAAATCAAAGATCGATCTAACTGTTTATATACACAGGTTACATTTTAACCTTTAACTTTTTTTAGGAAGAAAACAAACAAACCTTAAAGCTAGCGAGGAATATTGACTCACACAAGCTTACCGATTGCCTTTATTATTTAACCCGAGCAAATCGGTTACAAAGAAAACAAGCAAGAAGAAGAATGGTTTGCGCATCACCCCCTATCCTCTAGCATAGGGAGTAGAGATCCTTAACCTAATCCACTAAGGAATGACCTTTATTTATGCCGGTTACTTGCCTTACAAGACAAGTAACTTGTCTTGCAAGAAAAGAAAAACTAAAGCTTAAATTTTTAAGCTATACTTATCGGTTATTAATATTAAACTAACTAGGATTGTTACTATCTCTAACAATTTCTACCTTAGTATCAATACTAGTTAACTCCGATACTAAGCATATTCGTGCAATGCTTGAACTTCGAATCTCGAATTACCTTTGTGAATGCATCAGCAACATTATCCTCCATGCTAACTTTCACCACCTCAATCACCTTCGATTCTATGATCTCTCGAATGAAGTGCAACCTCATGTTGATATGCTTTGTCCTCTCATGAAACACCCGATTGTTCGAGATATGAATTGCCCCTTGATTATCACAATTCACATACACTGATTGAAGGTTTACTCCTAGCTCTTGTAGTAGACCTTAAAGCCACACGCTTTCCTTTACTACTTCATTAAGTGCCACATACTTCGCCGGTGTAGTAGATAATGCAACAATATGTTGAAGTGTTGCTTTCCAACTCACTAAATATCCCTGTACCATGAACACATACCCGGTTATCGACCTAACTTTATCCGGGTCTTTTGCATAGTCAGCATCCACAAAACCATCAATATCTACGTGTTTAACTCAATCTTTACTATACACTAGCCCCACATCCACGATGCCCTTCGGATACACTTTACTGCCTCTAGTGCTTCATGCCTAGATTCGACAAATACCTTCTCACAATGCTAACCGCGTACGCTATATATACCTAGTGCGTACCATCAAGTACATTAAACTCCCCACATCATTTGCATACGGTACCTTACTCATCTTTGCCACATTCTAGTCACTTGACGAACAATCCTTCAATGACAGCTTGAAGTGTGTACCTAACTGCATAGAAATCGACCTGAAATTTTCAACTCTGTAGTTATTCAAAATCTTCTACAACTGAGACACCTTCAAGGTTGGGCTACCCTATCCCTGACAATCTCCATACCAAGTATCTTCTTTGCTTTTCTTAACTCTTTCATTTCGAACTCTTTCTTTAGCAAACCCTTGGTACATTCGATTTTAGTCTTACTTTTACAAGCAATCAACATATTATATACATGATCAAATCTTACTTTTTGCCTAATAACATGTAATTTAAGTGTTGTTAGATACATATAACATTTTCCCTTTACTCAATTGAAGCAATACTTTCATTTTGGGTCGATGCCCAAAATTTAAAACTTCCTCGATCTCCACTCATTTTCATGTAAACACATTGAATCTCTCATATAGTAAAGTTGTTTATACTCTACAAACAATTATGGATTCCCTGTAAAAGTTCTTGGTATATTACCGATGTCAGAATCGATGTTGCTGAAAACAAGCTCAGCTCAATCTTAAGGACTAAATGTTACTTCTCTTGACATGTACGTATTACTAATTACATGTATAGTACTACATGTAAACTTTTTACCTATCCACCTTAGACCTCTTTTTTAACGAAGGAGTCATCAGAACTGAGGAAACTTTGTGGAGGAATATCTCATAATTGTGAAATTCAACCCATCGTTTTTAAGTTTAGAGTAACATTTTGTTTATTAATTCGCTCTTACCTTTCAGCATTTCTCTCAGGTTTTCCATCGATACTTACTATCAATGATGATGAGATTCGTATTTGACCAGATAATGACTTATTTTGATCTAAAACTGTTTTTTTGCCCTATCAATCCATCCATCTTGCAATGAGGGTGATTGACTTTAGAATTATATAAACTTTTGGTTAATAATTAAAGCGATTAAAAATAAACCGGTGAACTTCCATAAAAAGAGTAATAAAGATATTGTAGCTATATCGATGAAGTATATGTATGTTTTATACATTATTAAAGTTTAACCATAACTATTAAGGATCATGGTTAGTAAATTTCATTGCATAAATTTAAGGAAGGCAAAAATAATCATTATATGAATGTTGATCATGTTTTTCATTTCGATACTTTGTTCAAACCCATTGTTTTGAAGAGTTGTCAACGCGTAGACATCAATTTAATTTGACTAATATTAAAATTTGTGACTTATTGTAATAAAATATAATATATTAGTTCTATATCTACATGATATGATAGCCTTCTTCAATAAATCATTTTAATAAATCCACTTTGAGGTCTATATAAAAGGATTATATCTTAGAGATTCAATATTGTAATAGGGAGATCCGAGGTTTACTATAAATCATAGTAATAACTTCTTTTGTGTGACAATATAACGGATGTATTGGAATTAAGGTGATCATCTAAAATGGCTCTCCAAACAATATTATAGGTAACTCATTTTGTGTGACAGACAACATTGAACAGCTAAACGGGTACGATCCAGTTCTACTGAGTAGTGTTTGATTACAGAGTCATGTAGAACCCCTTCAGTTGCTTCTTCTACGTAGTTTTCTTATAATATACCTCCAATATATGTATTTTGATAAAAGAAGTATAGCAAAGTGTTTAAATTTTATGTTTGCTACTTATTCACTGTTTTGAGTTAAATGGATTACTTTGTTTTAGTATGCATCTACTTTTGTTTGTTTCATACTTGGATCTCTTTATCAAGTTTCATTTTTTTATTATATAACCTAGCTTTATGGTATTTTTTTGTGTTATGATTCATAGTTGTGCGTGTTTACAGTATTAACTTTATTATGCCCTATTGTTATAGGTGAAATGATTAAGGGAGATTATGGTGAAATTCAACGGTGAATTCTAATGGTAATAGTTCTTTGAATATTGTGAAAACGAATTCGAACATTAAGTATGTTTCAAATAGTTCACTTTTTGTATGTTATTGACTTACTTTATGTCATTTTTTACAAGAATTCGATGTGTACGTATCTATTGGAGCTGTATTCTCAATAAAGCAATTATATATATGAATTCTACGTGGAAAAATTTGGTAAAATTAAAGAATTGTGAATCGTACGGGTCCGAATATTTATATAAACACAAATCATCTCCATTTTAAAACAAAGCTAATCAATTTCATAATCAATAATTGAGGAAAAACAAATACATAAAAAATATGCTGACACACACACACATACTCACCTGAGCACAAGTAACAGTCCGAAAACACTGCAATTCTTGCGTAAAGTCCGGCAACCCAATAGTATGGTGAAGGATCCTGTTTGTCCCGTAGTCATTCGAATTGGGTCCACCAACAATACAAATCACCGGCAAATTCTCACTACACGCGCCAGCAATCGCGTTAAGTACACTCAGTCCACCAACAGTAAACGTAACAACACAAGCACCAACTCCTTTAGCACGCGCGTAACCATCAGCCGCGTATCCAGCGTTCAGTTCGTTACAACAACCAACAAGGTTTAAACCCGGTTCAGCGATCAAGTGATCAAGTAAAGTCAAGTTAAAGTCACCGGGAACCGAGAACACGTCCTTTACACCGATCTGGACCAATCGGCGAGCTAAGTGACCGCCAAGGGTGCCACATGATGATGACATCATCGGTGGTGATGTTGAGCTAACTTCGTAATTGATTTCCATTTAAAGATGGTGTTGAAATTAGTGATGGTAAATGGTGGGATTAATTTGGATGTGAATAAACTTACTAAATTGGGATTTGAACGATGAGGTGAATGGAAATATGTTTTGTTATTTATACGCTGGTTTTACATGGAATCAAGAAACAAGGTGATGGTTTTGAAATGGTGACACTATGGGCCGATAGTGGCTTGAGATTTTTTTAAGGAGGTTTTCAACTTTTGAATAGTATTGGTCAATTTTAGTCAAATATAATTTATTTAATACTAATACTACTTAGGAGTATTAGATTCGATATTTAGCTAGCATTGAAGTTTATTTAGGGATGTTCAGATGTATACATATAAGGCTCAAAAGTCTTGTTGGATTTGGTTGGATCAAATTCTTCTAGCCCATGATGTTTCAAACTGTCTTGTTGGCCCTGGCAGTTTAAGGCTCAAAAGTAGTCCAACTAACAGCCTGATATCATTGAGGCCTATATGTCGAATTTTAGGCGCAAATGTTTCCAACTGGCTTGTCGAGGCTTGAGCTTACTTTAATCAAGCCTACTGGGCCAGCTTTCTTTATGGTGTTGGACACTTGGACCTATTAGACTCGTCATTAATTCAATATTACTACATTTGTAGATACACAGAAGGAGAAAATAAATATAAGTTGTTTTCTAAAATCAATTTTATAAATTAAGTATCAAAAATACTAACTTTCAATTTTTTTATATCTTTATTAATATTTTACCTGACACGTGATATTTACTTTTTTTATTTTCTAAATAATATATTATTATGATTTTAAGAAACTGAAACTTAAATCCTATTACATACTGATAATATTTGTAGTTGACTTTTAAAATAAAAAAGATAAGAAAATAATGTGCTTTTTTTTGCAATTTATCTGCTTTTTTTGGTGTCGGGTCTATTAGACTTGTCAATAGATCATAAAATAGCATCATTTATTATTATTATTATTTTTATTATTTATTTTTATTATATATATATATATATAAAAAAACTCTTAAAAGAATCTCCCCGTATATTAAAACTAATCCTTTATGAATCCATCATTGGATCAAATGATACCAATATCATGGTGAATTAACAAAGATTAAATTACTAATTTACCCTACTATTAGTTTAAATATATCACCGACCTCTAAATAAAAGGAAACTACTAAAACATTACCCTTTGACTTTGTTGACTTCATTCCTCTCACGAGCTTGATACTGGTAAGCAGATATTTAGGAGAAGTTAGGTAAACATTTTAACTATTTTTAGACATATATCAATCACCAAAACTAATTACAATAAACAAACCATGCTATTTTTGAGGTATATATATCACAATATCACGATTAATAGCAACAAAAATATCATCCAAATAAATTCCAAAATCATGATCAATTTTTCCCTCCCTTAATTCCAATTTTAATTTTCATTGTTCCTTTGACCTAATGTGATATTGTATAAATATAAACCATAATCCCAATTTTGATTTTCATTGTTCCTTTATACTGCCCTCTCTTTCAAAGTTAAAAATGGCGAACCAACATGTATACACCCCTCTCAATAAGCTTACGGTCGAAATGGAGGACTGGATTATTTGTGTAAAGGTGCACCACGTGTGGAACCAATCGTACAAGAATAACTCTACCCAAGTCGCAAGTAGGGATATGATATTGATAGACCCTCAAGTATGATCTACTGTATTTGGAATGTAGTTGTGTTTTTAAATATTAGGTAAATAATTTTAGTGTGTACAGATCTTATTATTTTTGTGGCTACAATGAAAATGATGTTCCCTTATTGATTGTCATTAATATTAGGTAAACATTTTTAGTGTGTATAGATTGCATAAAAATATAATTTGTATCTCCTAATATTTCAATTATTCACCAGATCCTACATATACAAGGTCTATTTACATTTATGCATTTTGGCCTATGCAAAAAACAACTGTGCAATTTGGTTGATATACGTACTTTAGTCTATATGTACAGGACTTACCAATAGTTAATGAAGTGCCCTACCCGTTACTTTTATTTTTGGACGGACTTAGTATAAGAGTGAGGTATATAATCATAGCTAAAAAAGAATATTTTT
This sequence comes from Logfia minima, assembly GCA_963921325.1. NCBI lineage: Eukaryota > Viridiplantae > Streptophyta > Magnoliopsida > Asterales > Asteraceae > Logfia > Logfia minima. The sequence continues at coordinate 22,089,925 of OY992770.1, forward strand.
GGGTGGTTTATCTTTAATTAAATATTAAAAATATGTTACAACTTATTTGTTCAACATACAAAAGTAATGGTTACACTTATATTTTAGGGTACTAAGTACTAACAAAGCAATATATTCACTAACAAATTTTATAAAGGGGTATGTTTTTCATCATGTTCAAAATCATGCCCTTCCAAACTTCCATTTGTTCATCGGTGCGGTGTAGTAGCGTACTACAATAACACTCATTCCCCTCTCAATTTTGACCTTGCTATTGGTAAGCAAATTACTATCAGTATGTAAATGCAAATTGATATTTTAATTTTAATAATGCATATTCATTTCGGTTTCAATCGATCACTAGAGGTTTTTAATTTGCCCAATTTTTTGTATGATTGTTTATTGTCACTTATTAAAGGGTTTTTGTTGGTGCATCTTGTGTGACAACAACTTCTAGTTTGTAATTAGTCATTTTGTTAATTATTGTAATCATTAACTTTTGTCTTATATGCAAGTTCGTATGAACTTAGGAGGTAGGTACGAACTTAGAAGGACATACAAATTTAGCCAAGTTCGTATGGGCTTCGAAGTGGGCTAAGTTCATAGGGCCCAGTCCATACAAACTTAGACACTATATATGCATATCCGTCGGTTGAAAGCTTTGTAATCGATTATTCAGATTGTAAACTCAGTCATAGGTCTTAGTGCAAGTTTGCAAAAAGACAATTGAGAGAGTTTGTATCTTAGTTTGAATATAACCGAGTTTATATTCAATAAAGCTTAATATTTGTGAGCTTTAAATATTCGTGTTTACTTGTTGATTATCGTGTGTTTAATTGAGGATTCCACACTCAATTATACTTGTTACCTCGTTGATCCAGTCACCAGGAACCTACAAGTGGTATCAGAGTGATAAATGATTATTTCGTTTAAGGTTCGGGGTATAAACGATAAAGAACAAGAGAATACGAAAGACTTTAACGTTTAAACATTAATTTTTCCGTTCAAGGTGTTAAAGATCACCGTTTTTCGAGATTAAAAGAGCCCATATTCGAAGTTTTGCGAATTAGGGTTGATCAGATTAATCGTACGTACTTGTGCAGTATCGTACGAAATTGTGCAGTATAGTACGAACTTGTGCAGTATCTTACGAATTTGCAATTTGTAAGTTTGTACGAACTTGACCCCTTCGAAGTTACCTCAAGTTCGTTGACCTCTATGTTCTAAACCACCCACAGGTCAAAATTTTGGAGCCGAAATCTCAACAAATATAGGTGGTACCTTTGAGGAATTTAACACCAACAACAATGAAATGGTGCGTGATCTATTCAAAGGTATATCTCCAGGTACTTTTTTCATCTCAATAATGTGTATTCCCTTTGAATTTCTGGCCATTTATCTATCATATAAAATTACTATCCAATTACCATTATATTATTTAATAGCCTCATGTCCTTTTTCTTGTTGAAATACCGTGATATTGGTGACCCCGATTTTATATGTGAATCCTGTCACGCCAGATTATGGAGAAGCGAGGCTAAGCGTGGCAATAAAGATTTAAAGAAAAGGGTGTACTCTCTTTGTTGTTACAATGGTAAGGTTGAACCCCCAAATTTACACCGACCTCCTCAGATGCTTCTTGATTTATATCATGGTCAGTCGGATACAAGTAAGAACTTCCTTGAATACATTTATATGGGTGGTAAGATTGACCACAGTATCAACAACGGACGTGGTATGTATGTATACAGAATGTGTGGGCGAAATTATCACTTGGCTGGTAGTCTTTTACGTGAAGATGGCGGGGATCCTAAATTTTTCCAGCTGTATATATATGATACGGTAAATGAAGTACATCATCGAATTGATGCGTAAAGGTATCAAACGAACAAACTTGCTTCACTTATAACATATTATGTAATTGTATATATGATTTACTATGTTATATGTACCACCTTTACTTTGATTTAATTTATTTTATGCCTAATCAAGCTCAAGCTACACCGTGCAACAGTTCTGGCGGTAACAACTCAGCATCAACCTCATACTCTTTGGAGGAGTCGATCGTAACTGAACTTAAGGGTCTTCTTGATGTTGTCAACAACTTGGTAAAATAATTCAGAATGGCACACGACAGATTTAACATGAACACTGGAGAATCCATCCTATTGAGGTTGATTGATCGTACAGACAAAGATGGTAGAACTTATAACTTGCTAACCACAGATGAAGTAAACACACTTGTAATTGGTGACATAGATGTAACATGTGATAGCAGGGATATTATTCTTGAGACGTATCCAGACAACTGCAACGTGTCAATGAGCTGCATCTATCCTACCTGGCTCTTGAGTACCCTTTGTTGTTTCCATTTGTAGAGGATGGATATAGATATGATATTTTCCAAAGGGGTGTTCTCGAAGAAGACGAATATGGTCATATTAAACTAACTTTGAAGGTTTTTTTTTTCTTCATATAGACTTCAGTTCAGGATTGGTGAGATCTCACTTCTATTGATGTCAAGGAAGCTGCTCCAACAGTTCATCGTTGATGCTTACACTATGGTAATAATCATAAGACTTTCAGAGTATCATCACTGACTAATCTCTTCAATATGCAAGAAGATGGTAATATTGAAGTGTCTGACGTTGGCACCGATGTAATTTTACCTTCCTCTATTACAGGCAGTGCAAGGTATATGCAGCAAAACTACCTTGATGCAATAGCGATTGTGAAGACATTTGGATACCCGAATCATTTTAACAATAACTTGCAATCCAAATTGGCCTGAGGTATTAAGATTTTGCGGGTATGAGGGCCAAAAACTGCAAGACAGGCCAAACATAATAACAAGAGCTTTCAAAGCAAAGTTGGACGATCTTATATCACTGCTAAAATACGAGAATCTTAGGCAAGGTTATTGGAGGTAAGTTGAATTCATACTTGCCTTGGTTGTGCCCTTACTTGATCTACTCTCTGTATTGTAATTATATCATGAACCAATCTACTCTCTGTATTGTAATAATATCATGAACTAACTAATTGTAATTCATACTTAATTTTTAGTTGTATATACCATTGAGTTTCAAAAGCATGGACTTCCACACTGCCAAAGATGCCTTTTTCTAGACAAGAAGGACAAACTCCCAAACCCAACCGATATAGATCGTGTTATTTCAGCTGAAATTCCAAACAAGGAAGATGAGCCAGAGTTGTATACAATCATATCTGAGCACATGATGCACAACCCATGTGGTAAAGATAATCCGAAGTGCCCATGCATGAAGAACAAAAAATGTTCTAAACACTTTCCAAAAGATTATACATGTGAAACACACATGGACGAATCTGGGTATCCTGTTTACAGAAGGCGTAGAGATGGTAGTGTTGTTATAAAGGGCACAACTCCATTAGACAACAAGTTATTATATAGTTTCGTTGATCTGCCTTTATGTATTCCTCTAACATTTATTTTCTTCACTTAATTTCAGACATGTCGTTCCTCACAACAAAACGCTACTAAAACAATATCAAGCACACATGAATGTTGAATGGTGCAACCAGTTGGGATCAATCAAGTACCTCTTCAAGTATATAAACAAAGGACGTGATCGGATATCTGTTTCGCATAAGAAAACAGACAAGATAATGGTGCCATAAAGCGTAAGGGTAAGGTTAATGAGATTGATGATTATTATTAATGCCCTTACGTTTCAGCGTGCGAAGCTTGTTGGTGTTTTTTTAACTTCGACATCGTTTATAGAACACCTGCTGTGTGTAGGTTGCCTTTTCATTTGCCAAATCATCAACCAATAGTATTTGACGTAGACGAAAAAATTGATTCGGTGCTTTTTTAAGCCATCTATTGGTACATCCTAATTCATAGAGTGGATGGAATGCAAAAAATAGATTTTGTTGCTCGTGAGCTTATTTATGTTGAGTTTCCAACAAAAAAATTTTGGAATGTTAAGATTCGTCAGTGGACAAGGCGCACTGGTCTTATCAAAAGTGTCGGTCGCATCAACTATGTGTCGCCAAAAAGTGGGGAAACTTACTATTTGCGCATTTTGCTAAATAAGGTTAAGGGTCCCACATCTTTTGAGGATATACGCACTGTCGACAAAAAATTGAACAATACATTTAAAGAAGCTTGCTTTGCCAAATGGTGATAAGGAGTACATCGAATCAATTAGAGAGACACATCGTTGGGCGTCAGGTGACCTTTGTCGGGATCTATTTGTTTCAATGATTACTTTGTATAGTTTGTCCCAACATGAACATGTTTGGAACGAAACGCATGATGAGCTATCCGAAGACCTTATTCGTTGGCGTCACGAACAGGCTAAGACCTTAGGTATGTTGAATGCTTTATGCTACTTCACCACCAAAGCTTTTAAAAGCTAAAGATTACTTTTGGTGGAAAGATAGATTTGAATCATTTGTAAAATTCAATGACATCAAGATGCGGATCTGTATAAATGAGAGTATGATGCACCTACTTATGAATTCGAAGGGAAACGTAAGTTTTATTTGTATTCAATGATGAAGGAGGCAGACAAAGGGATGTATGAAGCAAAGAACAAGGCATTGTCTGCTATCATCAAGTGTCTTCCTCAAGAAATTAAGTATATCTTCAAAAGTTACAACTTTTCTAGAGAGCTCTGGTTAGCTTTGGAGAAAAGATTTGACGGTATTGAATAGATCAAAGAGAGTGGGGCTGACTCATATCAAGGGACGTCTACTAGTGATCAATACTCAGGGAATAGTACACATTTTAGAACCTTGGTTGCTCAAACACAGGACGGTTTATATGATTGGAGTACACAGCCTGAAAAACCTCAGGCATTTGTGGCCACAATTGATGAGGCAGATCAAAAGGATGCTTGTGAGAAGAAGACTGAGAGAGAGTTACCTGCTTCAGAGACCAGGGTTATAAGGCTGGAGTCAACTGATACTATGAGTACAAATGATTTCACTGCATATATGGCCAACTTGGATGCTGAGAAGCATAAGGTACTGTTAAACTTAGATTTTGTAAATGTTTGTGTTTTATGTACTAACTTTGCAGAGCAGGCTAAGAATTTAATAGAGTCATCAAAAACGATGACAGCTCAGTTAAATGCTTTAAAAGAAGAAAACACAATTTTCAAACTGAGAAACTCTGAGTTAGTTAATAAAGCTAATTCTTATGCAAAAGATTTAATCACTCTAAAAGATCGAGTCAACGAGCTAGGGCTGTTCACAGTTCGGATAAAACCAAATTATCCAATTGGATAATTTGAATCAGACCTTATGGTTTGGATAATTGGATTTTCGGATTGGTTCGGACCAGAACCAAATTTATTATTTTCGATCACGGATTGGTTTTGGTTAGTAACTTTCAAACCAGATTATCCAAAAAAACCAAATAAGAAATAAGTATCAATTTTTCAAACATTATATATTTACATACGCGTATGCTAACTTTCATTAAATATGTTAACTTTCATTAAATTGCATTCGACTGGTATATGACATATACATTTGACTAGTATATGACATATTCATATATAGTTTCATTAAATATCCAAACATTATATAGGTACTATATAATTTCATTAAATTGCATTTGACTAGTATCTGACATGAACATATGCTAACGCTATATATGGTGAAGATGATATTGCTTTGAACTTGTACAAATTAAACTTAGTATCATCCATGTTGTATAATTTTGTTATAATATCTAACGTGTTTTTAGCAAATATAAATAAAATATTTTTGTGTATGTGTGGGGATATTTGAAAACCAAACCGATCCATCCAAATAGTAATTCGGATGGATTGGTTCGGTTTTTGAATTTGTTTGGACGGATCGGATTCATATTTTTAAAACCAAAATCCATTTGGATTCATGTAAACGGTTCGGATTTGAACCGAACCATCCATTTGAACACCCCTACAACGAGCAGAGTCAAATAATTGATTTAGCTCGTGAGCATGTTTTGGATTTAACTAAACAATCTTCAAATAGAGAAAAAGAACTAGCAGACGTTACGGTTAGAATTGTTGATCTTAATAAGAAAATTGAACCAAAAATATTTTCAGTTGAAACCTTAGATAGTCTATTAAATGTACAAGAAGTTGACTCTACTACACGACCAACAGTCTCTGAGATTGTAGACATCACCGAGTCGATCAAGTCAGAGACAGCTGAGTCAGGGACCAATGTGGAGTCAAAAACTAAAATTGAGTTTGTTAGACCTAAAATAAAAGATGTTAAGAATAAAAATGAAAAAGGTAAAAAAATAGAATCGGAACCACCAAACGAATCTCAAGGCTCATAAGAAAGCCTAGGAGAAGCGTTTGTGCTTCATGTGCCATCAAAAGGGCATGTAGCAAGTGTGTGTCCATGTAAGATATCAAAAGTTTCGACAATTGATAGTCCAAGGAGCACTTCTCCTGAAACAGGAAACTCAAGTGGAGAATCAATTCGGTCGAAACCTTCAAAACGTTTTAACAACCCCAACAAAAGTTTTTCTAACTAGGGTAGTAGTAATAGGATTTTTCATAATTCGAATTACAACTATAAATCTAGGGTTATATCTACTTCAAACCAAAGGCTAGTCAATCAGAGATGTTTCCAAAAGTCTCCGGATAAAAGGTCTAGTGGTAGCACCTCTCATTCCCCAACAAGTAAGAATTCCAAAGTATTCAGATCACCTGAAAGGCGAGATTGATATCTTAAGGAATTTACATTTGTTGATGAGAATGGTCGACCCAAGTCCGTGGTGGCTTGGGTCCCCCTTAATAACTAATGTTTTTATCTAGTGTGCAGGAACACAGACTTCAGAGTCTACAAGTTCAACAAAGGATGTAGCGACTGAGGGGGGGATAAGATCAAATATGGGATGATAATCTAGCTTATATTTATGGAAAGGCTTTCGATAAATCAAGTTTTGAGTTGTTAGTCCACATCGCTGGAATAAAAAATCACGAGTAACAAATCTCCCTTAAGAACTTTATCTATCTTTGTTTTTTTAGTATTCTTAGTAAGTTTGGAAAAACTATAAAAATTTGAGTGTCGCTGTAATGACGCGAAGAAATGACAAAAACGTTACCCATGCTTAGAACTTTATTAAGTGTGGCTTTTAGATGTTGTACCTACACAGTTAAGTACCTTAATTCTAAAAGTAACTAATAGCTTCATCATATGATGTATTAGTTGGCATACGACATAACGGTTTTCAAGTACCTAATAAACATTAAATAATACGATTATTCTGTGCAATCTCTATTTTGATGTATGACTTAAGTCTTAATTCTTAAAAGATAGATTGTACCTGAATACATGTTATTGCATAAATATAAACCAATTCATCTGGGGGGTTCACTGACTGTTTGTTCTGCTACATCTTGAAACATACTGACCCAGACTCAATCAGTGTATCCTAAAAATAGAGCAAACTTGACCGCGAAACAAGAATACTGTTTTCAAGGTCTCTAGTCAAACTATGTCGCTTTGTTGTACGAGAGTACAGATCTGTCACCTTTGGTTTGATTTTAGATTTGTTTGCTTCTAACCCTAGTCCAGTCTAGTCTATTGCTCTTAATATAAAGGACTTGACTTTAGAGATGAAATTAATTAAAAACATGGAATTCTGGACTTTCTCGATCCTAAGTATATATCAAATGTGAGATACATATATAATCGTGAACAATAACTAACATTGTACTTGAAAATTCTGAGTGTTGACTGCTTAAGTGGACAACAATATCGATAATCGTCTTGAACTATAGTTACATATATAATAACCAAGGATTACAATAATTCCTACTGTGTACAGTCTAACATCATGGCTGTTGGTCCCGGTTTGTCAATAAAAACGTTTAACTACTAACAACAAATGTAAATAGACAACAAATTCAAGTTTAAAGTTTTCTTTTATTGATTTGAATCAATTGAATACTTTAAAGAGTTTATTTGCGAAAATAGACAAGACAAACAAATCTAAGTAAACTAACTTGTGACAAATTTGGTCTCAACAGATTATCAGCGAACAGCTCGCCGATAATGCTCAGTGATCAACACTTAACAGATAAGTGAGGGCACTTGGTTCTCCAATTAGCAGGAACGTGCTTTAATCATAGGTTGATCGCGAATACAAAATTCTGGACATTTAATATGGTAGTTGAGCGTGGTATTTATACCCTCACACAATGAGAGATAAAACCAATACGTGTCACCACCATATTTGTTGGAACAGTAATGCAACTTCCAAAGTTTGGATGTGACATTACATCCTAGAAATAAAGTTTATATATTACTTTAATCCTAGGTTATAGAGAAGGTACAAGGAATTAAATGCAATTGTACAATAAGTGATCGTACATATCTTGGAAAAGATATGCATGCTTTCTTGTGTGCTACATAAGTTGACCTTCTATTGTACATTAGGTATTTGTCAGACCTAATGTACTTTCTGGGATAAAGGCATGAACTGCTGGTTAATAGAGCAGAGTTGATTTCCACATCAGTGAACTGCTCTCTGTCTCTGTCTTCAGTCTTCGACTTCAACAGATACTTCTTGTTCTTTTCAGTGACAACCCTAGTAACTTCTGAAGATTAAGTGTTCATCAACGAGTGATGGTTGCTTCATATACTTCAAGTTATAAGATCACTGCTAACACATGCAGTGATTAGAGTAGACTAAGGATATTCTAAGTATAGAATAACTCACTGATCAGTTTGATCAGTGACGACTTCTGTTATCTACTCCTTTGTTCACTGCTAACAGATGTAGTGAACTTCAAGAACACTAAGTGAATTTGTCATCTATAAATTACATTAGAGGGGTCTCTGACCTAACAATGGCTAATATGATCTTTGTAACCGTGACTCTCACAAAAAGAATGTGCTTTTAAATATGAATAATTTCATATTTGTTTGTTTATTTTTAGTTATTTTTCATTTTAAGTTGTACACATTTAAGTTCTTACTAGATGGGGAGATAATTACTTTTGATTGTTTTACTCTACAATTGGAGAAACAACTAGAACGAGATTTGTTCAAAGTCTAGGTATTACTACTTGTTAAAGCTAGAAAATCTAAATTCGAGGATGCTATTGGGGTTGTGCGTGAACAGACCAGAGTATTGATGAAAGTGATGATGAAGATGATATTCCACAGTTGGATGAATCTAGATCTAATAATACTTGGATCTCACTAGGGTCTCATTTTGCTACGGATAAAGGCAAATATAAGTTGAATGAAGACGATGATTATGTATTGCAAGATGACGATGATGATTCTTGTAATGATACTAACTAGACGGTCCAAAAAATAGACGGTCTAATGGGTTGTTATTAGTGAGCCGACTGCCCAATTCAAAACCATCACCACACCCACCATTACAACAACAATTCCAACCGCACATATTACAACTATTTCACCATAGCTTAGGCGGAGATAAATCCCTTGTTGAAGAGCGCGACAGCTCAGGGAGAGAAGACTGGTTGTAAAGAGGATCCGTTGAGAAAGAAACAGAGACATAGACGATGATCCTAGTGACAGAATGATGGTGAGCTACCTAACAGTAGACCAATTGATGGTGAGCTGCCTAACTCTTCAACTGGAAGACTTGGAAAGCTTGAACATGTTAAGGGTGAGTCTAGCCAATCTAACAGAGACATATACCATTGAACTTAGAGGATACCTAGAGAAGTTTAGTTTAGAAAATGATGAAACCTCTAAAGGTGAATCGTAGTGATAGACTTAGAGGAGTTAAGATCTGAAAAATATGAAATTCCTAAAGGTGAGTCGGAAGTTACAAGAGTTGTTGAGGGTGTATGACATGATCTGTTGAAACTTCATGAAACTACAGAGATAGTTAGAGACATGAAGCGGATGAAGATTAGTTGCTCATGAAGTTGTATATTGGACACATTCACACGTCTGATCCCGCGCACAACAACGAATGAAGATTTCGTATGTTTATGTTGATAGACATATGTTAATTGGTACATGAATGCAAAAATAATTGCTACTTTTTAAATGAAAGTGATTTTTTATAATAGTTTAAATTATTGTAATTGTAAATTAAAAAATGTGATATAAAGGAAGAAAGAAGATATTTAAATGTATTATGTGAAATATAGTATTTATTGAATAATTTATATATTAAATAAATGGAGGGATAAAATAGTAATTTTCAATATCTCTTTTGAAGGATTAAGAAAGAAAATGTTAAATGCTTTATAAGAGTTATAGATATAGATTATAGATAATAAAATAATATAATATAGTAATAACATATGACAAGATAGTTTGCTTAGTTTTTAATTTTTGATGTTTGATAATTGATACTGCTGTACCAACTTTATATAAGAAATAACAGCGCATAGTATTAGATTTTCCTTTATATAGAAAAATGCGTTAGTTGGGGTCAAGTTGTACCAAGTAACTGAAAAACAAATTTAGTGTTATCAACATTGCGTTTGGTTTATTCTTACATTAATTAGGTTTTAATTGTTTAGTTTAGTAGTCGTATAAGTCAACTAAACTAATAAGGGTGTTGACGGTCCGAGTTAACTTATAAATATGAACCTAGTAATTAATCAAGTTCGTGAAATTTTCAAACGACTAGACTACGCGGGTGCCAGGAAGTTTTTTTTAAATACACTTTTTATTGAAAACAAATTATATTTCTTTTCCAGTACTCTTTATTTATTTTCAGTCTTTAAATCTGGTCAATTGTTTTTAAGAGGTGAGTTAATTAAAATATGAGTTTTTTTTTTAAAGAATGAGAGTACCAATAAGAATGTGTCATTTGGCAAAAACCTCACTTTCTCCCACTTTTTTAAATTTAAATATCTTAAAAATTGTTAGTCAAAAAATTATAACTGCAGCATAAAAATCAGTGTTTTTTCCTTTTCTATCTAAGATCTTACAAGACATACTTTCAACGAATTTTTTTTCTTCATTTTTTGTGGGTTAACACATGTTTTACGATTGACTAACAAAAGTGTTACCCTCGGCTATCACATGTGTTACCAAGGACTATCCCATGTTTTACAAGCGATAGTCGGTACTAGCACATGTGATAGTCGTCGGTAATACATGTGGTACCAATTTTCAAAACCCACCAAAAAATGAAAAGCAAAAAAGTTTCATCGAAAGTATGTCATGTGGGATCTTAAAATGAAGAGGAAAAAATGCTGATATTTATGGTGCAATATTTTAATTTTTTGACTAACGGTTTTTGAGATATTTAATTTTTAAGAATGTTGGGTTTTATTATTTTGATCAAGATGAACAGTTGAGATTTGTATTTCTATACCTTCAAACAATTTCATACTTGAATGAATTTTTGTCTTGTTTTCAAAAAACTGATTCTTTTTGTTTGGACTTTAATTTGTAATTGTCAAAAACTTACTTGTGTTATAGTTTCTATGATGTCTATGTGTTATGGATGGCTTACTTGCATAGTTATATCATATTGCAATTGCAATTAGGGTTTCGGTGTAATAACGATATAAATTGTTGTATGGGTTTTCCGCAAGATATGGTAGGAATGTCTTGTGAAATATTCTTGAAGATCTTCGTGTCTTTCAAAATCTAAATTGTCTTACCGAAATGGTTTTGCCATTTTCTCTTTCCATGTAAGATGGTTTTGTGATTTTCTCTATTCTTGCAAAATTATGTGTTATTTTGTAAAAATAGAACTTTTTGAGATGGCAATATGTAATACTCAAAATTCAAGGTATAAGTAATTTTCAATATCGTCGAATTTCGCGCATTACATCCATTAAAAATTTCATATGTTAATATTGAAAGATAAATGTTTAATGGTATATGAATGCAATAATAATTGATATTTCTTTAATGAAAGTGATTTTTTATAATAGTTCAAATTATTATAATTATAAATTCAATATTGTGATATAAAAGAAGAAAAAAGATATTTAAATGTATTATGTAAAATATAATATTAATTGAATGATTTATACAATTAAAAAAAAAGTGTTACATGTTTAATAAGGGTTATAAATAGATATAAATTTTATTTGTTGATTCCACAAACAAAATTTACTCCGTATAATTTTCCAAATTTAACATCCTTTTGAAAACATGTTAAAGTAAGGGGAGAATTGAGAATGACAAGTGCGAATGTACATTTTTGGCTTTTTGGGAGTGAATAATTTATTTTTCTCACTCTTTGTTTTCAAACCAAATACTCAAGCAAATTCACATACAAACCAAACACTATATGAGATCCATATTTATTTTGTCTATACAAAAAGGCAAACAATAATAATAAAATATAAGAAAATGATGTCTCTCCGTTCGGTGTCCAGAAATTACAAAGTTTTAAAAAATTATAGTCATTAATTGTCGACTAATAAGATGATAATTTTTTCTTTCTTTTTATACAGACTCTTATAAACTAATTTTAAATAAAAATATATTAGAGATAAAATGATAAAATTAATATTTTATTTTTGAAAGTTGATAGTTATTTTAAGATAAATTAAAATAAAAAAATAAACACTTATGTTGAAAAAGTAATAACTAAAAATATGTAACTTTTTTCATCTTACCTCGACTAAATTCTTTAGATAATATATAAAGTCTAAATAAATAGGGAGTGCTGTGAAATTATATATTATAGATATTCGTCTTCCAAATTAATTCTTATACTCTCTTCATTTATAAATATGTCATATTATAATATTATTTTTACTTAATCAATACGAATTCTCTCATCTCCTCTTCTTTACTATTGGTCTTATTCTTCTTCATTATTTTATAACAAAAACTACTATTCTTATCTATGTCGATCCATTCAACTCACATATGAAATGTGACAAAAAGCATGATCCATACTCTTTCAATAAGCATGATCCATCCCTTCAAACGAAACAACCCATCTTTGTCATTTTGTTTTGATTATTAATTTATATCCATCAACATTATTAAAGTATAATCATAACTATCCCTGCCAAAAATTGATCCATCAACATGATTAAAGTATAATCATAACTATCCCTGCCAAAAATTGAAAGACAGGACAATAAACTCCTTTTCTGTTTCTTTGATTTCATTCGACTATCGCCTAACGTCGGGTACAGTTACATAAACGAACCCTTTCTTTAAATTGTTTTTTTTTTTCAAGTTATTCAAATATCTGGAATATTTTAAAGAGTTATTTTAAAAAGTGATTTAATAATTAAAAAATATGTTTTCCGTATGATGGCTAGTTGTCCACGTCCCTTTTTACCAAAAAGTGCACACATTGTTATATAGGCTTATTACAACCCCACTGGTCCACTACCTTGTATGGACCATTTAGTGGCTGGATACTATTATTACTATTTGCTAACCACCAACACGACAATTTCCATCAACATTGTTTCAAGTATAATCATAACTGTTTCTATTCCAGAATTAAAAAGACAGGGTACTAAATTTCTTTTCTATTTCCTTGATTTCATTTAACTCATGAACAAAAATAGATTTATTAGCTACATAACAAACTTGTATGTTTAAATGAATGAATTGATGGATATTTCATACACAAGCTTGATTGAAAACGTGATCTTTACAAAATATTATTCTAAAGAAAGGGTCCACAAACAACTAAATGATCGACTATTAGGCAATGTCTTGAAACCCAAATCGACCCGGACAAAAGAGCGGACCGAAGTGTACCGAGTTTTGAGAAGAATTTGACTCGGATTGACCCAAACCAGAAACGCTAGTTCGTATGCCTATATAGTCAGTTAGTTGCCCTCATTGCCATCAGTTCAATCACTGAAATCAATTTTCACTATTATTCTACAACCATTGAACCGTACTAGCTTCGTTACAGACTTGATACTGAACTGTTCACCATCCGAACATTCGCTAGCTGGCAACACAACTTTTACCACCCAAAAAAAGATCTCAAGTGATTAGGCGGGGCCCATCCTGGGAGGGTACGACTTCAAGGGATGGACTCGATCGAACGGCCAACCACTTTCCATTTTTGTAGGATATTAAATCCAAAAGACCATTATTAGCGTGTAGTAGATTGGCCCGAGTGCGTAATACGCCAGTCGAGAAGAAATCCCATCAATGGATACGGTAGAGGAACGAACCCCGATGACCCGTTTTTGGCTAAACCTGGTTTGATTTTTGTTTTTTTCTTTTTTTATTTCGAAATGGACCAGTTCGGTAAAATGGTTGCTGTTGCTAGAAAGACTAGAAAGACTACGTATTATGAGCCATGAGGGAGATAAAGAGAGAGATGTGATAAAGGAAAAAGAAAATGATACATAACATGAGATGGAATAATCTTTATATATGTTAAGATATGAGTCAAAATGAAACAATCTTTATATATCATTTCATCATGGAATGATACAAAACATGAAAGAAAAATGACACTGATCATGAACAATGGCAAAATGGTAATAATCTTTATGTGAATTTTGAAGAGAAGAGGTTTGAGGAAAGATATAAAAGAAAATCAAGTGTTATAAGAGAGAGTAAGGGGTTAACGTGTGTGAGAGTGAGAGGTTGTGAGTTATAATAGGGCATTTGCTATTTTTTTACACATGACAAAAAAAAACTTATGGTTTTATATGATTCGGGTCGACCCGGATCAACCTGGGTTTTATATGTCCATTGTCTAAACTTTTTATAAAAGCTGACAACCTCTACATTGTATCTATCGTAAGTATTGTTACTAACTACCACAACCACTACTACACGAACCACCACCACAATGGACGTCAATATCTCGCAACCCACCACAATCTACCCTTCTCAACCACCTTTCACCGATGACCACATCCTCCCTCTCTCCCACCTCGATACCGATCGCAACATGAACGTACCATTTCGTTATGTACGAGCCTACGCTCCTGCCACCAACAACCAAACCGATCCATTTGATGTGATCACCACAGCTCTTTCCACTACTCTTATCAAATACTACCCATTCACCGGATCTCTCCACCGTTCCAATAACGACAGCCGGTTCGAGCTGCATTGCACGGTTGGTAATGGAGTTTCAGTCATTCCAGCTACCGTTGACTTCCCGTTAACCTCAGTCAACTACTTAGACGATGCAGATGAGGAATTCATTGAATTACTGGTTCCGAACCCGGATCAAAAGACCTTATTGACTAATCTGTTGATCTTACAAGTGACGCGGTTTAGTTGTGGCGGGTATACACTCGGGGCATTAGTGCACCATGTGTTGTGTGATGGGCTTGGGGCGACTTTGTTTTTTAATGCTATGGCTGAGATTGCTAGAGGGGTGAGTGATGTAAAAGTTGAACCGGTTTGGGACCGGTTGAAGTTGTTGGGACCTAGAGATCCGGCTAGGATGGACTTTCCGATCGATGATTTTTTGTGTTTGGATAAGGATAGTGTGCCGTATTCGGAGATGAATGAGGAGGTAGTTAGAGAGTGTTTTGATGTGAAAGATGAATGGTTGGACCGGTTCAAGATATTTTTACAAGAAAAGTCCGGTTCGAATTTTACAACTTTTGAAGCTTTGGGTGCTTTTCTATGGCAAGCCAGGTATAAGGGTAAAGTAAAACAAAAGTGCAAGTTTTGTACATTTTCTTGATTTCCGTAAATCAAATGAAAAACTTCACACTTTCTTATCCATTTTAGCAACCAACTTCATATTTGCTCTGTGAAATTAGGAATTTTTGATCACATCATGTAACCAATAATTTCGACATGGATGCTATAAATAGTAAGATTTAGTGATTGATTTATAGTTGATTGTCAACTACAGATGCTAAAATAGTAAGATTTAGCTGTTTTGATTGTTGATTTGGTGTATCTTACATAATTTAATTAAAATTGAACAGGGTGAAAGCCTCAAAAGTTCCAAGAGACGAAGAGGTGAAATTTGTTTACGCACTCAACATAAGAAGACTAGTGAAGCCCCCACTGCCAGCCGGTTACTGGGGCAACGGCTGTGTTCCAATGTACGCAAAGATCACAGCCGGAGATTTGATAGATAGACCCATTTGGGAAACTGCTGAACTGATTAAAAAGAGCAAGAGAAATGCAAGTACTGAGTATGTTCACTCATTTATTGATTTCCAAGAGCTTAATTACTCAAAAGGGATAAATGCCGGCAAAAGGGTTAGTGCATTTACTGACTGGAGGCACTTGGGTCATTCAACGGTTGACTTTGGTTGGGGTGGTCCAGTCACGGTTATACCCCTGTCAAGGAACCTTCTTGGGAGCTGTGAACCATGTTTCTTCTTGCCGTACTCGGAGGAAAGCCAGGGGAAGAAAGATGGATTCAAGGTGCTGTTGTATCTTGGTAAGAATGCGGTTGTTGGTTTTCGAGGGGAGATGGAGAAGTTTGGCAACATGGAGTATGTGTAGGACTGTTTTGTTTTAAATTTTCAGTAAGTGACTGTAAGAGTAGGACCGTTAAAGGAAATAAGTGAATGAAGTGTCAGGAATATTTAGCAACCAGTGCATCTAAAACATGTTATACATGAATTTGCTGCCGTATTCAAGAAATGAGTCGGGTCAGATTGGGTTAAATTGAGCAGTTAAAATGTGTTATCCATTTCTTCGAGTTTTCACTTGTTAAGAAACTAATTTATTCAGATTTATACTATATGTTTTTATTTTAGTTCAAAAGGTTTTAAGTTTTTCAATAAGGGACCCATTTCTATTACACATGTATGACCCATCATCAATTGAACACAACGTGAATTGACCTGTATTCTTTTAAATAGATTGAAACTTCCACCTCTGGTTATAGAGGCGGCGATAAGTCATGGACCAAAGTAGGGACTAATCCCAGAAGGAGACTATAATCACTTAGCTGTGTACACCCTTTTCCGGTTGAAGCATGTTCTAGACCAGGTTAAGTTCTATGATCAGGGTCTGTTAGGACCAACCATAAACTAATTATAAAGCTCAAGTATTTTTAACATTCTATTTCAGTAAAGTTACTTGTATAAAAGGCTATATGTTGTAACACTTATTATTTTTAGCTGTTAAATTTTGAAATTTCTGATAAAAGGCATTGTATTTTTTTGTAATGTACTTTCTAATACTTAAAGGACGTAAAAAGAAGAAGAACAAAAAAAGACTCACCTCATAACCATCCATGAAACATCAATCTCCAGGAATTTATCAAACGGAAGTCCAAAATGAATGGCAAGTTGACTACCACATTACACTTTTTCAACAGCAATGATACTTATTTAGCTAAATGGCTTAACGCAAGAGTACGCACGTCAATACAAGTACCTGAAATCTTCATAGCATTACAGATCTTCTACCAAAAGCAAGCAGACACTATGGCTGCATAATCACTAGAATTTATAAGTAACGAGGATGATAAAACAGCATTTTGCCCCTGTATGGGTACTTTGCAGAGTGGACGGCTTACAGAAAGCACCTTATATGAAATGTTTTGTTCCAGCTAAAAACACAATCACGTTTAAAGCTACTTGGATATCAGCATTGCAGCAAACTTTTGAACCATGCGAATGTAACAAATATATTAAGGATTTAAGCAATCATACTTTGATAATCTCATTTATTCTAGTCAATCAGATGGACCGCATATGAACTTGAAAACGGATAAAACTAATCTATTTATTAACTACCAGATATATTGTATGAATAATAGTCTTTTAATCATACTTAATACATTAACCAATATTATTACTTAATACATTAACCAATATTATGCTCAACGAAAAAGAAGCAAAAACTGTTGGTGGGCCAACCCAGCCCACCGTGACATGAATATAAAAAGATCACTCTCTGACCCCCAACCATATTGAGCTATTCCCCGACCCACCCATTTGTCTACCTCTAGCAATATTGAATAGAAAGGATGCATAAAGAAAGTATAGTTAAGAAAGGATATTTTGTCTTGATAGATTGGATGGTTGAGCATCAGGAGTTTATTGTTATTGACAATAGCTCGAACTAGAACATCCTTTGCCTCCTCGTGTTTCTTTTTCAGCATATTGCAGATCTGTATTAATAAATATATCAGCCATTAATTTATGTTCAAGTGTTTCAAGTAGTAAATAACAGGAAATAAATTTTCGGAATGAACCACTAGCAAATGATGATTAGAATGATAAAATTATGCATACTTACATCTTCAAGTTCTTTTGAACATGCCTCAGCCTTTTCAAAATTGCTGTCATTTTCTATTTCGGAAGATATGTCCATTTCTGTTAGAGAAACGCCGAGCTTAGGGGACTTCTCATCCACCACGCACGAACGCTTACGAACCTACAACCGAGAAACCAATAAGGGAAACTATTTATCCATGCTATCTTGGAGATACAACTGTTCTAGCAGAAATACCTGTTCCTCAACAGCTTTTCCCGATGATGCTCTGATATTGTTGCTGATTTTCAGTAAACAATACATTATAGACAGGATTTGAGTAGAATAAAGTGCGCATAAAGGTACTAGCATGGTAGGACCTGCAGGGTGATGCAGATAGGTGTTTCGATGGAGTTAATCTTGGTGTTTCAGATGATCCCTGCATCTTTAAGCAAGATAAGAAAAATGTGATTTTATGTTACTTGGGTTCCAAAATTTCTTATTTAAGCATATACGACTGATGATTAAAAACGGTGGTACTATATGGTCTTATTCTATAGCAAAGGAAAGAGGAAGAGGTTTTAGGTGTGAGCCTTGAAAAAAGTGATAGTTCGAGTCGGAAATAGTAGCTATAGTGAAAACAAAGGGAACAATTACAGGCAAAGACTATACTTCCTAACCTTCACAAAGCCGAAGAAGCTTGGTGCATCGCGGCTACCCTTTTAGGAGAGGGTAGAGATGGCATAATGGACAGGTCAGGTGGGTTGGGTAATAGGTCAAAATAGGGTAAAACTACACCTAGGAAGACGTGCAATATGTCTAAGTCATTCAACCCATGTGACCCATTCCCTTTTGAGCTACTTCTTTTATTTTACCAGTTTTACCTGTTACAGCTAAACCATAACCCAAATGAAATCATCCATAAGTCTATATATCGAAACAGGAACCTATAGGAGAGAGATATAAAAGGAGAAAAAATAACCTCAAATGATTTACGCTTCAGAGTAGGAGTGCGTGGTGTTTGCTTATTCTTCTTGGACATGTTTAGTTGAAATTCCATACCTTGATCTTTGTTTCTCATGGATGTCAAACCTTTTGGTAACATAGAATTGAGTGGCTTGAACTTTGGTTCTATAGCTCTGGCATTAGATAGATGGTAAAATTTAAAAAGATGGTTTTACCAACAAAGAGAAGGTTCAAATCTAACATCCTACCTAGAAACTCTTAGAGTAGAAACTTCAGATATCCTCATATCAGCTTGAGTAGGAGATGTCCTATTCTTTTCCACAACAAGTTTCCTCATGTTATGAGTAGATGTCATGCTCTTAACTTGTACCCCAGGATTTTGGCTATTCTGTAAGAGATTTTTGTTTGACTGTTCAATTGAACTGGATAGATGGACATCAGACCTGAAGAAAACAGCCACAAAAAAATGATGTGGGGGGTTTTTACTGGATTTGCTTCAATGATTTATAAGAAAAATTTACATTCTTTAACGGCACATAAGATAATGTCTTGTCCTAGAACCAAGTTAATACGATGAGTGCACCAATATGGAGAGTTCAGAACATTTAAAGCAGCAAAAAAATCCATATTAGACACCAAACCTGAGTACAACAATGTGTTCTGTGTTTTGGTCACTTCCCCTCGACACACATTCTTTCTTTGTTGGGTCAATATCGTTTCCCATTATCGTCGCCATTGGTTCATTTCTGGGTTCTATATTATCAGCATTTAAGCATTCCCTATAATTAACAATATTTGAAGCGATTTAATAAATTTCTTTGACTTAAGAACTATAAAATTTTAAAAAGATCTTCATTTTAAAATACCAAAACCTCACCGAGTATTGTGAAGACCTTTAATATGACCTCTCTCTGTGTTTTCAGTATGAACCGGTATGTCTCTGCTCAGCGTTTTGGGTAGTGACCTTGATTCTACACATCTACAAACAAACTCCTCGTAAAAGTCTTAAACGGTCTCTTCGTCTTCATAAGATTTATTAAAGTTACTTGCACCAAAAGAATGGCTCACCTTTTATCAAGGGGAGAATTATTCAATAATTTGTTTATTCTTTTGTTGCCACTGGATATGAGTTTTGTTGAAGCGTTTGATGCCTGCTTCAGTTCTAGATCACTCCCAGTTTCAAGAGGAGGATTATTCAATATGGTGTTCATCCTTTCGTTGCCAATGGAGATGAGTTTTGTCGAAGAGTTTGATGCCTGCTGCAGTTCAGAATCACTTCCATTTTGCCTCTTGAAATATTTTGACCGGACAGGAACATTCCCTCTTTCTTTCTCCGAGACCAATTCATCAATTGTGCTTCCACTGCATAAGAATGGCAACATAGTTACACCTAAGGCAAGGGCTTTGCCTATCAGATCAAAAACATTTTAGGTTTAAAGAATTCCCCAAAATATGGAAATTTTTAATAAAGTGTGTAATTAGAATCTGCACATATTCCAATTCCAGTGTCAGATTTATGATCAGTTTAAAGTGTGAACTCTCATCTGACTGCCAACTGTCCCTGACCATCAAGGTAAGTCCAAAGTCCAAACTTTACCCGTATATCAACTAGAATCCAGCACAAAATAAACAGTCTCACCTATCCTGTGAGCCCATATGAAGTTTGGAAATTCCATCCCCATTCAGCTTATCATTCATTTCAACAGGAGCCGATTTTTTTATCACAGGTATCATGGAACTTTCAACATGTGAATCAACCTTACTTATATCATCACCATCAATATGACCAACAATTACATTATCATCCCTTGCCTCACACATTCTAATTTGTTGGCTTTGTGAATTCATATCTGTTGATAAGCTTTCCAAACTGCTAGTAGGAGCCGATTCAGCCGAAGGCCTCAAACTCTCATTTTGCTCATTCCCTGTGCTCATGCTTACCATTCTAAACCTAGTTCTAGATTCTTCTTCTAGCACGTCTGAAAATGTACCTTCAGAAGTAACATTTTCAATTATAGATTTATCATACAAATCCTGCGCAACTTGCTGGGCATGAGGTTCTGGAGAAGATTTCATCTCTGATGCGTGAGATTCTTGTATAGGTTCCTGAAGGCTACATGGCATTATCTTCTCAGATGAAACTGTTTTCTGTATATCTTGTTTTCTAGCATTTTCAGGTTTGAGAAGACATCTTTCATCTCCTACAGATTTCAAGTGGGCATCCTCATTTCTGAGATATGGATCCTTAATGTTATCCTCTTGAGTATCAACCTTTGAAATGGCAACACCACTTGTTGCTGAATGCTTTAATGATATATCATCATCCTCAGATGGTTTGATAGTTTCAATTTGAGTATCAACCTCTGAGATGGAAACACCCCTTGATGCTGAGTGCTTTAATGATATATCATCATCCTCGAATGTATCAACATGTTTGGCCATAAGGCCTCCAGAATCTCCACTTCCACTAGTGTTTAAAAATCCTTCTTTATCTTTAGATTTGTTAGAGTTTTCATCAGTCTTTCTCTTTTTCGGCCCAAAGTCTAAATCTGCAAACCTACAAAAACATAAACCGGGTGATTTAGAAGATACGTGATTGACATACTATTATTTGATACAAAAAAATACTCAAATATGGATATAATAACTAACTCGTCAAAATCAAATGAGAATGCAAAGCTATCTCTTTTCGCCTGATGCTCTCCACCAGAAGTCGCTTCTTTAGATCTTTCATTTGATGTTCCAGATTTCTTTGTAGAGGATGCTATATCAAGAGAGGGCATGTCCATCTTGAAAGATGATAATTTGTCAAAGTCAGCATCAATAGAGAAATCCATATCCCTGGAAGATAGAGATATTTAACGAATGTTACTGGAAATAATTACATGGTTGTCTGAATTGATTCAACTGCAGGAGATTACTTAGAATATGATCTTTTATCTCTTAAATCAATAGTAAATATGTCCTCCATCAACATACAAAGTTTGATGTCACTCCAGATAATAATTTCAAAGAAACTATCCAAGTAAATACTGAGGTTTTGCCTGCTTACATTTTGTCAAACTTAAAAGCCTTTTTCTTGCCACTGGTGGATGGTCCAAAGTCAAAATCCATACCATCGTCTTCCATGGACATCGACTTCCATGAGCCGAGAAAGTCTTTGTCGATGTCTAAATCTGCTATCCAAACAAATTACTGAGTTTATCACTTATGCCAACAAGTTAATGACAGTACAGATAAAAAATGCTTACTAAGCAATCAATGTGTGGATAAACTTACAGAATTTATATGTTCACTCTTTTCAACAAAAAATAAATAACTAACTAAATTCTCTCAAGATTATTAACTATTAAGGACTTCATTTAGAAGCTACCTAGCAATGAACCTTTCTCTTTTGATTTGACAGGAGCTGCTGCTCTTTGTGATTCCGCCATCTGTATACCAGATTGAAAATATGTAATTTAATTCAACAACATAGATCCGAACAAATCTCTTCATATTTCTTTTTGACAATACACAAAAAGAATACATCGCTATATTTTATGTCAAACTAATTCACAAACAATCCAACGTAACAGCTTATGTGTACCGTAAACAACATAACAGATCCATAAATTATATAACAACACTAACTGAATAATTGACACACCTAGGGTTTCAATTAGTCAATAGTTAAGTATAATGCGATATAAACATGTCTAATTGTTAAAAAGTAAGCTAAATTCTATATTCATACATAGATAATAGCTGATTCGCTAAGTGTTATTTAGTTCAACACAAAATAATCGACAAGATTATATCCGAAAGAATCTCTTCCTATCTCCTTTTCACAATACAGAAAAAGTACATTGATATATTTAATGTCAAAGTCGTCCACAAACAATTTAACATAACCGCAAACAGCCTAACAGATCTGGAAATTATATAACGACACTAACAGAATAACCATTGGTAACACCTAGGGTTTCAATTGATCAATCATAAGTATAATACGATATAAACATGTCTAATCGTCAAAAATTTAGCTATAATTTTGCATTCATACATAGATAATAGCAAATCTGCCTAAACGAACCCTACATGTATGGTATATTAACAATTTACATGAGTCGGTGAAATTAACAGACACGAAGAACGCAATTAATCAGATTAGAGTAGCGATAGATATAGCAATAATCGATATATAATCAATAGACTTGCAATTGTTAAAAGTTGATCGGACAAAACCTGGAGTATTTGCGTTTCTGTGTTTGCGATTTTGTTATTTGGCGGTAGAATGCTTGAACTGCAAGGTTTATATAAGTGTGATAAAAATATCTGACGGTTGAAGCTTAGTTGCAAGAAAAATAAATGAAATAATAATAATAATGTTTTGATTTTTAAAATTTTGTGATTGAATTTAGTGGTACTGAAATTTGAAACTAGCGACCACAGGTACAAAGACAAATGCTAGAGTTAGAAAAATATCATAAGAAGTTGCTTACGCTGCTGTTACAGCGGGAAAAAATTGATGAAAAATAGAAACAACTTAATATTACTGGTACATGTAATGTCACTAATTTTATATAAAATTTATTTGTAATTTTTTAAACTTACAAATTTTAATTTAAACTATTCTATTGAATTTTACTAAACATAGCTTTTGGAGGCAAGGTTGCTAAATATAAGCTTTCAGATGTCGTAAGTTTCATGAGACACGATATTGATGACAAGTAAAAGTAGACGAAAATTTAAAATGTACAATCATTACGCATTCAGGATTAAAAGCATGTAACAATTTAAGTTCTAGACTTGTAATTTTTAAGGATTTAAATGTATTTATAAAAATGGTGGCTCAAGGGTAAAGCCAATGAAGCAAGCGTGTTAGACTCCCGATTTCATAAAGCCCCAAAATTTTAATGTCATGTATTAGATATAGAATAATGACAACGATCTTTAAGGCCTCAAAGAATATAATATCAAAGAGATTAGATCTACCCTAGGTAAAAAAAAATGACATTATAAGGCCTCAAAAGAGTTTAAGTCTATAATATTAAGCCAATTTTATGTGAAAATACAACTAAACTTATTTTTCATCACTTAGTTCTAAGTGATTTTGTCTAAAAGGTTTCGATGTTCTATTTTGCGTGTCTTTAATTTCAATATTTGCTTTAAATTAGCTATCAGCAAAGTGATTTTCTCATAATTTGTATGTTTCGCAATTAAATTCCCCAATCATATTTTTACACCTGATCATTCGTCGTATTGCTCCAACTCAATCATTTTAAAAATGACTCGATTTGAGGGATGACTTATTTTGAATTGCACAATGAGTTTAATATAATATTTTACTTAGTATATAGTTGTTAAATGTCAAATAAAACTCAACATTAAATATATCATGTACATGTAATGTTTTTGAAGACGAATACAAGACATATATGATATGAATACAATTAAATTTAGTAAACTATTTATAGGTTACACATTAAAATATTGTTGTAATTTCTGTTACAAGCTAAAAACTTCAACCATACCTTTATATAAATTAAGAGTGAAAAACTATAAATCTCTAAATCAATAATTAGCTGATAACTTGATTCCTTTCAAAACTCCAAATTTACATTTATATATGTAAAGGTTTAAATATGATTTTTTTTTTTTTAAAAAAATAACACTTACTTTGGTAGTTTTTTTTTTTCCTTTTTGTTTAGTAACAAACTTATTAAGATGATGTACTATATCACGATAAAATGGATGAATTGACTTTTTTAATGTAGAAAGATAAATTTCTTGTTATCGAATAAATTTGATTGAATTTGCAACAAAATATAGTAGAAAAATAATAATTATATCAAATCAGTAAGGCCCCATATTTTAGGTTTGCTTTGGGGCCTGTAAAATCTTGAGCAGCTTCTGTTTACATTTATTCTATTAAGAGCATCTCTAGTCCACGTACGTCGTTGCGTGTAATAGAAGAGGAAAAAGTGATATGTCAAGTTTAATCGAGTGTACACGTTTCACCTAAAACTCAGTCTAGTGATATGTTCGGGTTTGTACACATGCGTCGCAGAAAAGAGAGCGGGCCAAAATGTACCGACTTTTGAGAAGAATTTGACTTGGATTGACCCGCGGGTTTCCGGTACAACCGGAGACCCGGTTTTGACTAAACACGGTTTATTTTTTATTTTTTTGTATTGAAATGGACCAGTTCCGGTGAAATGGTTGATGTTGCCAAAAGACTACGTATTATGAGCCATGAGGGAGATAATGAGAGAGAGGTGTGATAAAGGAAAAATAAAATGATAAATAACATGGGATGAAACAATCTTTATATATGTTAAGATATGAGTTAAAATGAAACAATCTTTACATATCATTTTATCATGGAATGATACAGAACATGAAAGAAAAATGACATAGAGCATGGACAATGGTGACATGGTAATAATCTTTATGTGAAATTTGAAGTGAAGAGGTGTGAGAAAAGATATAAAAGAAAATTGTGTGTTATAAGAGAGAGAAAGGGGTTAACGTGTGTGAGAATGAGAGGTTGTGGATATTGATATAAGAGAGAAGGAGGGTTAAAAAAGAAAGAAATGAAGGCATTAGAAAAGATGAATCATTGATATTTGCTATTTTTTTGCACCTTATTTGACAAAAGAAAGATGAAGGAGAAATTCTTGTGGTTTTATATGATTCGGATTGACCCAGTTTAACCCGTTTTGACTCAAACCTTTTTTGTGGCCAGGTCGATTAAAGACTCCGTTTTTAAAACCATGGACTTAACATAGTCAAAGTGGCTCATGCCTCCTTTTTTATTAAAAAAAATTAATTGGGTGTATTACTAAGTTTAAAATTTGCTTGTAGTAATTCGAATTTTTTATTTATTTTCAATGTTTTACATTATTGTTTAATGGACGCGGGAAGCCAAATCATAGCGTCAAACTGTATTCCATTCTTACATATAAATAGTAGCTTTAACCTTCAATTTTTAAATTTGGAAATTAAAAATTTAAAGCCAAACATCTGTTTTTAAATAGAATTATTACTTATTCATTGTCTCTAAATATTTGTAAAAAAATACATATGAAAGGATATAAATTATTGAAAAATAGTACGATGATGTGTTAGTGATGTGGTATGTTGAAGTGCTAGTGATGTGGTTGTGTATTAAACCTTGAAAGGTTTGTTGGGAAAAATGTCACAACCCTATTTCGGGCAGGGGAACGACGTGCGCGGATCACGAACAAAGATTACAATTAACGACTTCTAAGAGAGTCGCTAAACAAACACCGTTAAATTACATAGTCATCAAAAGTAAAACATCCAAGTTTGAAGTCTTAACAATACGGTTACAAACTTTATCGAATAACAAACTTAATTTAAAATGACAAAGTTCATGCTAAGTCCTTCCAAATGGATGCAACTCCTACGTCAAAAGTGTGACAAAATGTCACAACTAAGTAGCGCCTTAGTTACCTGAGAATACATGTTAAAAATATGTCAACATAAAGTTGGTGAGTTCATAGGTGTAAGAGTTTGTAAAATAGACCCGTGGTTACGAGATTTCAAGTTATATTGCTTTACCACAATATCAAAAATGTATTACTATTGCCATAAGCTCATGAATCGAAAAGTTAACAATTGTTGCCTCACAAGTGTCCTATTCAAAACACTCGTACTTCTCAAATGATTATGCGTCCGTTTGTCCAGTTGGCGCGACCAACCCGGACGGAGGTGTCAACCCGATAGATATATTCACAATATTCGCGTTTAGGTCTGTAACTAACAATTCATGATAGAGGCCTATATAAAATGAATAGTGTTAACTTATGCATTAGGTAATAGTTTATAAGTACTTGTAACCACAAAAGAAAAGCATGTATTCTCACCCCAAAACAATTTCCAAAACAAGTAAAAATAGGGGCTATGAAACTCACAATTGGGAGCGAGCGTACGGTTGGATGTAATGCACGTACCAAAACAATTTACAAAGTGACGTTATAGTCTGAATTTCCATTCGAAAATCGTTATTGGTTGATGTTCGCGTTGTAAACAAAATCATGGAAATATAAGAAGACAACATCCAAAAATTACCAAACTTGGTATACAACATACAATATAGTTCACAAATGTTCTGTGAAAAATTGAGGATTTATAGACTTATAGATTATTCATAATCATTTAAAAGGTGAAGTAATTTGGGAAAAATAGCAAAAAAATTAATGAGAAATTCTGAAATTTTTACCAAGTCAGTTTCTATTCATTTTTATGTTCGTGTAAAATGTTCAAGTCTTTTTGAGAACGGGAACATTTGTTCCCAATGTTATACGTTTTAATGAGGCGTAAATCAAAAGACATATCAAAACACCTCCAAAAGGTGTGAAATTTTTATTATAGTGTCATTTTCTCAGGAAAATGACACATAAAATTTCCTATAATTATTTGGGGCTTAAAAGTATTCTTCATGAATATTTCACCTTTTATAGGCTTTGTTTGCATTAATCTAGGAAAAATACTTATGTTTTTCAATAAATTCCCATTTGTTGGTGCATATTTTGTGACAACAGCTTCTAGTTTGTAATAGTTAGGTTTAGAAGTCATTTTGTTAATCATTGTAATCGTTAACTTAAGTTTTGTATGTGTATTTTGTAGGTTCGTACTACCTTACAAGTTGTACGAACTTTAGAGTAGGTACGAACTTAGGTGCCTATATATACACAAGTCCGAATATTTTAGAAAATACATTTTTTAGAGGTTTTTCGGAGTTGTAAGTTCGAATAAAAGTGATCTTTACACATTTGTTTACTCGTTTGATTATCCTTTATGTTTATGTGAGGATTCTGCATTCGTATAAACAAGATTACCTCGTAGATCCGAATGCAAGGGGAGTTACAATTGGTATCAGAGCCTTCGAATTCGTTCGATTTGGTTCGGGGTAAAGAAACTTTAAGGAAACGAGAGATTACAAAAGAAGAAAACGCAATTTTGAAACTGAGAAACTCTGAGTTAGTTAATAAAGCTAAATTTGATAAAGAAGATTTAAAAGTTTTAAAAGACAAAGTGAACGAGCAGAGTCAAATACTTGACTTAGCTCGTGAGTATGTTTTGGATCTAACTAAACAATCTTCAAATAAAGAAAAAGAACTAGCAGATGCTAATGTTAGAATTGTAAGTCTTAATAGGACAATTGAACTAAAAGGATTTTCAGTTGAAACCGTAGATAGTCTATTAAATGTTCAAGAAGCTGACTCTACTACACGACCAGCAGTCTCTGAGATGGTAGACATCACCGAGTCAACCAAGTCCAGAGAGAGTTAAGTCAGGGACCAATGAAGAGTCAAAAACTAAAATTGAGTTTGTTAGACCTAAAATAGAAGATGTAGAATAAAATTGAAAAAGGTAAATGTTAGGAATATAAATAGGATTTGCATGTGTATTATTTGTATTAAATGTGAGTTGTATGAGATTAGTATAAATAGGTGGTTAACCTTTGTCATTTGTAACACTTACATTGATAATAATCATTTGGTGCTTAATAGAAAAATCATTCAACCAAATTCTCTTTGAACTATCATCATAATATTGCTTGAATATGTTTAACAATTGGTATCAAAGCATCTTGTATTTTGAACATGTTTTCCTTATCAAGCAGACTCTTTTTGTCTTCGTAGTTTAGCTCTTTGATATATCCTTTAATTCTCTTTGATTCTTCTGCTTTAAACTCTTAAATTTTCTTTGCTTTAACTCTTTGAGCTTTCTTTTTTTTAACTCTTTGAGCTTTCTTTGCTTGAGATCTTAATATATCGTCTTTGAATTCTTTGGTATTGAGATCTAGAACTTTCTTTTGAGATCTAGAATTCTCTTTCCTTTGATCCTTCTTTGATATTGATCTCTTGAAACTTTGATCTTTTTTTAGTACTTTCGAAGCTTCTCTTCTATTGCTCCCCCTCAGTAAACAAACAGAATTGAAATACCAAGCGAATCTCAAGGCTCAAAAGAAAGCCTGGGAGAAGCGTTCGTGCTTCACGCGCCATAAAAATGGACATGTAGCAAGTGTGTGTCCATATAAGAAATTAAGAGTTTCGACAAATGATAATCCAAGGAGCACTTCTCCTGAAACAGGAAGCTCAAATGGAGAATCAATTCGGTCGAAACCTTCAAAAAGTTATAACAACCCCAACAAAAGTTTTTCTAACCTAAATAGTAGTAATAGAATTTTCATAATTCGAATTATAACTATAAATCTATGGTTAGATATTCTTCAAACCAAAGGCCAGTCAATCAGAGACTTTTCCAAAAGTCTCCGGATAGAAGGCTTAGTGGTAACTCCTCCCATTTCCCAACAAGTGAGAGTCCAGAGTATCCAAGTCACCTGAAAGGCGAGATGAATATCTGAAGGACTTTACATTTGTTGATGAGAATGGTCGATCCAAGTCCGTGGTGGCTTGGGTCCCCCCTTAATAACTATTGTTTTTATCTAGTGTGTAGGAACACAGACTTCAAAGGCTACAAGTTCAGCAGAAGACGTAGCGACTGAGGGGGAGATAAGATCAAATCTTGGATGATAATCTAGCTGATTTGTATCGTAAGGCTTTTGATAAATCAAGTTTTGAATTGTTAGTCCACATCGTTGGAATGACATATCATGAGTGACATATCTCCCTTAAGAACTTTTATCTATCTTTATTTCTTAGTATTTTTAGTTAGTTTGAAAAACCTATAAAAATATGAGTGTCACTGTAATGACGCGAAGAAATGACGAAAACATTAACCATGCCTAGAAAATTATTATATGTGTGGCTTTTAGATGTAGTACATACACAGTAAAAAGTACTTTAAATATAAAAGTAACTAATAGCTTCATCATACGATGTATTGGTAGGCATACGACATAACGGTTTTCAAGTACCTAATCTATATTAAATAATACGATTTTTCTGTGAAATCTCTATTCTGATGTATGACATTAAGTCTTAATTCTTAGGAGATAGATTGTACCTGAATACATGTTATTGGATAAATATAAATCATTTCATCTGGGGGTTCACTAACTATTTCTTTTGCTACATCTTGAAACATGCTGACCTAGACTCAGTCAGTGTATCCTAAAAATAGAGCAAACTTGACCGCGAAACAAGAATACCGTTTTCAAGGTCTCTAGTCAAACTATGTCGCTTTGTTGTTCGAAAGTACAGACCTGTCACCTCTGGTTTGATTTTAGATTTGTTTGCCTCTAACCCTAGTCTCATCCAGTCTCTTCACATGTACAAAAGTACATTGCTCCTAATATAAAGGACCTGACTTTAAAGATGACATTAAGTTAAAACATCCGATACATGGAATTTTGGACTCTCTTGATTCTAAGGGTATATCAAATTTGAGATACATAGATAATCGTGAACAATAACTAACATTGTACTTGAAAATTCTGAGTGTTAACTGCTTAAGTGGACAACAATACCGATAATCGTCGTGAACTATAAATTACATACATAATAACATCGAAATAATTCAATTCCTAACTGTATATCTGTGACAATCGTCAAAAATCTCAGGTCATTAACGCACTTAAATTTCTAGTCTATCTAAATTACATTTACAGCACTCTAAAATCCTAGTGAAAAGTCTAGGTTACGACTCCTTAAGTACCGAAACCGTGAGTTACCGAAATCGCGTAACGTTTTAGGAGATTGCTTAGCGGACTTTAAGACCGTAAACAACATTAAATTAGGTTACAAAGTGCCAAAGAAAATAATTGAAATCTAATTTCATTCATCAACACAAAATACTTATCATATCTCAAAAATCAGAAATAACCGAAATTCCGTAACTCGGTAAACGCGACTCGAATCGAATAAATGAAACTCGAATCCGACAAACTAATACTTAAAAACCCATTATAAACAATCTAAATACAATTTGAAGTATTTTAGAAATTTAGAACATCAATTTTTATAACCTTAATATTAAGCATAAAAACAACAAAATTTAAAGCCTTGAAATGTACAAGACTTGTGCAATTTTGCTCAAATAAATAACACAATTAATATAAATTATATTTTGACAAAAAAAAATGAAAATTAGAACTCATTTTAATCCCTAAAAACCGGACCCCCTGATGTGTAAATATCTAGTTATAGAAATTAGTAAACAAGTCAAAGCTAACTATTACACAACTAGGCAAGTGTACCTAATCGGATAGTAGTATAGCAGTGATAAGTCTACCGGGTAGTCTCTCACAGGAACAGTTTATATGTATTCTGAGATTTATTTGTCTAATCTATAAATAAGATAAAGGGATAATGCCTCTTAATGACAGGCAGTCAAAAGGTTATTTAAACTAAAGAAAGCAACTAAATTGATAATTAAATAGAGGGATAGAAGTATGCTCATCTAGACATTCCACCACTAGAGTTGGATAATACTTTACATGAAATTTACGTATGGGAGTTAATAACCTAAACTACTTGTTTTCACAATGCAGTCGTTTAAATGAGATCATAAAGAGCAAGTGTCATTGACAAATTAATATTCCCAATTATGGTTAATCAACTCAACTAACATGACAATTTAATCTTATAATCCTAGTGTCCTAGAGATTACTAAATCATACAAGATGTCTCTCAATATGATTCATCCATATTCTAATTAATTAACCTAATTCAATTCCTTTATTGTGTCCAATTAAAAGTAAGTGTAATATGACAATCTAAGAGTTCTCACTCATTAGCACAATTACTACACCAATTAATAAGCCAAATTTAATTAAATACAAATGGTTCTACGATTAAATATCATATCATACGCAAATCATGAATTAAATATTAAAAACCCAACATCTAGGGTTAATAGTCTAGATGAACACAAAGTAATTAGCATATTGTCCTAGGTTCAATCAAACAAATCATAATAATCAAAGAATGATTAATAATGTGGTTACAAACATAAATCAAACATTAAATAAACAAGATTCGAATGAAAAGAAATCAATACTAACTTCTATGATGATTACAAGAGGATAGATCACTTAGGGTGTCCCCAAAAGCTCTCCAAAAACTCCCAAAATCGTCCTTAATCCGTAGCTAATCAAAAAGTTCATGATAATTAGGTTTTAGGGTATAATTTAAGCCAAAAAGCTGTAACCGACCCTTCTACCCGGCGGGGAATGCAAGTACTCGGCGGGTACTATAGCCTTCCCACCCGGATGAGTGCTCTGTACATGGCTAGGCTAAAAGTGGAAGTTTTCATGAGTACCCGGCGGGTACTATGGGTACCCGGCGGGTAAAAGTGCATTTTCAGCCCTAGGCCCCTTCTTGAAAGTTGTAGCCCTCTGAGTTCCGGAGATTTGGGCACTTGAATCACCTCAATTGGAGTCCGTATGAAGGAGTTATGGCCAAAACCGTGGAGCCTCGCAAAAGCTGCAAAAATCCATCAACTCTTGATCTTTTCTTCATATCTTTCCGATCTCTTCTCGGTTATTAACCTGAAACTAAACTAGACTAATTAAGTACTAAAAGATTATAAAATGACTAAAATAATATACAAATTGGATCGATATCGCCTCTATAAATATGTCTAATTTAGGCGATATCACCCCCCTCCCCTCTCTCATTTTTCCACTCAAAACTCCACTAACTACATTAGATTCCATGCAAAAGTCTTCTACCACTTACACACTCTTCCTCTCATCATTTCTCTCATTTTCTCTCAAGAAAACACACACAAAATCTCTATTTTCACACACTAAACTCCAAATAATATTCATCCAAAGATCATAATCTCAAAGGTGTGCTTCCATTAAAACACATCTCTTAAGGTATAATCACCATTCCTAGCTTCCATTTCATACTTTCTTTATGTTTATTTCATGTAAATACATGGATTTTATGCCTATCTCATAGCTAAAATTCTCATTCAAGGGTTTATGGTTTGTAGGTTCCCTTACACTTGTATAAGTGTTAAAACAAAAGGGCAACCCATGATTAAACCGAAATCAAACCGAAAAATCATCTTTTTAGTGTTTGAATGCTTATTTACTTGTTCTTGCTAGATTAAATGGTTTAAATTGTTAAAAATCATTCCTAACACATCTTGGATGTATTTTAACACCAAGAATGTGTTAGAACAAAGATTCAAAGGATTCAATGATCAAAAGCTTGGTTGCAAGGTTGTGTTCTTCTTGAAGAACCAAAAACCCAATTATTGGACTTGCATGCACTAAAATTTGTAGCTAGATCTTAATCTTTGTTAAAATATGTTTATGTGTATGAAAAAAAACATGTTCATGCATAAAAGACAAGGCCTAAATCATTGGATGAGGTC
The DNA here is from genome assembly GCA_963921325.1 of Logfia minima. Lineage (NCBI taxonomy): Eukaryota > Viridiplantae > Streptophyta > Magnoliopsida > Asterales > Asteraceae > Logfia > Logfia minima. The sequence continues at coordinate 22,123,258 of OY992770.1, forward strand.
TAAAAATCGTTTGGTAGTGAAGACACACCAAGAAGATTATTTTTGTCTTCTATGTAATCTCTCCAGATTTTGACCCCACTTTGATCAACCATAACTCAGTCAATAATGGTCCAAAAATCTTGATTTTTTATTTTGGAATTTAGCTTAATGTCTTACCTTTAAAACCACAATGGTCTCACTCAAATCCATGGAGTATTCGACCTCCAAATGTATCACACAAAACTGATGCGCAAACAACTACCTTTCTGTGAGAAATCTTGTTGTGATACATGTTCATGGGGCTTAAGGTGTTCAATAAATTCAAAAAAATTGTTTTTAGACTCCTAACAAGTGTATCTCAGTAGAATAAAAATATGGTAATTTATCTTGTTTACCTTACATTTTTAGAAAATGCATGAACATCATGCATTGTTGTAAGCTTGTAAATTTCAAATACTTGTGTTGTGATGATTCAAAAATACATAAAGTGCTAGATAAAACGTGTGAAAACTTGGGGGATTATTTTTCTCATTAACTAGATCATAAAAAGAGTCTTGAAAATAAAAATGGGAATTTTTGGTAAAACATAAGTATTTTTCCTAAATTAATGCAAACAAAACCTATAAAAGGTGAAATAATCATGAAAAATACTTTTGGACACCAAATAATTATGGGAAAATTCTAGTGTCATTTTCTGATTTTCCTCAGAAAATGACACTATCCTCAAAATTTCACACTCTTTGGAAGTGTTTTGATATGTTTTCCGATTTACGTCTCGTTAAAACGCATAATGTTTGGAACCAAAGTTCCAGTGCTCAAAATGACTTGAAAATTTTACTCAAACCCGGTCGGTACGCACATTACATCCATCCGTTTGCTCACGCTTAATAGTGAGTTTACACAGCCCCTCTTTTTAACGTTTTGGGGTGAAAAGCATGCTATATGATTTAATTACTATATTTGGATTACAAACACTATTCTTATGCTTTACTTGATTTACGAATGCTATGCTTATACTATGCTCGTTTTACAAATGCTATGCTCGTTTTATAAATGTTATCTTTGATTTACAAATGCTATGCTATGTTATATGATATGCTTACTGTAAATCCCTTTGAGCGGATCCAAACGGGATTGCAACGTGTATTAGTTTGCGGAAAGGTATAATACACAACAAACAACAATAAAACAAGTGAAATGCAAGTGTTTTAGTGTAGGTTCGTATGTATTCGAAGATAGCCCTGTATATTCGAATATCTCAGTTCAAAAAGTGTTCCAAATGAAACAAACTAAGTTTGTTTATATAGTAGATAGGTTCGTACGAACCTATCTGCTACGGTTCGTACGAACTTACAATTTAACAACAAAAAGGCTAAGTTAATAATTTAAACACAATATTAACTACAAAACTAATAACAAACCTAACTATTACAAAACAAGAGCTGTTGTCACCAAAACGTGCACCAACAGACTCCCCCTTGATAATAGCTCTGTCTGTCTTCAGTCTTCTGGCTCTGTCGAATCTTGATTCTCGATCAACTCTGACGACTCTCAGCCCATAAGCCTTTTTCCACACACACCTTCACGACCCTCTGATACTTCCTACCTTCATGCCTCCAATCGTCTCTATAAAAGATCTTGGTTTCATGAAGCTTTATCAGATCGTCCTTTGATAAGTTTACCAGATGTAAACTATCATAAACTCTTATCAGCTCCTTCCCCTCAAAGTCTTCCATTACTGCCTCAGCAGTCTTGTTATCCACGTACCACCACTTCAGATTTCCAAGTATGTTTTGTGGCATTCTCTTCAACGGAACCCTCTTCAAACATTTGACTGGTCTATAGACCATCTTCATCCATGGTTTGTTCGTGATAGGATCAATCCTGGTCAGGTCTGGAACTCTTTTTCCCGGCTTTGGCTTTAAACTTTCAAAGTTATTTGATCTCCCTTCACGCTTTACTATTCTCTCCAAGGTACTAGCGTAAGGGTCATTTCCAATATTAACCAACTCTAGCCAAGCTAGTTCCTTCAATTCGATTTTCGGCAACGAGCTAAAAGTCTTCAGTTTGTTCTTCAAGTACTGAAGCCCATCATATCTTTTCAGAATGAACAGTTTCAGTTCGCTGTCATAAAACCAGCTTATGATGCCTCTTTTCAGCTCGCCCGATCCTCTGACTCTGATGTCACCTTTATATTTGATTTCTGGTTCCTTTTCAACTTTCTTGAACCATAACTTCTTCAACTCATCTCGAGTCGGTTCATCGTCTTCAGAATCTGATCCAACTTCAGATGCTAAGTCTTCCTCCAAGTTGATCACTTTCTCACCCTCTTGATCTTCAACCACTACTTGAGTAGTCGGTTGCTTTTCCACGACGAATTCGTCAATATCAGCATCAGTATCAGGAAAGACCTCTTCGTCTGATCTCCAATCAACAACTTCTTTATCCAGAATCTCTCCTTCTTCTAACTCATCATCATCACTATCAAAATCATCTAAACCAAGTAAAGCATCGATAGTCTCAGACTCTGTTAGACTTAAAGGGATATGCTCAGATCCACTTCCAACAACCTTATCAGCTTCATTTTCATTCTTCTTTGTACCCCACCCAGATGGTTCAACCTCTTCTTGAGGTTCTGAGGCACCTTGCCCAGATTTGCTCATACCATCCTTTTGACCAGACTCCCCCTGAGTCTGTGCTGCACCTTGCTCTTTGTGTGAAGAGCCAGGCAGCTCACCTTCTTTGGGTGCATTGGGATCATCGTCTTCACTATCGTCAACCCTGAATATCAATTCATCTTCTCTGCACCCTGAACTCTCCCCCTGAGCTGTCTCGCATCTCAGGCGAGAAATAACAATCTCGTTTTGGCGAACCTTCCTTTTCAAAGCCTTATGTTGTGAGACAAGTTTTTCATTTAGCTCGGTTAAGGTAGAGATGCGTTCGTCTTGGACCTTAACAACGGAGACCAAGGCCTTAACGTCGGTTATCAAATGTGTGACCTTTTGCTCAAGAGAGAAAGTGGGGTCAGACAAGTCGATGGGTTGAGATAAAAATGGAGCGGTGACAGGAGTGGGTGTTGGTGTCTGAGTTGGTGTTGGAGCTGGAGTTGGTGTTGGAGCTGGAGTTGGAGTTGGAGCTGGAGTTGGAGTTGGAGCTGGAGTTGGAGTTGGAGCTGGAGTTGGAGCTGGAGTTGGAGTTGGAGTGGGAGATGGTTGCACGGGGGTTGGAGTTGAAGTGATGAGACGGGGAGTGGCACCACCTTCACGAATGACAACACCAGTTGGTCGCTGGCGCTTCCGAGCCCTTAGCTCAAACCCAGAGATGTCCTCTTCTTTAGGAACATAGTCCTCATCTTCTTGGACCTTTCTCTTCCCCTTTTCCTTTTCTCTGGCAGCCTTGGGGTCAATCAGCACCCCCTTAGAGCCCTGGAAACCTATCATTGGAGGATCGGAATCATTTCCATCCTCATTATCATCATCGTCATCATCGGACTCAGTGGCCTCAGAATCAACAACGTCTGATGGCCCTGCAACGTTCTCAGAGAAAAATCTATCGATTTCTCTAAGTTCCTCCTCGACAGCCAATCTTTGTGAGCTCAAAGCAGCATCACTTGGGCCGGCACCGCCCTGAAGAACATCTCGAACCAACCCTTCAGCAATACTAGGGTCAACGGGTTCATTTCCATGAACATGCTCAACATTGAGTAGAATATCCTCAAGCACCTCTTGCTGAAGATCAGCCGGAGGTGATTCTGGAACCGGATCCTGAACAGGAACCTGTGGAATCTCTACATCCTGGGGCTGGGGCTCATCCAACCAACCATCATTTGGTGGAGCCTGATAGTTAGCGTTGATAACAGCCCCAAAGAGTGCAGTGAGCTGAGGTCGGTCATCAATGGCACGGCGACTGTCGTGACTCAAACAGTGCCCAAAAATCTTTTTATCGATCGGCATCAAGTGCATCGGATCTACAGCGGGGAGGTTGGGAATCAGGGCATTCAGAATCATCATAATAAACCGAGGGTACAAGATGAACTGATCTTTGACGCTCCCCCTAATTTGCTTCACCATCTCATCAAAAAAGAACTGAGAGAAGCTGAACGGCTTGTTATATACCAGGGAAATCATCCCAGACTGCATCTGATGATTCATGGTATCAAAACCTGCCTTCTTTGGTCCAAAAGATACCAACAGGATGTGCATTAGGTATCTCCACTGACCGAAAAGTAAACTCTTTTTATATTGGGTATGGTTAAGATCCCCAACATAACCCATGCGCTGAAAAGTGCCAGATCTAAGAGTCAGTGGGCAAGTTGTTGGTCCAGCTTCCTGAGCTTCGGTTCCCAACTGCAGAACCTCCCTGAGAACATTAGCTGAAAAAGTGATATCTGTCCCATTGACAGTGGACCGAATCACAGGAGGTGCAGCATCCGCAATATACACAGCATTGCCCCAGAACTGCTGCAAGTGTGCAAGCCTCAGGGTCGGAGAATGAGTCAAAGCAACAAAGACCCGCGAGCGCATGATGAACTCCAACATGCCTCGGAAAGGAGCGGTGTTCGGGTCATCAAGATTGAAGGTGATCACTTGATTGTGCTTGTTAGAGAACGGTCGTTGAGCAGCCATCTCTGCACACAGAAAAACAAACACACCACAAATAGATAATAATAAAGTTAGTTAAATAACATAATTAATTTAGAGCCCAGCAACAAGAGTCTACAATTAAAAATGATAAAAAATAAGGTTTTATTATTATTTTCATTTTTTGTTCGAACCTAAGTAGGTTCGTACGAACCTATAGGTTCGTACGAACTTACATGTCCTGTGTATCTTCGTACGAACCTAAGGTTTGACTAAGTCAAACTTTAATTCGTATGAACTTACACTTGACTAGGTTCGAACGATGAACACTAAAAAATAATTTCAAAAATTTTAACACTTAAAACATGATCAGGGCATGGATTAAGGTTCCATTAGGTGCGTTTAACCGTAAGGAACAAGAATCAACAACATTTAATCATAAACACATGTCTTATTTTGATTTTAAGTTCGGTTTTGCAAAACCCAAATAAAATCCGAATGTTACATGATTGAATGATTCAAATGAAGTAAAAGTTACTCACTTAGATTCGTATTGGAATTGTAAAGATATTTAACGGATTAATAGAACACAATACGGTTCTAAGATTGAATTTTGATTCGAAAATAGAAGTCCGTGGCTAAGTTCGTATGGAGGTTCGAAGGCACTATGTAGGTTCGTACGAAGATAGATTCGAAGGGTTTTGGATAGTGTGAAAGATTTTGACCAGGTTAACCTTTTTATATCCAGGCTAGGTTCGTACGAACCTAGCTTTCGAACCTGGGTCAGGTTCGTACAAACCTTACGTTCGAACCTAGGTTAGAAATTTAAAAACTTAGCATTTTTCAAATCAAAAATTATATAGCGATGACAAATATACTTAGGCAATTAATTTAGCAAGATTTGAGCAATTAAACAAAATAAATGTAAGTATTTCCCTAAAATGAAGAACATTTATTGAAAAAATAAAGTAAAATGACATAAAATTTAAAATGCAAATATGAAATTGTTCATATTTTGGAAAATACATTCTTTTTGAGATTGTCACTGATACAAAGATCGAATTAGCCATGATGAGTTCAAATACACAGTGAGGAAATAATTTATTCCTATGTTATTATGTATGCAATACATAGTTCAAAACGATTATCGGTATTGTTGTCCACCTAAACACTCAACACTTAGAATTTTCAAGTACACATTTAGTTATTGTTTACGATCATCTATGTATCTCATATTTGACATACTCAAAGAATCAAGAAAGTCCAGAAATACAAGTATCGGATAATTTATTTTATTTCATCTTTAAAGTCAAGTCCTTTTAAATATATTTTTTATAGCAATGTACTTTGGTACATGTCAGTTATAGAACAAGAATAGGGTTAGAGACAAACAAATCTAAAATCAAACCAGAGGTGACAGGTCTGTACTTTCGTACAACAAAGCGACATAGTTTGACTAGAGACCTTGAAAACGGTATTCTTGTTTCGCGGTCAAGTTTGCTCCATTTTTAGGATACACTGACTGAAACTAGGTCAGCATGTTTCTAGATGTAGCAGAAGAAACAGTCAGTGAACCCCCCAGATGAGTTGATTTATTTTATCCAATACATGTATTCAAGTACAGTCTATCTTCTAAGAATTAAGACCTAAGTCATACATCAACATAGAGAGTTGCACAAAATAATCGTTTTATTTTAATATTTAGAAGTACTTGAAAACCTGTATGTTGTTTGTCTGCCGATACATCGTATGATGAAGCTATGTATTACATTAAGATTTAAGGCATTTTTACTGTGTAAGAACTACATCTAAAGCCATACATATAAAATGTTCTAGGCATGGGTAATGTTTTCATCATTTCTTTGCAATATTACAGTGACGCTCAATTTTTACAAATTTTTGCAAAGATAGAAATAGGATAGAAATAAAATTTAAACTACAACTAGACACATGTTCTTGTGGGAAATAACTTACTCAGGATTACTCATCCCATTTAATTGGATTAATAACTCAAATCGAGACCGATCAAAAGCCTTAGTATAAAGGTCGGCTAGATTGTCATCAGTGGGGACCTTAACTAATTTAATCAAATGTTTTTCAGCACAGTCACGAATAAAATGATGTCTAATGTCAATATGTTTCGTCTTACTATGCTTAACAGGATTATTAGTTATGGACATGGTTGATTGGTTATCTATCATAATAGGGGTATTTGTGAAGTTCACACCATAGTCACGCAGCTGTTGTTGTATCCACTGTTGGGACATATTATTGTGACAACAGATCTAGCTTGTAATAGGACTAGTGTATTTATTGTCAAACTTGTATAAATTGGTTTAGACTCGTAAATATATGATATTAACTTGTTATTATTATTTGTTAAATGTTATTGAACAAGTATCGATTTCAAGTTAAAGTCAAAATTCACAAATTGAGAAGTCAACTCGCAGGTTTGACCTGCGAGTTGAGATCTCATCTCGCAACCATCTGGACTCGCAGCTCTCAGCTGCGAGTTGAGATCTGGGCTCGCTGATATCTGGACTCGCAGGTCTTACCTGCGAGTTGAGATCTGGGCTCGCAATCATCTGGACTCGCAGGCCCATGGGCTGCGAGTTGAGTCAACTCGCAAAGCCCATGGCCTGCGAGTTGAACCAGATATAAATATTTTAATGCTGCTCATTATTATGAGAGACCTAGAAATCCGTGCTATAATTACACACACCAAATATTTTAAGTATTTCTCTCCTCGAAATCTGTGCAGATATAAAAGCATTTATTGAATAAGCTCGGTTTTGACTGTTTAACACTAGTTAATATCAAAACGAAGCTTGTTAATTAATTGCAAAGTTATATAAGCAATAAACCTTAAGTATTGAGGGATTCCGCACCTCAATACCTAAAAGATAATCCGTTATCGCTAACCAAGATCTAGAGACTTACATCCACAACACTTGTGAACAACAACTACCTGCTGCTACATACTCAGCCTCACAGGTTGAGATAGCGACCGTGGTTTGCTTCTTACATTGCCATGAGACAATGCGACCACCTAGTAATTGACAACCACCAGTGGTTGATTTCCTGTTCAAGTTGCAACCGCCATAATCTGAGTCGGTGTAGGCTACAAAGTCAAAATTGCCTCCAGAGGGATACCAAAGACCTAACTTCGGTTTTCCCTTTAGATATCGCAGAATTCTCTTTGCTGCCTTCATGTGTGACTCTTTAGGATTTGATTGAAAACGAGCACACAGACATACTGCAAACATTATGTCTGGTCTTGAAGCCGTAAAATACATGAGAGAACCAATAATGGCCCGATAGTGAGTCGGATCCACATCTTCAGTACTCTCAGTATCTGGTCCGAGACCATGATTTAGTTGAATTGGAGTGCCATAAGACGAGCTATCGTGCATATTGAAACGAGATAACATTTCATGCACATATTTTGTCTGATGAATGAAGAATCCCTCCTTCTTTTGATCAACTTGTAATCCTAAGAAGAAGTTCAACTCACCCATGGCACTCATTTCGAATCTCCTCTTCATCACTTGTTCAAAGTCTCTGCACATATTCTCGTCAGATGACCCAAATATAATGTCATCGACATAGACTTGTACAAGTAGGAAATCATCCTTTTTCCACTTAACGAACAAAGTACTATCTATCTGTCCTCTCTTGAACCCATTTTCCAAGAGATAGGTAGATAGTGTTTCATACCAAGCCCTTGGTGCTTGATGCAGTCCATACAAGGCCTTGTCTAATTTATAGACTCGGTCTGGATGGTCTGGATCACTGAACCCTGGAGCTTGTTGAACAAAAACTAGTTCCTGAACTTTTCCATAAAGAAAGGCACTTTTAACGTCGAGTTGATAGACTTTAATTCTTTTATGTGCAGCATATGCTAGAAACAATCGAATTGCTTCTAACCTTGCTACTGGTGCAAACACCTCAGTGTAGTCTATCCCTTCCTGTTGGTTAAATCCTTGAACTACTAGCCTCGCCTTGTTTCGAATTACGATTCCTTTATCATCACGTTTGCATTTAAACACCCATCTGGTGCCTATTGCATATTCTCCTTTGGGCAGATCAACTAGCTCCCAAACTTTGAGCTTTTTGAATTGAGCAAGTTCCTCTTGCATTGCTTCTACCCAGGAGTTATCCTTGAGAGCCATTTGAACATTTTTCGGCTCTATTTGAGATATAAAACAACTGTACAGACACTTATGCATGATCCCTGTGTCTTGAATCGATACATATAGACTGGAGCTGTCAGATATCTCTCTACGAGTTTTTACTCGAGAGCTCGGATCACCAATGATATTATCAGTTGGATGATACTTATTCAGACGAGTCGAAATCGTAGAATCAACCGGTAGGTCAGATCCTAGATTTGATCCAATCTCCCCCTCTGGTGTTGCTTCTTTTGTAGGAGTTTCTTGCACAAAATTGGTAACTTCAGAAGAAGAAGGAATATCGATTGATGTGGGATCAAAGTCTAAAACCGGATCAACCATTACTTCTTTCCCTTTATCATTTGCATCTTCTGAACTTGGAACACTAGATCTTGGTGCAAATATATTATTTTCACCATCATCTAGTATAACATGTTCTAATCCTAAAGTGTCATCTTCACTTACGATCGGAAGATTAAATGACTTGAAAACAGCGTCATAATTAAATAACCAAACTGGTCCTGTTTGTATAGTTGGAGTATAAGATGTGACTTGTATGTTATATACAATCTCAACTCTTTCAGATGTCTTATTATAGACTCTTTTGTTTGGAGATCCGGCTTCATAACCTAGGAAAAATCCCTCGTCAGCCTTTTCACCAAATTTTGGTTGATTTTTAGTCTTTAATAAGGTACACTGAACACCGAAGGGTTCTAGACCAGTAAGATTTGGTTTTCGACCGTTTAGAAGCTCATAACACGTTTTGTTATGCTTTTTCACGATTAAAACCCGATTAAGTACATGACAGGCTGTATTCACTGCTTCTCCCTAGAAAATGACGGGAAGCCTTGAATCAGCCAGCATAGTTCTTGCTGCTTCAATTAAGGTTCTATTCTTTCGTTCAACGACACCATTTTGTTGTGGCTCATAGGGTGCACTAAACTGATGTTGAATTCCCTTGCTTAAGCAAAAGACGTTCATCACCGAGTTTTTGAACTCTAGGCCATTGTCGCTTCTAATCTTTCTGACTCCTCGTCCATATTGATGTTCAATCTGGGTAAAGAAATTCATCAGCAATTCAGCCGTCTCATCCTTTGTTCCCAAAAAGAATACCCATGAGAAACGCGAGAAGTCATCAGTGACGACTAGGGAGTAGTGTTTACCGCCTATACTCCTTGCATTCACAGGACCAAATAAATCCATGTGAAGAAGATCAAAAATTGAGGCATTGGAATTTTGAGATTTTGACTTATGAGGATTCTTGTGCTGTTTTCCTTTCTGACATGGCACACATTTGTCCTCTAGTCCAAACCTCTGCATTGGTACACCTAGCACTAGTCCATTTCTGACAATGTAGTTCATCTTTCTAAAGTGCAGGTGAGCCATTTTCCGATGCCACAGCTGAGAATCATTCTCAGATGCCTTGGATATAAGACATGTTGACTCCTGCACTGTTTCAGAAACACTCATGTCCATTACATAAGTGTCATTCTTTCTAGGAGCCCTCATGATTATCCATTCTTCTGGAATGAAAAATCCCGGTTTTAATATAAGTGCTTCTCTATCCGTGAAATGGACTGGATGTCCTTTATCACAAATCTGAGATACACTCATAAGATTGTGCTTTAGCTCCTCAACATAGTTGACTTGCTCTAGCATAATCTTCCCATTCGTTACTTTACCTAATCCTGTTATTAGCCCACCTTTAGATCCAGCGAAATTCACGTATCCTCCTTTCTTGTGTATGAAGTCCACAAGAAGCTGTCTTTCCCCCGTCATATGCCTGGAGCAACCACTATCAACATACCACCAGTTAATAGCTCTTCTGGTCAACTCCTGCACATAAATTGAAAACAGTTAGTCGTTAAGGGGAACCCAAGCCACGACGGACTTGGATTTACCATTTTCATCTACGAATGTAAACTCCTTCAAGTATCCATTGCTCTTATAAGTAGAGCTAGATGCTTTGGGAATCGCATTCGCGTGAGAATGGGAGGAGCTACCACTAGGCTTTCGCTCAGGAGACTTTTGAAAAAGTCTCGGGTTGACAGGCCTAGGGTTTGATGTAGATCTAACCATAGTAGGATAGTTATAACTAGAATTTTGATAATTCCTATTATTACTATTAGGGTTGTTAAAACGGTTGTTAGGAGTTTGAAATCTCTGTGGAGTCTTAGACCTTGAAGACTGTCCATGAGAACTATCTCCAGAAGAGGTGGTGCTCCTAGAACTATCATGAGTCGAAAACTTAACAGATTTTAATGAGGGTTGAATTTTCTGAGAACTTGGTGTTCTCTTAAATCCCAACCCAATTCTCCCAGAAGTGCTTGCATTTTCATTTAAGTTATTCATTCGTGTGAAAACACTAGCAGTTCTTTGTTTTAAACTTATTTTCTCAGGAGATGTATTTTTCCTTTCCTGAGTCAAATTTGTTTTACAGGTGATTGGTCTTTCTTCACCTGTGATTTTCCAATTTTGCCCTTGTTTGGACAAATACTTGCAACATGCCCTTTTTGATGGCATGTGAAGCATGAACGTTTCACTAACGCCTTTTTAGGGGCCTTTTGAATCGCTAGCCTGTCCAATTCAGGCAAACTTGGAGAGAATTCAATCATAACCTTTTTACCCTTATTAAGTATATTTTCATTTTCAGGCTTGGGTAAATCAAGATCAACTCTATTCTCTACCTTTTCTTTGACATTTCCTTGTTCAACCATATTCTCTTTTACAAAACTCATTTTTATTTTAGATGGTATAGAAATGTCAGTAGATGTTGATTCAGGTTCAGTACTAGTTTCAGCTTTCGCAGGCCTAACGAATTGTGTTAGACCAGGAACGGCTGGTTGTTTAGCAGAATCATCAGCAGTTGACATCTTAGTGTCATCAGAAATAAAAGAGTAGTTGTGGTTAAAGGGAGGAGGGCTTTCTGTATAACCCATTCCCCTGTGATCACCAGGCTGTTTTCCAACACTAAGCATATTGTCTAAGGTTTCAATAGAAAATTTTCTTAACTCTAGTTTCCTGTTAAGATCAGCTATTCTAACCTTAGCATCAGCTAACTCTTTTTCTTTATCAGAAGACAGTTTTGTTAAATCTAAAATATGTTCATGAGCCAAGTCATTTCTTACACTTTGCTCATTTAACTTTTCTTTTAAATATTTTATGTCTTCTTTATCAGATTTTGCTTTACTAAGTAATTCAGAGTTTCTGATATTTAGCCTAGTGTTTTCTTCTTTTAGAGATTTTAACTGAGATGTAATCATATCAGATGATTCTACTAACTTCTCAGCCTGTTCCTGAAAACTAGTAAAAAGAACACATGCTTTAACAACCATATCAAGACTGAGTACTACCTTTTGCTTTTCGGCATCCAGATTTGCCATGTATGCAATGAAGTCCTGTGAGCTCATATCCTCAGTTGATTTCAGCAGTTTGATTTCTGTCTTAGCTGCAGGCTCCTCAATCTCCATATCTGTTGCAGTGTCCTTATCTGAATCAGATCCTGCATTGCTTTCCTCCTTTTCTTTAGTAATGGAGGCCATAAATGCTTGTGGTTCCTCAGATTTTGAGCTCCAGTCATATGCTCCTTCTTGAGATTGAACCACCAGAGCTCTCGAGGTCTGATTACCTCCTGAGTTCTGGTTGTTTCCAAAAGAGCCTTGACTGTATTGTCTCTGATCATTCTGACTAGGAGTTTGATCCGTTTTAGGTCTTTGACATTCCCTAGCGAAATGCCCGAAACCATCACAGTTATAGCATTTAACTTTGGATTTATCAAAGCCTAGTTTGCTGCTTACGAACTTCCTCCCAGTTCTATTCATGAATCTCTGAGCTCTTCTTGCAATCATGGCCATTTGCCATTGCAAGTCCATCTCCTCAAGATCATCTTGATCCAATTGATCATAATCTTCATTTATTAGCTCAGGATCAGTGATTTTGCCTTTAATGAAATTCTCACGAGAAGCAACAAAAGAGGCAAGTAGGGCTACTTCCTCTTCAGCTGATTTCTTGCTCATGGGCATTGATTTAAAACCGCTTGATGTCCCAGTGTTTGGTTTGCTATCAATCCCTGATTCCTCAGATGATGCCATATAACAGACATTGCTACCCGAATTTCGAATAGCCGAGTCCGTTTCAGCCTCGTTAGTATAGAAGGCTGCAACTCCACCTGTACTAGTAGATACAGCGGAATCAGATCGTTTACCATGGTAAACACTCGGATCCTGAACCTGATCAGATCCGGTCTCTTTTCGCTGCATGTTTAAGTCATAAACTCGCAACTTCCCTATAACATCATCGAGAGTCAGAGTCTTGTAGTCAGCACTCTCCTTGATCATTAAGGTGTATATGTCCCATTTTGAAGGCAAAGCTTCAAGGAGTTTGTTACATCTCACAGTTTCAGTGAATGAAAGTCCACTGTTATCCAGTTCAGTCATTAGATGGTAATATCTAGTGATAATCTCCTCTAGTGACTCGCCTTTCATATACTTGAAGACATAAAACTGTTTGGTAATCAAGTCTGCTCTGCTTTCCTTGATCTTGTCATTCCCATCAAACCTCTTTTCTAACGCTAACCAAAGCTCTTTCGCGAATTGGTAACGTTTAAAAGTGTGTTTGATTTCTTGTGGAAGACACATAGTGATCGCAGACAAGGCCTTGTTTTCAGCCTCATACATCTTCTTGTCTTCATCTTTCATCATAGAGTAAGTACATAACTTTTGTTTACCCTCATATTCATATGTCGGTGTATCATATCCATCTTTGATACATATCCACATTCTGACATCATGAAACTTGGCAAAAGATTCAAATCGATCTCTCCACCAAAAGTAATCCTCTCCCTTAAGAAGTTTCGGTGGTGAGGCGGATTTACCAACCTCATGATCCATTTCAATCATTTTGTTTAAATTAGTCATCTTGTCAAAAAGTCGATAGAAGTTTGTAGAAGAACACAGATTTCCCACCAAAAATTATCGAAAATTTTCTGAGCAAAAATTTAAATTTTCTCAAACCAAAGATAGACAATGGTAAGCCTAAATTTAAATTTTGGAAGTAGAACAATTTTCCCTCCAAATAACCTTTTTTTTTTTTTTTTTTTTTTTTTTTTTTTTTTTTTTTTTTAAATAACTAGGTTCGTACGAACTTAGAACCAAAATTCAAATATTCGAACTTACTAGGTTCGTACGAACCTATAGGTTCGAATGCTATTCTGGGTAGGTTCGTACGACACTTTCTTGTCCGTACGAACTTGCTGTTCAAACTCAAATCTGAGCAAAAATTCAGATCTAGGAAGATTTAACCGTGGAAAATGGTTAGAACTTGTACAACTTGGTTCTAGAACACAAAAGGAAGCCGAAAGTACAACTTTTATCTTCCAAAACACTCTCAAATCTTGTTTTCTTTGTGTTTTATCAATCCCGAACCCAACAAAGACTTGTTGATGCTCTGATACCAATTGTAAATCCCTTTGAACGGATCCAAACGGGATTGCAACGTGTATTAGTTTGCGGAAAGGTATAATACACAACAAACAACAATAAAACAAGTGAAATGCAAGTGTTTTAGTGTAGGTTCGTATGTATTCGAAGATAGCCCTATATATTCGAATATCTCAGTTCAAAAAGTGTTCCAAATGAAACAAACTAAGTTTGTTTATATAGTAGATAGGTTCGTACGAACCTATCTGCTACTAGGTTCATACGAACCTATAGGTTCGTACGAACTTACAATTTAACAACAAAAAGGCTAAGTTAATAATTTAAACACAATATTAACTACAAAACTAATAACAAACCTAACTATTACAAAACAAGAGCTGTTGTCACCAAAGCGTGCACCAACACTTACTTTTGAATACTTGACATGGTTAAAATGTCGTATTGATTACGAATAATGTCGTGAATGTTTTCCGTTTATACGAACATGATTATATGCTTGTTTTCTATCGTATCTAAAGTCCCCGGTATATCTACACGACCATTAACTCTATATGAGCCAAATGATGCATATGAATAGTACTATTTGGGAGCGAGACCACCTCCCCACTCACGCGGCCATGTGAGTGCATCCCATCATCCTAAATGCCAACGATATGGCATCTCTCTTTGGGGCAAAGGTTTATCGGTTGTAGGTTTGGTTGTGGACTCAAGCATAATAATTCATTGTGACTATAGACATTATAACGTGATAGCATAGAAATTTCATAAACGACTATAAACGTATGACGTTTTGACATTTGAAATGACATCTCTCTGAAACTATAAACTTACAACTCGAGCTTTACAATGGCCTTGTCATTTGAAACGATATTTCTTTGAAACTATAAACTTACGACCCGAGCTTTACAATGACTTTGTCATTTGAAACGATATTTCTTTGAAACTATAAACTTTACGACCCGAACTTGACCATGACTTTGTCATTTTAAACGATATTTCTTTAAAACCATAAATTTTATAACCTGAGTTTTATAGTATAAATCATTGTGGTTTTGGACAATGATACACGTGGTTTCATAATAACGCCTCGCATTCTTATGAACTTCGACATAATAATCCATTGAGATTATAAACGTTTTGATATTGATTTGATGATCCATTGACTTTATAAACGTAACGTGAACTTATTAAATAGTACAATATGAGTTTTATAAACATAACTTGAACTTATTAAACACTATATCTTGAGTTTTATAAACGTGAATTGAATATTCCTTTGAAAATATGAGTGTGGCGTTATAAATGAATCACGACTTTTAATTGAGTATAAAAAAGGGATCGCTCCTAAATGAGCCTCGTTCTTAAATAAACCTCTTTTGCAAACAAAACATCGATTCACAAATGAATCTAGCTATCAAATGAATATCGCTCTTAAATGAGCCTTGTTTTAATGAATTACTTTTATAATTATCCGCGCAATAGCATTTGACTATCCTAAAAATTTATTTCAAGAACTTATCAGATGATTATCATCTTTGTATGAGCCTCGGCACTAAATAGACTACTTTTGCGAACTAATCACGTAGTAACGTGGAACTTTTAAACTAGACTTTGTAAACACTTGAAAAGGGTCTTTCATTACACAAAACATGTGTACTCACCAACTATGTTTCATAGTTGACCTATTTACTTTTACATGCTTTTCAGGAATTAGTCACCACTTGTTTATTGAAGCTAACCCGTTATATGATCTATGCTGCTGTAGCGTTACAAGATTTTCTCTTTTGAATGTAATCGCATGTTTAGATTATTTACTTTTGTGCTGTAAACGCTTGTAAGACTTTATGTAATGTATTAATTGTAGACCGTTAAACGGTGATCTTTTGTAATTTTTGATTATGAAATCATTATACTGTTACATCTCGTGTTTCCGCTTTGGCGGGGTGTGACAATATCGTACGCATTATGGCTAATATGATCTTCGTAACAGTGACTTTTCGAAAAGGAATGCGCTTTTTAATATGAATAATTTCATATTTGTTTGTTTATTTGTAGTTATTTTTCATTTTTAATTGGTACAAATTTAAGTTCTTACTAAATGGGGAGATAATTACTTTTGATTGTTTATCTATACGATTGAAGAAACAACTTGAATGCGATTAGTTCAAAGCCTAGGTATGACAAAACATTGAAGCTAGAAGATCTAAATTCGAGGAGGATATAGGGGTTTGCGTGTAAACAGACCGAAAGTGATGATGAAAGTGATGATGACGATGATATTCCACAGAGTTGGATGAATCTAGATCTAATAAAACTTGGATCTCACTTAAGGTCTCCTTTTGCTACGGATAAAGGCTAAAATAAGTTAAATGAAGACGATGATTATAAATTGCAAAATGATGATGCTGATTCTAGTAATGATACTAACTAGACGGTCCAACAAGAAGACGGTCTAGTGGGGTTATCATTAGTGAGCCGACTGCGTAATCCACAATCATCACCACATCCAAAATCACAACAATGATTCCAACCGTACCTATTACGAATATTTCACCACAGTGAGATAAATCCCTTGTTGAAGAGCGTGGCATCTCAGGGGGAGAAGCCTGGTAAGTGGAGAAGACCGGTTGTAAAGAGGATGCGTTGAGAAAGAAACAAAAACATAGACGATGATCCCAGTGACCGAATGTTGGAGGGTTGCCTAGCAATAAACCAATTTGAGCTGCCTAACTCTTCAACTGGAAGACTTGGTTAGCTTGAACAGGCTAAGGGGGAGTCTAGTCAATCTAACATAGACAAATACCATTGAAGTGACGAGTTTAATAGTGATAAATCTGAGTTAGAAGATACCTAGAGAAGTTTAGTTCAGAAAATGAAGAAATGTCTGAAGGTGAATCGTAGTGATAGACCTAGAGGAGTTAAGATCTGAAACAGATGAAATTCCTAACGGTGACTCGGAAGCTACAAGATTTGTTGAGGGTGCATGACATGATCTGATAAATATGTTAGAAACTACAGAGATAGTTAGAGACATGAAGATTGAAGATGTCAGAGGGTACTGAAGACTTTGTGGAGAAGGTGTTCTATGCAGGAAGACAAAAGAGCTTAACAGAATCAAGATCGAAGACAACTCAGGTGACAACATCTCAGTTGAAACTAGAGCTATGGTCAAGGGGAGTCTGTTGGTGCATCGAAACTAGAGCTATTGTCAAGGGGAGTCTGGTGGTGCATATTTTGTGACAACACTTCTAATTTGTAATAGTTAGGTTTAGAAGTCATTTTGTTAATAATTGAAATCGTTAACTTAAGTTTTGTATGTGTATTTTGTAGGTTCATACGAAGTTACAAGTTCGTACGAACTTAGTAAGTTCGTACGAACTTAGAAGGTGCCTAAGTTCGTTCGAACTTAGGTGCCTATTTATACACAAGTCCGAATATTTCAGAAAATACGTTTTTAGAGGTTTTTCGGAGTTGTAAGTTCGAATAAAAGTGATCTTTACACATTTGTTTACTCGTTTGATTATCGTTTATGTTTATGTGAGGATTCCGCATCCGCATAAACAAGATTACCTTGTAGATCCGAAAATAAGGGGACTTACACCGTTTATATTTTCAAGATTCTTTTCATTTTCAAGTTACTGAGAAAAATAATCCCCATATTTTTCAAGATTTTTGGACCATTATTCACTAAGTTATGGTCGATCAAAGTGGGGTAAAAAACTGGACAGATTGCATGCATGACAAAAGTCATCTTTTTGGAGTGTTTAGACTACCAAACGATTGACCTCATCCAATGATTGAGGCCTTGTCTTTTATTCATGAACATGTATTTTACAGAAACTTAAATACAGCCATGATGGGTTAGGAATGATTTCTAACCATTTTAACCATTTAAATTAACAAGAACATGTATTTAAGCATTTAAACAACAAAAAGATGACTTTTCGGTTTGATTTTCGGTTTGATCATAGGTTACCCTTATTTTAACACATAAACATGTGTAAGGTGTAACCTACAAACATCAAGCCTTATATGAGAATTTTAGCCATGAAATAGGCTTAGAATCCATGTATTACATGAAGAAAAACATAAAGAAATGCAAGAATGAAAGCTAGAGATGGTGTTTATACCTTAGATTTCTTGTTTTGGTGTATGAACACCTTCAAAGAGATGATTTTTAATCAAAAGTGGGCTGGAGTTTAGTGTGTGAAATGAGAGAGTTGTGTGTGTTTCTTGAGAGTGAAATGAAAGAAATGATTAAGTGAAAAAGAGTGTCGAAGTGGTAGTAATGGTTTGCATGGAATCAAATGAGGTGAGTAGAGGGATTTAAGTGGAGGGGAGGGGAGGTGGTGGTCAGATTTTTAGAGAAGTGGGGAGGGTTTAAATCTTTATTTTTGTTAAATTAATAAGGGTAGAAAAGATTACAAGTTAAATATTTAATTTGTTACTTGTTTATGTAAATTGTAAGCTTTAATTGTGATGCTTTAAGAGTTAAAGTTTGAGTTGTAAAACTTTATTTTATAAGTTTATAATTTTCATCAAAATTTATTTGATTCATTTACGATTGACGAATGACGAGTTAATTATACGATTTCCAGTCGTGTTTACCGAGTTACGGAATTTCCTATTAAATTCCGGTTTTTGTGATATAATAAATAGTTTGTGATAACGTATGAAATTTAATTTCATTTGTTTTCTTTGACACTTTGTAACCTAATTTAATGTTCCTAACAGTCTTAAAGTCCGCTAAGCAATCTTTTAAAACGTTAAGCGATTTCAGTAAACTTAAGGAGTTGCAACCTAGAATTTCCATTAGGATTTTAAAAATGCTAAAACGAAACTTGAGATTCTAGAGATTTAAGCGCGACAATGACATGCAATTTTGATAGTTGTCACAAAAAACGATGATCAAATTCAACTTATAAATTTGAACAGTCAAAACATGAGTTTAGATAACTTAATGTTAAAATGACTAAATTTTTCTTAGTCTGTAGATATTTGCATAGTCTTAGTTTTTGAGCATCACCGTGTGTAATATTCTCAATGATGTGCACCTAACGGTGGGTTTACTTTGGTAAGGCATTATTAGTTTTGGGTGTGGGACGGTGACGGGATGGTGCACAATCAGTGGTTGTTTTATACTTATAATTAGTTGTGGCTTAAGTTATATGTACTACTTACTTGTGAGTAAGTGGTAAGTATAACCTAAGGTCGTTCTTAAAATCGCAACAAATTGAAATGAAGATGATGCTTTAGACGAGATAATTCATTTGTATGGATTTAAAGTAGGTAGGTTTGATGTTTTGGTATTTCTAATTCTAGATTAAGTAAATAAATAGAATAATAGGGTAAATAACTTAGGATAAAGTAGATATAGGTAGAATGTGATTGTCGGAATTTTAGCAATTAGGGACGATGATAATATTAAAGAAGGAAGGTCTTGAGATACTGGATTAACTGATATTTGGTGTAACTAAAGCCCTACCAGATTAGTCTAGATTCTAAAGTGGTATGTCACCAGGAAATAGGTTATTTTGATGATGGCCGAAAAAGTCTGCTCAACTCTTAACATTGTCCCTATTTGGAACAAGTGACCTCTTTTGGTCGTAATTTGATAAAGCGTAAAAAATCAAGTTTTTACAAACGTTATCTTCCCTATTTTAACCAAGAAATTGAAAATATTATGAGAATACAAGGTTTATTTATCATATTATGTCAATAAGGTTAAAATATAGACGATGCTTCAAGAATTACCAAAAATAGGTGAAAATGAGTGAAGTAAAGCAAGTTAACAAAAGACGATTCGCTCGCTTTCTAATTATCAATTTGATAATACCTGGGAAATTATTCTTAATCAATCTTAAATTATAAACTAGGTGATTACAATCGCATGGGTTCATAAAATCGCTAAAACTGGATAAGGGACGAAGAAGTTAAAGTGAAAACAAGTCACAAGGAATTACGATCCCACACATGGAGCCACGACCAAAAAAATAAGGGCTATAAGGGCTGTATACGCCCAACAAGCCTCATTTATGGCCTACAGGGACCGTATACGGCTTGCTCAACCAGTATCATCGTAAATCTTACATCTTGGGACTGTTCGCGCAATACGCGATTGATTTCGAAGGTCAAATATGGTTCGTTTGGTCAAAATACGGCTTAGGACTTCTCCTATATATATCCAACTTCACCATCAACCAAATCATCCACATTCTACCTTAAAAATCATTATATATTAATAGTTAATTAGTGCATCATCTCTCTAGCTTTCTCTCTCTAGATTAATTTAATTAATCTAGGGAGAGGTAAGTACGAGAATGTATTAGTTAGTAGTAGTAGCTAACTTAGCAATTTAACGTTTTGGATATTAAGAAGAAATACAAGCGTTGTTCTACTCGTAATATTGACGGGTAATATTTATCATTCTCTTTTATTAATTCTTCATAATGTTCTTGTTTGATGTTTGTGATTTATTAATATTAGAAATGTTTGTTGACATGCTTTGTGAGTAGTTGCTTGTATGTTTTCCATGATTTAGATTATTTTCTGGCGTAATTATGTAATTTATTATACGGTTACTCTGCTTACGTAGTAGTTAATTAGTAATTGAATATATGAATTGAATCTCAATTGTTTATCTGTCCGACTCTTGTTGTGGTTGAAACCTTACTTCTCAAATGAACGTAGCTAATTCATAGGTATATGTCACTCAATTATCTAGTGTTAGAAGATCATTGGACGAGCATGGTCGCTGTTCTCATGACTGAAATATGTCCGTGGGAGACACGGAGTATGGGAATAGAGATAGATTATATTCAATATAGTATAGTGAATATTGTTGAGAGAACTTTCAGAATAGTCACAACTTAGTCAATTCCTTCATATGCCTTATAAAACTGAATGTTGCCTTCACATAACTATTGCATGTTCTTGTTTGATTGTTGCTTAGGATTAGTCAATATCAATTTATCCTGCTACTCAATTGAATGTATGACTAGGTCTTCGTATATAACTTGATTATTGTATGATCAAAGTAATGTAGTAGAATAGTAAATGAATATTTCAATGTATGAATGATGACAATTTAACTGACTGCTAGACAAGGTTGTCCCAACTTGTTCCGGTGGGTTAACACCCGTTCATGTTATTGTTTATTCAACAATTCATGTCAACGATACAGACGTCTCTGACGACTGAGAATGAGGAACAAGATTCGAGGATGATTCTCAGGATAAATTGGTTATTGCATTTGGGAGAACTTCCGGTGCTAAATAACACTTCGTATCCACTATCTAAGTGCCATGCTCGTATTTGATTATGGACACCTTCGTGTTAGATAAACGGTAGGATTGGAAATGACTCAATCTGAAATAAGAAATTATCATTACTAAAGCCATAACAACATAACTACCATAACCCAACGTTATACTAAATAATGACAAACCACGTTTTCCTTATCCTTAGTTGTTCTATATATGCTAGCTAGCTTATTTTATTTTATTGTTTTAGTAGTTTAAATAGATAACAACTGAAAGTCCTTAATATCACTTACGAATTAAGTAATATCGAGTTCAATACGATAGCTTAAATTGTAAGAGGGGGGGTGGGGGGAATACAATTTAACTCATAAATTATAGTATTTTAAAATTCTTAACAGTTATTAGTCATTTTAAGATACTTGTTCGATAAAAAAAGTAATCGAAGTATGAAAGCTGATAAACTAATAAATGAACACAAGTTAACTTGAATGATGAACTTATTAATAACAAATAACATCAACGTATCAAATTGTGGAACAGTTAAAGCTTATACTAAAACTAATTCAATATGATTACAAGTTAAAGCGTTACTCGCTGTGAAAATAGATATTCTATTACTCACTTACTCAATTTGTAGTTAGACAATCTTTATCACTGATCGAAATCAAAGTGATAGTTACAAATCGGTAAATAAATCAGTACAATATGTCATTCTATTTATAGACAGATATTTCCCGTAAACATCTCATACGTGTACTGTAGCATTAGCTTTCTTCTAACAAACTTTCTGTTTAGAAGGAATCTTTTGTGGTCCCTACAAGATCATGCATTATTCATGTGTTGTATTTCCACCAATCATAATGAAGCATGATTGTCATACTCTTTATCACTATGGGCTCCTTGAGTTGCTGATAAACAGTAGACTAGGGACTTCACATGCACAACGACTTGAACTTGATTGTCTAGTAACTATGTTATTCCTGAAGTCACTGGGAATAAAGAAGTTTCCTCACTCACTACGAGCGAACATGCTTTTGTAGAGTGACTTGTCTCTGATTTTGATTGCATAAGCGTATGGTCACATATAATACTAGTGAGTTGATTAACTACTAGTAGTGACTATTTTCTTAGCAATGACCATCTTCATTTGCAGTGGATTGCATCTTGATTAATCTTCAGTGTTCAAGGCTTATAGCAATATAAACACTTAGCGATAGATTCTTCAAGCGATAGCGATCACAAACTGCAGTCACCAGTGCTTTAGTAGTGACTCGATTGAGCAGCGACCAGTGAGATAACATATCCTTGGAGTTTTGATTTCATCATTTCTATGAAGAACTCTACAAAATTTACTCATATCATTTACCCAACAGTCTCCCCCTAAATGATCATGACAAAAACTCCCAAGTCTTAAATTAATTTTGAGACTTTTACAAATGAGTTGGTCACATGGACTTGACTAGCTCCTCATTAGTGTTTATAACTAACTTATGAACTCATATATAGTACTTACCAAACTCAGATTTCATATGAATGAGTGCTCTAAGTTATCAACAACATATTTTTTTAGCTACACCGAAGTTACCTCAATGAAACATTTAATCAAACACTTGATAAGCATTTCATGAAATAGCTATTTCAATCACCAAGGATCAAGTAAAATTTTCCCATACAAGCAACTCAATCAAATCACAAAAAACTTTTCCTATATAGCATACCCAACAAACATTATGTATGTCAATGTGTATATCACAAAAACCGTACCTAGAAAACATAGATCAACTAGCAATAATTTATTTAGAAACTACTACAGATTGTAAAGCTTACCCAACATATCGATTTTCAAATGGAAATTGTAGCGAATTTGTCTAGCAATCAAAGAACCCTGAATTAGTAGAGATTTTGGAGCAGCGTTGCACAGCCTGGTGGGAACGAAAGTCTATTCTTCAATTCTGGAGAACATTAACGATACGACGTCTAGTCTTCTAGGTGAGTTCTACACGTTGAGCTCCCTGATGTGTAATATCTAGTTATAAATTTATACTAAGAAATACCACAAATTGACTATTACACAACCAGGCAGTGAACCCTGTCGCGTAGTAGTATAGGATGGGTAAGTCCAAGTCGAACCAAAAAGACCGTGCAATTAAGAGTGTTTAGCGAATTTAGTTAATCTAAAACAAGTAAGTAAACGGCGGGTTTTGCAACCGAATTGTTACTTTGCAATTATCACTAATTAAATTAAAGTAAGTAGCAGGCAAGTGGATACTGAAGTATCAGATATTAAGAAAGGAACATTCATCTAGACTAGCTCACTAATGATGTCGGGGTGTTTGTTAAAACCAGTTTTTATGTTATTGTATATCACACTAAATCAAGTATGGAATTCGTGTTCACTCCTTCCAATAGATTAAATAGAATTAACCTTTCGTATTCACTACAGGTTTCTAAATAAACTAGTCTCAATTCAATCCAATAACTAACGATTTAATCTTGTAAACCTACGTTCACAGGGATACTAAACCTAAGGCGAGTTCTCTTCTTAGATTTGATACAACCACGATTAAGTTAAATTAATCAATCCATTCAAATCTTGCGTTCGCATAGATTAGGTAATCATTCATGGACAAATAATTACAACAAACCAAAATAATGCACTAGTATTCACTAGAACATTTAAAGCTTCATTAATAGATAAACTAAACTAAATGAACCTTAATCACAATTGGATTTTCAATTAAACATTAGTGAAACAATAATAAACACCAAAGAGTTAACACCCCTAACCAACAGTTTGCATCATCTAAATTGTTGATGCATCTTAGTGTGTCTATCAGTTGGTCAAGTCTGTAATGTGTTTGTTAATGTAATTGAGTTAGTTAGAATTACATTTTCTGTGTTATACGACACAAGCCTTGTGTCGCATTAGGTGTGTCTGCGACATAGTGTTATGTCGCATAGTGTCTTAGCGACATAATGCTTATGTCGCTAATGTCGGCCAGTTTTAGTATAAATACTTCAAATTACTTTGTAATTGAAGAGACTTTTTGGGGGTTTTCACACACACTTATTCTCTGTTTTGGCTGCTGTATTTATTGAGAAAGAAATATAAAGTATTATTATTAATTTGCACTTCATTGTTTTAAGCTTTATATTCTTTGTGTTTGTGTTTGTCTCCACCATTCAATTTGATCAAAAGATCCATCCAAATGGATCTACAATTGGTATCAGAGCCATAATCTAAGGATTTTGGTGGTATCAAATCTGTTAGGTAAGTTTTTAATACATATTTTGATTATTTAACATCTATTTTGGTGTTTGATTTTCATTATAAGTGTTTTGGAGCTGAAAATTGGAGTTTTTAAGCCTAAAATTTGAAGGTTTTACGAAGTTTTTCGTTAAAAACTCATTAGGTTTCGAAAATTTTTGATTTTGAGGTATTTGGGATCTGACAGCGCCGTTTTGCGACACAAGTATGCGACATTAATTTGTGTCGCTAGTAGGGTTTTAGCGACCTTAATATTTGCGACATCAATCTTTGCGACATAGCCTGCGACACAACTCTAGTGTCGCTTACTCTTACTTAAAAAAAAATAAATAAATGAAGGCGGGAAAATTCTAAAATTATCAAAATTCGAATTTGAGCTTCCCGTTGACTAATTCTAGTTTGAGAAAGTTTTCATTTTACTCGGGCGAAATTCAAAAAATTTGGAGGGAAAATGTACTCGCAATATCCAAGGTATTTGAAGGCTTTGTTCTATAACGACTATGCTAGCTGGCAGGAGAAGTTTAAAGAATATATTGAATACATTGATTCAGAATTGTGGACTTCTATTACTGAGAAATATGAGAGACCAACTCTCATTAGTCAAATGTCAGTCGCAGAACAAAAAGCTTTTGACAACGACAAGACAGCACGTGAAGAGATTATCATGTGTGTACCAAATGATGTGGCACAAGATATTCCACTTTA
This sequence comes from Logfia minima, assembly GCA_963921325.1. Classification (NCBI taxonomy): domain Eukaryota; kingdom Viridiplantae; phylum Streptophyta; class Magnoliopsida; order Asterales; family Asteraceae; genus Logfia; species Logfia minima. The sequence goes on from OY992770.1 coordinate 22,148,662, forward strand.
CAAATATAAATATACATCTTATGAATTGTGGAGATCACTTGAAGAAACCTACGGAGGAAAAGATAAACAACAAATTCAAGAAGATCCAAGCGTTGAAATGCATGATTTGAAAGTTAAAGTTTCAAATCAACAAATTGAAATCGACAGTTACAAGACTGAAATCAATTTACTTCGCAAAGAAAAGGCTGCAGCTCAAAGTGAAGTTTTAACATATCAATGCAAGCTCTCAAGTTTTGAAGCATCTTCCTTGAGGTTAGATCAACTGCTTCTTTCTCAGAAAAAGGATACGAAATCTAAAGCTGGTATCGGATATACATCAATACCGATCAAGGATGAGTTTGTTGAAATTGTTCATGAAGTCGAAGCATGTGATGTGCCAACACAACAGATTAACAAATCTGATGTAAATCCTGAAAATCACATCATTACTACTGAGTATATTGTGGCTTCTAAACAAGGGAAATCTAAATGCGATGCAAGAAGTGATAAGTTGAATAAATGTTCTGACAAAGGGATCAATGAGAAGTTGATAAAGAAGGAAGAAGAGATTCAAGCTTTCCAACTTCAAATACTTAACATGGAAACTGAACGTGAAGAAATGCGTTCAAATATTGTTGAACTTGAAAAGCGGATTTTAAAATTTGAGCATCTAACCAAGCCTCAACTCTCTCACTCAACTGAACAACAAGTCAAAGTGACTAAGAAGATTTACCCGACTAAATCTTCCAAACCATGTTCAAAAATGGTTTGTGCGAAAAAGATTTCACAGTTTACTAATTATTCTTTACAAAAGAATAAGAAATATTCTGAGAAATTACAATCAACTAGAGTATTTGATCATCAAAAGGTTGATTGTTGTGACTCCGTAGCCTTTGAACGAATCAAAAGATCGGTTTCAAGATCTCAAAAGCCAACAAACGTATTGAAACTGACACAATCGAAATCTGGTGAAACAAGATCTTTTGTATATTCAAGAAAGCAAATGCTTGATCTTGCACCATCTCGTCGTATGGTGGTGACGATGCAAAGAGATTTTGTTCCTTTCTCCCCAAGAGTGGTTCTACCAACAATGGTTCCACGAAAAGTTATTAGATATGAAACATCACGTTTCAATTTCAGGTGGAACTCAATGTCTTTGGATTTATCGATGCCACTTACAAATGGCTTTCGAAAAAGAAGAGTCCTATTGGCAGCGTGCTCAAATGGGTTCCTAAAGTTGTTGCTTGAAGAAAAGACAACTATTGATTCTGCTGTTCAGGGGGGGGGGGTAATTATTAAATTTTGGTGAACAGTCAGATTCTTGATTCTTGAGGAAATTTTTTGATAATCCAATTCACTTTAACGAAAGAAATGTTGTGAATAAGAAGATTGCATTTCAATTTCAGCGGATTGTCAACGTTTGTGTAACACATGGAATACATGTTGGCGGTGAATTTCCAACAGGCTGGATTTGATTGAAGATTTTGAAGACCAAGCTGAAGACACGGGGGAGTTTGTTGATGCATCTTAGTGTATCTGTCAGTTGGTCAAGTCTGTAATGTGTTTGTTAATGTAATTGAGTTAGTTAGAATTACATTTTCTGTGTTATGCGACACAAGCCTTGTGTCGCATTAGGTGTGTCTGCGACATAGTGTTATGTCGCATAGTGTCTTAGCGACATAATGCTTATGTCGCTAATGTCGGCCAGTTTTAGTATAAATACTTCAAATTACTTTGTAATTGAAGAGACTTTTTGGGGATTTTCACACACACTTATTCTCTGTTTTGGCTGCTGTATTTATTGAGAAAGAAATATAAAGTATTATTATTAATTTGCACTTCATTGTTTTAAGCTTTATATTCTTTGTGTTTGTGTTTGTCTCCACCATTCGATTTGATCAAAAGATCCATCCTAAGGGATCTACATAAATGAATGTTAAATAACTTAGCTCATAGCTAGACTAAGAACAACAATGAACATGATGAAATTGCAAGTAAACATTCAATTTAAATGAATAAATGTAAACTAGATTGAACCAATGTCTTACAAAGTTGATTCCTTAATCTTGTAGCAAAAATAGATGATCAATGATGAGAAGCATTCAATGTTATCCAAAAATCCCCCAAAAGTCGCCTAGAGTGTAGTTGATGTTAGATATGGCATTAATTAGGGTTTAAAACAAAGATTGCAGACAGAGCAGAACCTCCCGGCGGGGGACAAGGCTTCCCGGTGGGATCTAACAAATCCCCCCCCCCCCCCGTTTGGCCTTATCCTCCCGTTTACAAAACTGGAACTGCAAAAGATGCTTACCCGGCGGGAGGAAGGATCTCCCGGCGTGAGATAATAACACATTTAACTTCTGATCACATTCTCCCGTTTAAGCCAACATTTCCAGTTCCAGTTTACGGGTCTCCCGGCGGGAGGATGTACGATCCCGGCGGGAGGTTACACTTCCAGAACTTCTGTTGACAATCTCCCGTTTGAGCCAACATTTCCAGTTTCAGTTTATCCTCTCGGCGGGAGGTTAGGGATCCCGGCGAGAGATTTTCTTTTTTCCAGTTTTTCGTTTGTTTTTCTGCATTTTCCGTAATTCTCCTCCCAATCAACACATAAACCTGGAAACATAATTTAATCCCTTTAAGTATCGAAAGTCCACTTAAATTAACAGATTTAAACGATTAAATGCGATGTATTAGTAAGTGTGAGGATGCATAAATCGAACAATATCACTCCCTAAGGTTGTTTTTAAAGAGGAGAGGGAACCGTACAAATCATAAATGCCACTCGATTAATTTTAGGGGCTTGGGCGCAGAGAATGCACCCAGTTACAACGGATGTCTATTTTATGTATCTAATTATTTTTTCCTCGATTTAATGTATCAAAATCAGATAAATATTCATTTGATGTAATGTACCAGTTAACAAGTTCATGTCACCAGTAAAACTCATTTTCTTGCCACGTCATTGTCCACCTGGGGCCAAGTAAACATACATGTGCCCAACACATCAGCGGTACATACAATAGACTTAGAACAATAGTTGGGTACATACAATTTATTCACATAATAGTTGTCCATCGTGAACCACAACTTTCGCCAAAAACCTGTAACTTCCGGCCGACCATCAATTCTCTCTCTATTTCTTGTAATCTAAGCAAGCAACGATTATTATTTAAAATAGCTAAAGTACCAATTGTTTCATTATTTAAAAGACATAACAGTTCTAAAAAAGCTCAAAAGAAGTGACAAAACGACGACAAATCGGTTATTAATTCTTCAGATGAGAAGAAATTTTCTAAAGAAGTGATGCAAAAGTATATGAGGAAAGTTAACCCTTTATAGGTTCGTGTTTCGAAGAAATACGGCGATAAATTGAAGTCTCCATCGCTGGAGACGGAGTTACGAAAACAGTTGACAATGACAAAGTCGCGGAAACGGTCGCCAGTCCCGGAATCAAATATAGAAGGCTGTGAGCCGCCGTTACTATCGATTAATGGAAAAGGACTGATAGCGTCAAAACGTCGTGACGATTCGTTGTTACAACAGCTGGTATCCAGAGCGCTATTTTGCACCGTAAACGATCGTTCAAAGCTGGATCCCTCAAGGTTTTAAGTAAGTTGCTGGATACAGCCTTATCAGCAAGGATAGTTGTACCTCATAACTGCATAATGCATCATCTAGTCCGAACCATGCTAGATCCCTAAATCTTTTTGAGACCAGTAGTTTCCGTCCTTCGAGATCGTTACTTGCTTAGATTGCAAGAAATAGAGGGAGAGGAATTGATGAACGACCGGAAGTTACAGGTTTCCAGCGAAAGTGTGGTTCACAACGGACAACTATTGTTCGAAGAAATTGTATGTACCCAACTATTGTACGAAGTCTATTGTATGTACCGCTGACGTGTTGCGCCATGTGTATGCTTACTTGGCGCAAGGTGGACGCTGACGTAGTAATAAATTGAGTTTTACCGGTGACATGGACTTGCTATCTGGTACATTACATCAAATGAACATTTATCTGGTTTTGATACATTAAATCGAACAAAAAATAGTTTCGTACATAGAATAGACATCCCGCTATAGTTGGGTGCATTCCCATGCACTAAGCCCTTAATTTTACGAGTCAAGCTTTGAAACCTTAATATTCTATTCGACTAGTCTGAAAACTCGTTTAATCCTCTCAAGTAGACAGAACTAACGGTGTCGAACAAGCTAAACGAGCGTAGGTATCATAACAATTTTATGTTTTAAAACTTAAAATTAAATAAATGTTAGTAATGATATTTGATGTTTATACTATAGAAATAACATCTCTACAATTGGCTGAAAAGAAATTAGGCATCGTTAGAAATAAACTTTGAATAAAGATTTACACTTTCAATCCTTACGTAATATTGAAAATAGTTTATTTTTTATCATGCTCATAAGTTGGTTCTATGTTTATTGGCACTAACAACTTGTAAAGTTCGATTTTACTAGCTACATTTAATATTTACCCTTATCTTATAGCTATAAACAATCAAAATGCTACAAGAACCATATTCAATAACACACTTAAGTTGATTATATGTTTTTATCACATTGTTTCCAAGTGTTAAGGAAAAAGAAACTAAAAGAAAATAAAAAAATTATTTTTAATTTTTATATTTTTGAATTTGAAATAAGATAAATTCTTGGAAAAAAAATATATAAACCTAATTATATATACCTATAAATTGACCTAATAATAAGAGTGTGACACATGACAAATTCACTGAACAAAATAATAAAAAAGAAGATAGTTACTCGGAATTTTCACGATCAATCTACAACCATTGAACTGTACTAGCTTAGTTACAGATTTGATACTATCTGTTCACCATCCGAACATTCGCTAGCTGACAACATAACTTTTACCACCCAAAAAGAGATCTCAAGTGATTAGGCGGGGACAAGATTCGAACCTGTAGTCTTCAGATCATGAGCTTGATGAGTTGACCATTCCTCCACTCCACTTCATCCATTTGCAATTCAAAAAGGCCTTACTCGATCTAAAGATGTGTTAAACATATAGTCATTGTGATTATAGACGGGTTCTATGTATCAACTAATAAATGAATTAGGGTTAACTTTATATTTATTTAGTTATGTCAATATCATCACTCTAAATTTTACTTTCTTCGTGTTTTGTGAAGAAAGAGAAGAGAATTGGTGATTTTACAACTTTATGTCACTATCTATAATCGATCAGTACTCGGTAATTCTCACAGTTCATATTGTGGGTAATTCATTTTAAAGATTAAGATTGAGTCGAGTCGAATAAAAGTATGTTAAATTTTAAAAATATGTAATCCGCAAGAGTGAACCATACTGAATTTCAAATCTCAATTATAATTATACGATGACACTTATACGATTTAAAAACTTATAGTATGGTGGATAGGTTATATAATTCCAAAATTATATACATTAAAATTGACACTATACAATAATTGTAAAAGAACTTTCGACATTCTCAAGTCAAAATCACAAGATGAAGAATTCATCGATGTTGATATAAGCTCAATGAAATAGCTTTTGTACTAATAAGAGAGTGTGGGAAACAGAAAAACTGATTAGTTACGAATGTACTTATTAGTTATTGTTTATAGAACAGTTGATTCGATTCGATTCGATTCGATTCGATTCGAATACTCACATGATTCTAAATTAGAAACCAAAATCACTGATACTGATCCGGGTTTTTCGGTAATTCCATTTGTCAGGTTATGATTTCTTCGGGTTGTCAAGCGAGTTAATTCTATTTTCTGATTTACAAGTTATTTTTAACACCCCTGACCATTGCTACCGATTGAATAAGTAAAACTGGCTGATTTAATTTATTTCTCTAATTTTCTCCTTATCGTCCATCGGCTAGAAATCGAAGGAGCCACGAAGCCAAAATCAGAAAAAAGCCACAAACCAATCAATGATATAAAATCTATCCTCTTATCCACTTACATACATATCAAACCTAATAACACACATTCTATCAATTAATTCACCAAATGCAATTCAAAATCATCATCTACATCTAAAAACAATAAGAAAATCAATGGCTGGTTTACTCGGAACTACAACTACTACTTCATCTGCAACAACATTACTCAGCTCTCGTTCTATTTCTTCTTCGTCTTCGAATTCCTCAAAACCACCCATTCGTGCCCTATCTTTTAATTCAGGTCTTTTTTATTTATTTATTCAGTTCAATTTAGTGTCAAGTTTGAGTGAAGTGTGTGATGTTAGCTTTATTATATTTCATTAGTTGTTATTCAATTTCAAGGTTTTATGGAATTGGAATATTCTCAGCTACATTAATGTTATTGATTAGTAATAATTGTAAATGTAGTGGTACATTTTTATGAAATTCTCTTGTATATACAATTTGATTTGAAAATAATAAAACAGCTTGTTAAGCTGTGAACAAACAGAATCAGGGAAGTGAAGGGGATAGTAACTTGAATATTCTTGTTTGGTTATAAATTTTAATTCATTTTTATTTACTGTTCTGACTCCGGAAGGTGTTTATGAAATGTATGTAATTTTGGAGGAATTCTTCATGGTAAGGAGTAGGATAGATTGATTTCACAAGCTATAAGAGACATTAAAGGTTTTTAAACCTCATTTATCTTTAAATTTGGTAAGGAAAGATTAATCGATTGTCTACGGATTCTTTTTTGTGAAGTTGTATCATCATGATACGATTAGATACGTCTGCAACAGTATCTAATGCACGTGTGAGTAGTATTTGGTACATTTAGTCGTTTTCTATCAAATGATACTACTACATTGACAATCATGTATTGAAAATGTGGGTTTAGCCATCTGAGTTTATATTCATTTTGCCTTTGTATTTATGTTTTGTGGGTCCCATTGAGAAATCTAATACTTGAGATATGATGTTATTGCAGGGCAGAGTCAAGAAAGGAGGTTTTATGGAGGTATTGGAGTTCCAGTGAAGAAAGGAAGGTCTCATTTTTCAATCTCAAATGTTGCCACTGAAATCAGCCCAGGCCAAGAACAGGTATAATTGGTTTCCAAGTTCATTATATCCCAATGGTTAACATGTGAAATGAGCTCTCTCTTGTAGCTTTTTAAACATACCATCTGCTTTTTTTAAGTGCTTGTTGAAATGTCAATGAATATTTGCATATGTAACTTCATCCCAGTCACAAAAGATAAACTAGAGGTGGTAATTTTGACCCATTTACTAATCAATGGGCCAATTTTAGTTGTGAATCACAATCTATCTCAAATTGGTCAAAATCAAGAAAGTTAGTTAAATGGGGCCGGGTCGACAAGGTGAAAGTTGACCAATGTCTTTTTTTACTTGCATACAATCTCCTTAATGGTTCAGTTCAAATATATATCTTACTTGGAAACTATATTGTTTCGTAATCATAGTCGATATATTTATTGCAAATAAAAGAATTTCTAAAATATGGACAAAACATGATATCTGGTCAGCCCAACCCGATGATGCCTGTTCGACCCATACCTAATAATGAACCTTTTCAACGAACTGTTTGACCCATTACCCAACCCACCCATCTTGCCATCTCTAGATATAACAAAACATTCCAAAAGATCAACAGTTTCAATGTTACATAATAATTTTGACGGAAACATATAGATGTTTGTTCATAGTTTAGCTGACAATATGTGAATGAATGCCAGGCTCAGAAGCTCTCAAAGGAAAACCAGAGGCCTGTGTATCCATTTGCAGCAATAGTCGGGCAAGATGAGATGAAACTATGCCTTCTATTGAATGTCATTGATCCAAAAATTGGTGGCGTCATGATCATGGGCGACAGAGGAACCGGTAAATCCACAACCGTTCGATCACTTGTAGATTTACTTCCCGAAATCACAGTTGTTGCAGCCGATCCATTCAATTCAGACCCTGAAGATCCAGAATCAATGGGTATGGAAGTAAGAGAGAAATTAATCAAAGGTGAACAACTACCAACCATAAAAACCAAAATTAACATGGTTGACCTCCCATTAGGAGCTACAGAAGATAGAGTGTGTGGCACAATCGACATTGAAAAGGCGCTTACAGAGGGAGTCAAAGCATTTGAGCCCGGTCTTCTTGCTAAAGCCAATAGAGGGATTTTATATGTTGATGAAGTTAATCTTTTGGATGATCATTTAGTCGATGTTCTTCTTGACTCAGCTGCCTCGGGTTGGAATACAGTTGAAAGAGAAGGTATTTCAATATCACACCCAGCCCGATTCATTCTCATAGGTTCTGGAAACCCTGAAGAAGGTGAACTCAGGCCACAATTACTTGATAGATTTGGGATGCATGCTCAAGTGGGTACTGTACGTGATGCTGAACTTAGGGTAAAAATTGTGGAGGAAAGAGCCCGCTTTGATAAAAACCCGAAATCCTTCCGTGAAACATATAAAGATGATCAAGAAAAACTTCAAGATCAGATTTCAGCAGCTAGGAGTTGTCTTTCTTCTGTGAAAATTGACCATGATCTTCGTGTTAAGATCTCAAAAGTTTGTGCTGAGTTGAATGTAGATGGATTAAGAGGTGATATTGTGACGAATCGGGCTGCAAAAGCTTTGGCTGCTTTGAAGGGGAGAGATCAAGTGACATCTGAAGATATTGCTGTTGTGATTCCGAATTGTTTGAGACACAGATTGAGGAAGGATCCTTTGGAGTCAATTGATTCTGGTATGCTCGTTATTGAGAAATTCTATGAAGTTTTCAGTTGAATGAGGTAAATTTTCTATCTGTATTTGTGACAAATTTATGGTCCCAGATGCTGGTTCTCATGCAACTTACGGTCTATATCATACACTTTGACAAATTTAGATTGGTTTACTGAGAGTTATCTGCTAGTTTCAATATGCAAGCATGTATTTTATCTTCTTGTTCTTATTTTCTATTTTTTCCTGTTCAAAGTCAATCTAACTTTTGTTTCATGTTGACCCAAGAAATTGTTTGAATAAAACTACTCGTCATGGGTACGAGGTCATTGGTCCTGAATGGCTTAATTGAATCACTACACAAGTATTACCGAGTGAAATAGCAGAACCAACATTTTAACCTATCCCATAGTATTCCATATCGATAGACATTAATAAACAAAGCTTACATTCAACTAATGTGAGTTTTACTGATTTTGACACTCTGATTCATGATAATTAGTAGTCTGTTTGGTTTGTGTTTCAAAAGAGACATCCTTGAATAAAATTTTGGCTACTGGTGAATGATCAACGCAATGCTATCAAGATGGCTGCAGCCTGTAGTGACCGTATCACATACACCATGTTTTATAATTGATATAGTGATACAAGTACTCATTCCTTCAGATTAACTATTGTGTCTTCTGTTTGTGCCCTGAATTAACTAAAACCCAGTTTAATAATCTAATCTGAAATGTGGCGTAATGGCTGGGTCAGGCAGGTTGGGTAACACAGAAAATACAGTTCAGAAGTTCTGATCAAAATGGGTGGGTTTTGTTGACCCGGACATTTCCCGCTGATTCAAAAACTTTGTATACTAGTCACAGGGAAATTGCATAAAATGGTAATGTGATATAGGCCAATGTTACTTGGGACATCTATATCTCACTTTTGCGCAAAAAAGAAACCAACTTTAATTGTAAGCGAGTATTAAAATAAGCGAATAACATCTGCTAAGTGCTATCGTTACTTATCAGCGAAGGCAAAAAGAGAAAATAAATTTACATGTTTGACCAATCAAACTTTAGAACTTAAAAACCATTACCCATCGTTTACCCTCACTTAATCTTAACACTACGCAAGCTTGCGTGAAAAAGTATTTGATCCCTTATACCGAGGGACCTAGAAGGTTGGTTGTTCTAAAATTACACTTTGAACAACTTTGGTTGGTTGTTCTAAAATTACACTTCGAACAACTTTGAACCCGTTTGACTTACTTATAGGTAAGGATTTTTTTATTTTATACATTTGACTCCCTAGTGGAAAAAGTTGCATTCAATTTGGCTCACTAAAAAAGTCAATTGGTCGAAGCCACCACTGATCATTGAATGCTGAAACCAACGATTTAAAAATCGGTTTTAAAATTGAACGGGTCAACTCTTCAGTTCAGTCGAATCGGTCAGAACTGGTCTTTGAATTTTCTTGACTTTTTATGATTTATTAGGACAAACCCCCTTCGAAAGTTTGCCAACATATACATCTTGAAAAAAAATACACTAGTTAAAAGAAAAACAGCGATTTAATCCAAATTACGAATGAAAATATATGACATTTCAAAGTTCATACCTCAAACTTGTAAAACTACAATTATAAATTATGATATTTGAAATGAAACATATAATGACTATCAACTTATTATAGAATTTTCAAAATAATCATTAAAAATACTACTTAAAAAATTATTAAAATAACCATTTATAAACTAGTAATAAAATATTAATAAATACAACACTGTCATAAAGTAATAGCTAGATCGCAATCAAATCATCCAACATTGGTGTTGAATTTTTTGTGTTTATTTTCCTTTAGTGTTGAATTTGTCCCACATTGGTGGTAAGACAAACCAAAGCTTACCATGACCTTCTAAATATTCCAAGCCAACCACACAAATAATTTCAACTTGATCACGGTTGACCTACTAGTTAGAATGTTGACCAAAATGGTTCCGGTTTAGAAAAAAATAATAATATCAAAAACTGGTTCAAACCGGTTCCCGGTTCCGGTCCAACCGGCCGATTCCCGGTCCGACTGCCGGTCATTGACCAAGTTAACTTTGGCCATTAAACCGGTTTTTTTATAGGCCGGCTTTCAAAACATTGGATGAAACAACATCGGACAAAGGTTGGGAAAAAAATATAAATATTGAGAAACATGTCAAAATTCCAAAGTAGCATTAGATATAGATTATACTTTTGCCGCATTTAAAATCGGTTACAAAGAGTTGAAGACCAACAACAACATTCACAAGGGTAGGATCCGAACAAATTTCCTCCACGGCTTCCCTTAATAAAGTTAGAATATCATATGCATCTCCTTCATCCGTTCTACCCCTATGCACATTACCCTCCTAGCCACTCACATACATCCCATTCGGAGGTTGTTAGATGTTGAAACAAGAGGACATTCCGCTCCAATCCCTGACTTCATTTCATAAACATATCGAGTCTAGAGCCAAATTAAATACTTTTTAGGACACAAGTGTACGTTTACACTACATGTCCGTGTGACAATATGCATGTCTACGTGACAATGCTGGAACATTCATATTGATACCTAAATAATGGTATTCCACGATGATTGAATGGAAATCCTACCAGTGCTAACATCAACTCTAAGACTGACTGTAGGTCTCTTAATTGATTCATTTAATGTTTCAATTGACGTGTAAAATGGTAATCTATGTGATCTAGGATTTAGTGTGTTTTCAGAAATTTGTTTTCTAAAAACACCACCAAGTTTTCCTTGATTTACTCAAGTGAATTGTTGGCTTACCCAATAATTTAAAAATTTAATGATACGTTACTTATTTGTGGTGGATGTTAGATGGAGAATGTCACTTAGAGAAGTTTGGTAGACTCAACTATTGAACCATATTCATGATGTTCACGATGAATCATAATTATCATGAGGGGTAGAAATAATTTTGTTTTGAAAATAGAGAGCGGAAAATGGTTAAGGAAGATAGTGAAAAGAAACGAAGGTTTGAAATGAAGAAAAGAGTCGGTGAAATTGAGATTGAAAGAGAAAGTTCAAAAGACTGGTTGATAGAATTATGGAATCTATTACAGTTGAAAAGCCTGAGATTTCTAGAGAGACTAGAAAATTGATTGAAAGTGAAAAGAGGAGGTTGGATAAGTTTAATGGAACAAGATAAAGAGTATGTTTGAGAGTGAAGGATAAGAGGTAAAGTAATTCAAAGAATGTGAAAACACGGGTTAGTTGATCAAGTATTAAAAGAGAAAAGATGAAAGCTGCTCAGCAAAAGATTTGGAGAATATGGAAAGCTTTTAATCAAAACGTTGAAAAAGCTCCAGAAGATTAATATCAAATTAAAGGGGGAGCACGAGATAAAAGAACATTAAATGTTATCAAAGAAATATTAAAATTCAAAGAATAGTTCAGAGAGAACTCTTTAACAATATTCATTTGAAAAATAGTTTCAAGTATCCTAGATTAAAAGGTGTTCAAAGAGTGAGTTTTAAAGAAAAATATTCCAACTACAAGTTCAAGACTAGAAGTTGTCGTTCAGAAAAAAAGAAAAGGATTTATCTTCAAGAATATCTCTGAGCTTAACAACAAAGATAAATGCTGAGTTAGAATTATTTGAGAATTCTCTTCAAACACAACATGCTAAATCGTAGGGAGAGATTGTTGAATATATACATATTTATTAAGGATTTAGTATTTGTATATTTTAGAAATACCATTAGTGTGTAATACATGTAGTAGAATTGTACATGTGTATTGTGAGTGGTATAAATACCAACTTGTACTCACAATACACACAACCTTTGATCACTTGTATAGTAACCTTGTAGTCAATATAATTCTCTCATATATGTATACATTATACATACACTGTTCATATCAAAATCATACAAAACTCGAATTCGATCTTAACAAAAATATATGTTCTAAAAATCGCTTTGTAGTAGAAAGCTTCTATTCAAAAATTTGGCATTAAGATTATACCGTGAAAATGTCTTTTCAAAGACATTTTTTTGATAAAAGGTGTAAAACGAGACTCGGTGAAAAAGATATAACCAACGTGTTCACTCCTATGATATATTCTACATTTTTGTGACAAATGAGAAATGGTCAATATTTAGAAGCAATTTGCTAAAGCTGAATAAACTTCATAGAGTTGCCGCAAAAAGGAAGAATTTTGGCAGATAGAATACCTAAGGTTGATTCTTCTTTCCAAAAGCAAAGTTTAGAAAATGCTCCTCAAAGAAAACCTCAATTTTACCTAAAATTTTCAAATTTTTTGAATTATAACACTTCTAAGAGGAATCATTTTTTTGATATGAGTAGGTTATTTTGAAAACTAGGATTAAATAAGGTAGCATTCTCTTAAAACGAAATAAAGATCTAAGAGAGACATCACATGACTAGACACATACAACCCATATTATTTGTTGTGAGGTATTTTAAGCTGATTGAATAGCATTCATCTTACATGTCTCACTATTCGTTTGTTGTGTCTGTCGATGTATGCATTTCGAATTAGAAATTTCTCCTGGTATACATTTCGAGGACACATTGATGAATAACGTACGCGGTCTAGGTGAAATTAGAGGATTTTGACATTCCTTAGCGTTAAACTCTTATTTTAGCATGTGTTTCTAAGCCTAACCCGACCAACACTCATTTTTAGTGTTAAATAACCATTTGTAAACCCCGTTGAGCCTTAACTGATATATTTTTCTCGATAAATGCACATCTTTAAAGCCACTCACCTCCATAACTTCCTAGATCTTGACCTAGAATTTTCAAGGTTATGAAAAATGCCATATAGATATCCTTCTCACTAGTATTCTAAATCATACTTTACATGTTTATTTAAAACATCTCGTATGTGTGTCCGTGTTTGAAATATTATAATCGAGAGTCATACAGTGTTAGAAAGTCAAGGAAAAGTAAATTCGAAAGCTACTAAAATTGATTTAAAGATATAAGTGAATAAAGATTTCTAAGGTTAAGAAAATAGAAGCCTTAGAAATTCTTCGGCAAAGAAATTCTAAAAAGAAAAAACAAAAAGATGTCTCATTTATAATAAAGCGAAGTGCTTCAAAATCCTTCAAAATTCCTAATCATTTAAAGGAAAATCCCGTGTGTGTTTGAAAGATAGAAGTCACAACAACTATGGAGTGTTCTTCATCATTATCCATTTTTGTTTCCATAAAGTTTATCAAAATAAATAATTTCATAAATTTAAAAGTTCTAAGTTAAGTAAAGCTCTCAAAACTTAAAAATTCCCACTATCCATACCCCTTAACCCTAACTAAACATACAACTCGAATAAATGTCTTGGGATAATAAGCATCGTCCTTACCTAAGTGGCAGAGATTTAATTCTCAATCAAACTTATGACGAATCCTACATGATTGGCTTTCGAGCGATTTCTTTGATTTAGATTGATAGGTAACCCGATACACTTTGAGTGAATAGAGTGACCACATGGTGAGATCGCCTAATCATGTATATTCCATGATCGTGAGAATTGAAAGAATGCCTAAGAGAATCATTCATGTTTCTCGGACAAATATCTTGTTTGTTCTTACTTTATGAAATAGGTTACTTTTATGTAGAAGTGATTGTTTGAAATATTTTGATTCTCCCCAAAATGAATTGGTTATTTTTATCATAAAAGCAAGTGAGAATTTGGAGTAATGCTTGAGGATAATCAAAGTCTAAATGTGAAATACTTGATAACACGTACAAAGTCAAAATTACTATGTATGTTATCTTCCTCATTTTAGCCCTAAACTTACAAGAAACTTATGATTTTAACATTTATCTACTTGAATTTGTCAAAGGTGCAAAAATATGGATGATGCTTCAAGAATCAACAAAAAGAATCAAAAATGTGCAACATGAAACAAAAATAATATATAGAAATTTACAATTGTTTTAAATTACCTATGTCCTATAATTTGAGAAATTATTCTTAAGTAGTCTCATATTAATTTTCAGATAACTACGAGCACGTGAGTTCAAGAATCACTGAAAACAAACAAACGATGAGAGGTTAGAGATAAACAAAGATTTCAAAAATTACTATACAACACACGAAAGTTACGGTCCCGCACACTAGGCGTGGAACCAAGCCATATGGCTTGGTACCATACCTTATACAACCATAGGAGGCCATATACGATCAGTGGGACCGTTACAGTCTAGATCTGGGTTGGGTATACAATTTGATGTAGGCCGTATACAGCCAAGTGTTGGCCATATAGGGGAAAATGCGACGTTTGAACGTACAAGATTTGATTTTTATACAGTTTTGACACGCAAAACACGTTTTTGAAGCACAAATACAGGATAATGAAGGGTATATGCGCTACCAGCTTTTACCTTTAAATATAGATCATTTCCTCATCATTTCTCATCAACAAATCATCCAACTCAAAATCAAAAATCACTTTTATTGTATTTCTCTCCCTAGTTATTATGTAGTTAGTTTCCAGTTAATATTTAACTAAGTTAGTGGGGTAAAATTATAATATTCTTGAAGAAAACTTGAAGTTCTGCTTCTTTACTTATTCAAGTTTATCTAAGCTACACTTTATTCATGGTTCTTTCTATCCTTTATCTATTTAATTAAAATGCATGTTATTGTTATTTGATTATATTAGATCTAAGATTTACCATGATTAGTGAGTAGTTTTATTGCGTGTGTTTGTTGTGACATAGTTAACCGTTATAATTGGGATGATGTTGTTATAAACTTTATAAATGAATACTCCGTGTTTTGATTACACTTTTCATCTATGATTTTAAACCTTTCGATAAGATGTCAGGAACCTTAATCAAAGATAATTAATTATATGTGTTACAAAAACATGGTCTGAGTTTGAAGCTATGAAAATACTGTATAACAATAGTATACATCATACAGGGATTTATTGGGTAAATTTAAGTAAGGGTTGGTTTAAGTCATAGATGGAGAATCTTTGATCCAAAATACAAAATTAGTTTATAAGTACATAAAGGAAAACGAGTAATCTATCAGTGTTCCAAGTTTTTCTATCACCTATGGAGTTTACTAAACCATTGATGGAAAGTAATCAAACACCAAACCAAGTCTTAATGTTAAATGTTTTATTAGAATAAGTATTTTTGTGGTATTAAGAACAGTCGGACCAGGAGTTAGTTTGTTACTCTATTCATGTGACCAGGAATATTCATATTTCTATAAGGGTTGTTGTTCCGTAACAGGGCAGTGTTGAGAGTCGAGCAACCTACTCCGATCAAAATCAAAATAGCCTGATTTTCAATGACGTATAATCGGGTAATCAATTAGTAGGTAATCAATGCTTATACCACATATACTTAGGATGATATGTCACAGCCCGAAATGTGCCAAACGAAAGATGGTGATATTGAAGTCATGCTAAGTTATAAAATCTGGTGAATTGCACATTTTGCAGATTTTAATCTTATTCCAATTCATTCCAAACACTTCGATAATTTTCCAACTTATTTTCCTGGGCCTAATCTAGAACGAGGGGGAGTGGAGAAGCAAGGATTCAATTATATTCTAGGTTCCATTCATCATAATATATACCAAGTAAGTAATTGTTGTTGTTGTTTGATCTTGAAATGTGGGAAATGGGTAGTTGGGGTCAAGATGATACTATAGGTGAATTAAACCTAAAATTTGTTGTAAGGGATACTTTTATGAATTTAATGTTAGTAGATGATGAGCTTGTAATGCATTGGTAAAAGTTTGGATAAGGGTTTGGGTTTCATAAACTATGGAGGGTCTGTCTTACATATTGATGATAAATTATTAAATTAGTAATCTAATTAGGTTATAATGATCTATGAATGTTGTTGGTACATCTTGTGTGACAACAACATCTAGTTTGTAATAGGTCGTTTTTGTTAATTATTGAGTTTATTAACTTTTGTTTACTAAGTGTGTAAGTTCGTACGAACTTACATGTAGGTACGAACTTAGGGACATCAAACTTGTTCGTACGGGCCTTAGGTTAGACAAGTTCGTAGGTTCCAGCCCATACGAACTTAGGTCTTATTTATAGATAGTTTCGTATGTTCAAAGTGAATCAGTTGTTTGTGTAATTTGTAAGTCAAAGCAGAAGCAAGTTCGAACATATTGCTAGTGTTTTGTCTTAGGTTGAATGTAATCAAAGTTTACGTTCAATAAAAGTGTTCTTTACATATTCGTGTTTACTTGTTATTATCGTTGTGTTTAAATGACGATTCCGCACTCAATTATATTTGTTACCTCATGCATCCAACACCAGGGGAACCTACAAGTGGTATCAGAGCTTCTAGAGGCGTTACCACCAAAGTGGGATATATACACTTTGATGATCAAAGAAAACAAAGATTATCAAATGTTAACGCTTGATGAAGTTGTAGGAAAGCTGCGGGTCTATGACTTAAACATGCGGAAGAAAGAGACGGGATCTAATCAGGTTCAAGATCTAAATCTTTATCATGGCAAAAGTCTGATTATGGTGTATCAACAAGTAATGGAGTCACAACATTTTTCTCTTGGAAGTCCGAGAAAGACAATGCAATCATAGATACTGAAGGCAAGGTCTGTTATGTTATATCATCCGGTGATTCAAGCAGGGATAGGAACTCACAAATCTGGGAATGTTAATGGGTTCACATCGATGTCTATGAGCATGAAGTCAACAGAAGGTCAGATGGCAATGCTAGCATCATTTGTGGCATCTCACGAGGTTCATACAGGGAAAGGTCACGGATCCTGCCATGATCAATGAGGAAAATGACCAACTTGACCCTGATGATTTGGAAGAGATGGACTTGACAAGACAAAGGTTAAGTGCTATAACTGCGATGGTTTCAGGCACTTCGCCAGGGAATGTCAGAGACCGAGAAAAGAACAAACTTCAAACCTGGGAAGGCAGAACTACTCATATCAAGGGACATCTATGAGAGATCAAAACTCAAGAAATAGTGCACATTCTAGAGCCTTGATTGTTCAAACACAAGACACTTCATATGATTGGAGTACATGTGTTGAAGAACCTCAGGTGTTCATAGCCTCAATTGATGAAGAAAATAGGGAAGTACAAGCCGAGACTAGTTCAGAGAGAGCTGAGTCAGGTATCAAAGAAGAGTCAAGTCCACACAAAATGGAACACCAAACGAATCTCAAGGCTCATAAGAAAGCGTAGGAGAAACATTCGTGCTTCGTATGCCATCAAAAGGGACATGCAGTAAGTGTGTGTCCAAGTAAGAAAATCGGGAGTTTCAACAAATATTAGTCCAAGGA
The DNA here is from genome assembly GCA_963921325.1 of Logfia minima. Taxonomy (NCBI): domain Eukaryota; kingdom Viridiplantae; phylum Streptophyta; class Magnoliopsida; order Asterales; family Asteraceae; genus Logfia; species Logfia minima. Next base: position 22,166,638 of record OY992770.1, read on the forward strand.
GCACTTCTCCTGAAACAGGAAGTTCAAATGGAAAATCAATTCAGTCGAAAATTTTACAACATGTTCAAACCCCCAAATAAGTTTTTCTAATTAGGTTAGTAGTAATAGGTATTTTCATAATTCGAATTATAATTATCAATCTAGGGTTAGATCTGCTTCAAACCAAAGGCAAGTCTATCAGAGACTTTTCCAAAAGTCTCCAAATAGAAGGCCTAGTAGTTGTACTCCCCATTCACCTGCACGTGTAAGAGAGATGTATATCTGATGGAATTTACATTTGTTGTTGAGAGTGGCCGACCCAAGTCCATGGTGGCTTGGGTCCCCCATAATAACTATTTTTTTTTTTTAATTTATGTGCATGTGCAGGAGTTGATCAGACAAGCTATTAACTGGTGGTATGTTGATAGCGATTGCTCAAGACACATAATCGGGGAAAGGCAATTTTGTGAATTCAGTTGCTACAAGTTCAGTAGAAGATGTAGTGACTGAGGGGGAGGAAAAATCAAATCTGGGATGATGAATTCCTCAGACGATAATCTAGCCGATCTTTATGCTAAGGCTTTTAATAAATCACGTTTTGAGTTGTTAGTCCAAATCACTGGAATGACAAATCCTGACAATTCCTGAGTAACGTATCTCACTTAAGAACTTTCATCTATCTTTATTAGTATTCTTAGTAAGTTGGAAAAACTATAAAAATATGAGTGTCACTATAATGACGCGAAGAAATGATGAAAACATTACCCATGCCTAGAATATTATTATATGTGTGGCTTTAAGATGTAGTACATACACAGTATAATGTACCGTAACATAAAACGTGGCTAATAGCTTCATCATACGATGTATCAGTAGGCATACGACATAATGGTTCTGAAGTACTCAAGCACAAACTTTAATAAGGCGATTATTCTGTGCAAACTCTATTTTACTGTATAACATTAAGTCTTAATTCTTAGGTAATAGACTGTATCATAATACATGTTATTGGATTGATGTAAGCAATTCATCAGGAGATTTACTGACTGTTTCTTCTGCAACATCCTAAAAGATACCGACCTAGTCTCAGTCAGTATATCTTGAGAAAGAGCAAACTTGACCGCGAAACAAGAATACCGGTTTCAAGGTCTCTAGTCAAACTACGTCGCTTTGTTGTACGAAAATACAGACCTGTCACCATTGGTTTGATTTTAGATTTGTTTGTCTCTAACCTTAGTCAAGTCTAGTTACTTCACTTGTACAAAAGTTTATTTATCTTAAATTAAGGACTTGACTTTAGAGATGAAATAAATTAAGGTTATCCAATACATGGAATTATGGACATATCTTGATCCTAAGAGTATGTCACATGTGAGGTACACAACTAATCATGAATAATAAATAACATTGTACTTGAAAATTCTGAGTGTTGACTGCTTAAGTGGACAAGAATACCGATAATCGTCTTGGAATTTTAGCTACATGCATAATAACATAGGAATAATTAAATTCCTAACTGTGTATTGTATGCATTATGGCTAATGCGACCTTCGTAATAGTGATTCTCACAAAAAGAATGTGCATTTTGTTAGTATGAATAAAATAATTATATTAGATTACATTTTACTTTGTACACATTTAAGTTCTTACTAGATGAGGAGATAATTACTTTTAATTGTTTTACTCTACGATGGGAGAAACAACTATAACGGGATTCGTTCAAAACCTAGGTATTACTCAATGTTGAAGCTAGAAGATCTAAATCGAGGATGCTATTGGGGTTTGCGAGTGAACAGACCGAGAGTGATGATGAAAGTAACGATGAAGATGATATTCCATCGTTGGATGAATCTTGATCTAAAAATACTTGGATCTCACTCCGGGTCTCGTTTTACTATGGATAAAGGAAAACATACGTTGAATGAAGACGGTGAGTATACATTGCAAGATGGCGATGATGATTATGATAATGATCCCTCGTTACTAACTAGAAGGTTCAAAAGGAAGACGATCTAGTGGGGTTTTCATTACTAAGCAGACTGCACAACCCAGAACCACTACCCTGCCCACAATTACAACAACAATTCCAACCACACCTATTACAACTATTTCACCATATGATCTAGCCATCACTTAGGAAGAGATAAATCCCTTGTTGAAGAGCGCGACAGCTCAGGGTAGAAGCCTGGCAGGGGGAGAAGAATGGTTGTAAAGAGGATGAGTTGAGAAAGAAATAGAGACAAAGACAGAGACGATGATCTCATAGCACCAAATAATAGTGACCAAATGATGGTGAGCTGACTAACTCTTCAACTGGAAGACTTGGTAAGCTTAAACAGGTTCAAGGGGAGTCTAGTCAACAAAACTCTAATCAATATAACAGAGACGGATACTATTGCACTAACGAGTACAATAGTGATGAGTCTGACTTAGAGGAAGGAGAAAAAGGTGATAGACCTAGAGAAGTTTAGTTCAGAAAATGATGAAACTTCTGAAGGTTCGCAGAGTCATAAGATCTAGAGGAATTCAGATCTGAAAAAGATGAAATTCCTGAAGGTGAATCGGAAGCTGAAAAGATTAAACTTACAAGAGTTGTTGAGGGTGTATGACATGATCTGATGAAGTTTCATGAAACTACAGAGATAGTTGGAGACATGAAGGTTGAAGATGTCCGAGGGTAGTGAAGATTTTGTGGAAAAAGGGTTGTATGCATGAATTCAATAGAGCTAAACAGAATCAAGATCAAAGACAACTCGGGTGACAACATCTCGGGTGACAACATCTCGGGTGAAACTAGAGCTATTGTCAAGGGGGAGTCTATTGGTACATCTTGTGTGACAACAACATCTAGTTTTTCTAGTTTGTAATTGGTCATTTTGTTATCATTGTAATCGTTAACTTTTGTCTTATATGTATGTTCGTACGAACTTAGAGGGTAGGTACGAACTTAGGAGATCATACGAACTTATGGGCTTCGAAGTGGGCCAAGTTCGTAGGGCCCAGTCCATACGAACTTAGCTAGTATATATCCGTAGGTTGAAAGAATAATCGATTATTCAGTTGGAAGAGAGGTTGTGAATTTGTGAACTCAGTATAGGTCTTAGTGCAAGTTCGCAGAAAGACAATTGAGAGAGTTTGAGTCTTAGATTGAATGTAACCAAGATTATATTCAATAAAGCTTAATATTCGTGATCTTTACATATTCATTATTACTTGTTAATTATCGTTAAGTGCATTTGAGGATTCCGCACTCAAATATACTTATTACCTCGTAATCCAACACCAGGGGAACCTACAAATGTTGATTAAAAAAGTAATTCGAACAATTGTTTAATAAGATGAATTATTGATAGAATTGCAATTAGTTTGACTTCTAAAAGTCAAACCTGCACGTGTATATTGAAACTGAATGGTGGAGTTGACAATACGAAGAGTTGTAAGAAATGCTTATTTTGTTCTAAATATATTGTTATAAGTGCTAAAGGATTAGGAGATCATCTTGTCGAGCTATCGTCATCAAAGTCTATAGGTGAGTATATAGAATGTGAAATAGGTAGGTTAAATAATTGAATCTGGATTACATACGTGTAAGAGAATTCAAATGTTTAATCTAGAGTTGCTTTTATTCTTATAAGTAATAGTAAATAGGTTGAGTATTTGACAATAAATGGAATAATGGTCAACTTGTTGATTAGTGAATGATGGTTGATTTGTTGATGACAAATACTAAATGAATCGTATTGTTTAATGATGTATGAATTAACTCATAGTACATAAGTTGCTACAACACAAGTTTGTGTTGATTTAATGATTGTGAAGGTTAGTTGCATATGAACGTAAAAGTTACCCGTTTATTGATGTTACTACGTGGTTATTTATAGAGAACCTTATCTGTGATGGTTAACCATAGATGCTGACTTTGTCAATGGAGTTAGATTTTACTTAGTGCCAATATGGATGAATATCTATATCTATACTCTCTTATAATACATTTAGAGTTTAGATCTTAAATCTTAAATTTCAACAATGTTGGTGCATATTGTGTGACAGCAGCTTCTAGTTTGTAATAGTTAGGTTTATAAGTCATTTTGTTAATCATTGTAATTATTAACTTAAGTTTTGTATGTGTATTTGGTAGGTTCATACGAACTTATAGGTTCGTACGAACTTATAGGTTCGTACGAACTTAGAGTAGGTACGAACTTAGGTGCCTATATATACACAAGTCCGAAAGTTTTAGAATAGAGGTTTTTTTCAGAGTTGTAAGTTCGAATACTCTGAGTTTGTATCTTAGTTCGAATGTAATACTTGTTTACATTCAATAAAAGTGATATTTACATATTTGTTATTACTAATTTGTTATCGTTTGTGTATATTTGAGGATTCCGCACTCAAATATATCATATTACCTTGTAGATCTAGGTTACGGGAAGTTAGTTTGAAAAAACTATAAAAATATGAGTGTCACTGTAATGACGCGAAGAAATGACAAAAACATTACCCATGCCTAGAACATTATTATATGCGTGGCTTTTAGATGTAGTACATACACAGTAAAAAGTACCTTAATTCTAAACATAACGAATAGCTTCATCATACGATGTATTGGTAGACATACGACATAATGATTTTCAAGTACCTAATAAACCTTAAATAATACGATTTTTCTGTGCAATCTCTATTTTGATGTACGACTTAAGTCTTAATTCTTAGGAGATAGATTGTACCTAAATACATATTATTGGATAAATATAAAACAATTCATCTGGGGGGTTCACTGACTGTTTCTTCTGCTACATCTTGAAACATGCTGACCTAGACTCAGTCAGTGTATCCTAAAAATAGAGCAAACTCGACCAAGAAACAAGAATACCGTTTTCAAGGTCTCTAGTCAAACTATGTCGCTCTGTTGTACGAAAGTATAAACCTGTCACCTTTGGTTTGATTTTAGATTTGTTTGTTTCTAACCTTAGTCTTGTCTTATAGCTGAAACATGTACCCATGTACGTTGCTTAATAATATAAAAGGACTTGACTTTAAAGATGACATAAAATTAAAAATATCCGATACATGGAATTCTGGACCTTCCTGATTCTAAGGGTATATCAAGTGTAAGATTCATAGATAATCGTGAACAATAACTACCATTGTGCTTGAAAATTCTGAGTGTTGACTGCTTAAGTGGACAACAATACCGATAATGGTCGTGAACTATAAACTACAGACATAATAAGATCGGAATAATTCAATTCCTAACTCTGTGTATCATACGCATTATGGCTAATATGATTTTCGTAACAGTGACTCTCCCAAAAAGAATGTGCTTTTTAATATGAATAATTTCATATTTGTTTGTTTATTTTTAGTTATTTTTCATTTTTAATTTGTACATATTTAAGTTCTTACTACATGTGGAGATAATTACTTTTGATTGTTTAACTCTACGATGGGAGAAACAACTCGAACGCGATTAGTTCAAAGCCTAGGTATGACAAAGCATTGAAGCTAGAAGATCTAAATTCGAGGAGGATATTGGGGTTTGCGTGTGAACAGACCGACAGTGATGATGAAAGTGATGATGAAGATGATATTCCATCATTGGATAAATCTAGATCTAAATATATTTGGATCTCACTTAGGGTCTCGTTTTACTACGAATTAAGGCAAATATAAGTTGAATGAAGACGATGATTATACATTGTAAAATGACGATGCTGATTCTGATAATGATACCTCGTTATTCACTAGAAAGTCCCACAAGAAGACGGTCTAGTGGGGTTGTCATTAGTGAGCCGACTGCCCAATCCACAACCACCACCACATCCACAATCACAACAACAATTCCAACCGCACTTATTACAATTATTTCACCACAGTTTCGGCAGAGATAAATCCCTTTTTGAAGAGCGCGGCAGCTCAGGGGGAGACGCCTGGTAGGCTGATATCGCCTAAATTAGACATATTTATAGGGGTGATATCGATCCGATTTGTATATTATTTTAGTTATTTTATAATCTTTTAGTACTTAATTAGTCTAGTTTAGTTTTAGGTTAATAATCGATAAGAGATCGAAAAGATATGAAGAAAAGATCAAGAGTTGATGGATTTTTGCAGCTTTTGTGAGGCTCCACGGTTTTGGCCATAACTCACTCATACGGACTCCGATTGAGGTGATTCAAGCGCCCAAATCTCCGGAACTCAGAGGGCTACAACTTTTGAAAAAGGACTTAGGGCAAAAAATGAAAATTACCCGCCGTGTAGGCCTAGTACCCGCCGGGTACTCATGAAAACTACCAGTTTCAGCGTAGCCGGGAAACAGACATTCATTCGGGTGGGAAGGCCATAGTACCCGCCGGGTACTTGCATTCCCCGCCGGGTCGATTTTGAGAGCATTTGAAGAGCTTTTGGGAACACCCTAAGTGATTCATCACTCTTGTAATCATCATAAAAGTTAGTCTTTTGTTTCTTTCAATCGAATTCTTGTTAACTTATGTTTAATTCATCTTTGTAACGAATTATGAATTATTATTTGGTTATGATTATTAGTTTGATTGAACCCATGACTATGGGCTAAACACATTATGTTCATCTAGACTAAATACCCTAGATGTTGGATTTATAATAGTTATATTTTATTTTGCGTATGATATGATGTTTGATTGAAGAACCATTTGTATTTAATTCCGTTAGTTTATTCAATTGATGTAATAATCGTGCTAATGAGTGAGAACTCTTAGATGTCATATTACATTTACTTTTAATTGGACACAATAAAAGAGTTGAATTAGGTTAATTGAATTATAAATATGAGTGAATTATACTAAGAGACATCTTGTGTAATTTAGTAATCTCTAGGACACTAGGATTATAAGATTAGATCATCATGTTAGTAGAATTAATTAATCATAATTGAGATCCATAATTTTTCAAGGACACTTGCATGTTATACCTTAATTAAACGATTGCATTGTGAAAACAAGTAATTTAGATTAACAAATCTCATACGTTTAATACATTTCTATTTATTGTCCAACTCTAGTGGTGAAAAGTCTAGATGAACATGCTTCTTCCAATTGGTTGAATTATCCTTATGTGCTTTACTCAGTTAATTAAATACCTTTGACTGTCTATCGTTAAGAGGTAAATCCCATTTTAAACTATAGATTAGATAAATAATTCTCAAAGTGCATATAAACTGTTCCTGTGAGAGACCACTCGGTAGACTTATCATTGCTATACTACTATCCGATTAGGTACACTTGCCTAGTTATGTAATAGTTAGCTTTGACTTTGTTTTACTATTTTTATAACTAGATATTTACACATCACAGGCGGAGAAGACTGGTTGTAAAAAGGATGCGTTGAGAAAGAAACAGAGACGGAGACGATGATCCCAGTGACTGAATATTGGAGGGTTGCCTAGCAGTAGACCAATTTGAGCTGCCTAATTCTTCAACTGGAAGACTTGGAAAGCTTGATCAGGTTAAGGGGGAGTCTAGTCAATCTAACAGAGACAGATACCATTGAGCTGACGAGTTTAATAGTGATAAGTCTGAGTTAGAGGATACCTAGAGAAGTTTAGTTCATAAAATGATGAAAAATCTGAAGGTGAATCGTAGTGATAGACCTAGAGGAGTTAAGATATGAAATAGATGAAATTCCTAATGATGACTCGGAAGCTACAAAAGTTGTTGAGGGTGTATGACATGATCTGTTGAAACTTCATGATGCTACAGAGATAGTTAGAGACATGAAGATTGAAGATGTCAGAGGGTAGTGAAGACTTTGTGGAAAAGGTGTTCTATGCAGGAAGACAAAAGAGCTTAATAGAATCAAGATCGAAGACAACTCGGGTGACAACATCTCGGGTGAAACCAGAGCTATTGTCAAGGAGGAGTATGTCGGTGCATCGAAACTAGAGTTATTGTCAAGGGGGAGTCTGTTGGTGCATA